>OW388305.1:35229075-35596986 GCA_936450465.1 Gibbula magus | reverse complement strand
CAAATAGATATATCAGATATATCAGTTTATTTTATCATATTTATTGTTTTCTAATACAATTATAAAATGTGTTCGATTTTATATTCTAAAACTGAATAGTGCAGGCATTTAGTCATCCGCCAAATATTACTTTATGTGGCCTTAATTTTGTTTTTTAAATGAAATATTGAAATTTTAAAACTCTTTAAAAGTTAATTTAAAATTAAACACAACTGTTCATAAACATATAATACATATCTTATGTGAAAATCATTCAATGTGCCTCATTCTGAACACATTTACGATATTATAAACAAGCAAAGTAGGGGCTATTGTAACTTTTGCATAATCAAATGCATCTTAGTTCTTTTAAAATACTGAAGTAATCAAAACCAACAGAGGTTTGTACATTATTTTGTTCTGCAGTTTAGTATCTCCTCTTTTCAACAGATGTACGTATGCACGTTTACTACCATGTATGATGCAGATTTAAGTACATGGTTGACATTTACATTTGTCTATATCACTGTGAAACCGTGTGTGTATGAAATACATCACTGAGATAATTTGAAGTTTAAAATATGTAAATCTCAACATAATGTTGTCTTGCTAAAACATCTTCATTTGCGGGTACTTGAATTAAAACATAAATTAAATTAAACATAACAAACGAGGATATATATCCATCGAGGGAGACTGACAAACTTTGTTCACAGTCACTGAAATGGAACACCAATGTCACTAATTTCACTGAAATATATAGAATCAAAATGTAGATTTGACACAAGACGCATCTACTTAAATTGCACTAAACACTTTCATACACATGCGAGTCACAATATTCATGTACTGCAACAGTAGTATGTTTCTGTCAATGTGTGTTTGTGTGTGTGTGTGTGTGTGTGTGTGTGTGTGTGTGTGTGTGTGTGTGTGTGTGTGTGTGTGTGTGTGTGTGTGTGTGTGTGTGTGTGTGTGTGTTCAATTATGGTATTTGACAAGACTGGGGCAATTATTCATGAGGTTTGATTCAATATCCGCTTCCAATAATGCTAGCATGTGACCTTCTGCTATTTTGTCTCAGACATCATATTTCTTCGTTTCATTTGTCAGTTTGAATCTATCATGAAGTATTGCTCCAACTTTCAGAATTCAAATCGTCATTGTATTTGTTAAAGTGTTCCGATAATTATCCCTGGTTGACATTCTACTCTTATACCTGCATTATGACATACATGCACGTTGTACGTTTGATGTATATGATATATACTGCTAAATTAGATTATACTAAATTCAATAGTACTTCTGAAACAATATCATTTGATCTGTCATCTGAATACTAAATAATATACTTACATTACAGTATTTGTAGAATTCTAGAAGGTATTTAGGATGTTACAGGACTTGTGGAACCTGAAATATTAAAATATTTGTACTTAGTACTTAAGATTGCCAACTAAAAGCAATTATTGAATCTACCAACATAACACATTAACAAAGTCTTGAAATACATGACATGTATTGAATAGAAGATCAATTCGATGTTAAAACCTTAATTTGTCCTTTACCTCTCATCTACCAATCAAAACATCCGTTCTGACGTCCTGTACATGTACATGTACTTAATACTCGATTAGATTTACCAGTGAAGAACAACTAGACGTGTTTATAACAGATACTGTATAATGCACCCATTTTGATATGTACAATGTAATAAGGAAACTTCTCTGTTACTAAAACAAGATTCAAATCTGAATGGGATTTCTGTCTACTTCCGTTTTGGAAGCTTAAAGCCAATTTTGGATAGCATACGGAACAAATGAATTAATTTTGATCCTTAGCAAATATAAAACTGTATGAAAGCCCGTGTGAAATTAAACATGCTATTCTTTGCTGCTGCATTTTTGGCTAGAAGGGTCCAAATGCTTGCAATGGCTGTCAAACAAACAACTAAATGGAAATGGCAATTAAGTGTGCTGATTTCTATCTGAGTTTGCCAACGGACAAAAACAAAAATCAAAACATGTCCAAACCCACAACATGAAAATCAATTTACACAAAGCAGTGTTTCAATATCAAGACTGTATATCTGACGATAATTATGAAAGGGCAGCTTCCTACCAGTTCAAGCTTCAAATCTAGCAAAGAATGGTAAAAGGTTGTTTCCTGAGTCTTTGGTAATAAGGACCACAAACCACAATCACTAACAAACAGAGAATTCACAAATGAGTCATAAATGAGGTATAAATTAATGTCTATATGTGCAATATAGATCTACTGCACATACGTTTCCTATTTCATCAATGATAGTTCAATTGAATAGAGCCCTTATCCAGATGTCACTTATGTTCTAGATCAAACAGCATTTTTAACAATAAGCATTCAGAAAAATAAATATATTATGGCAAACGAATGAAACAATGTTATAAAAGAAAATAGCTTCCCAAACATACATACACACTTTGCAATATCCAACGTTTCACACTCAAACAATATGGATGGCTTTTCACAAGCATTTGAAACTGTTATGGCAACATATGGTTATATTACAAAATAAAATATTTCATAGATAACTAGATTCCAAGAGATCAATCAACGAGCATTCAGCAAAAATAATATGAAACATTTCATTATTGTTTGACGTCTGACGTTTGAAATACATCAATTGTCAATTTTTAATTGTATTGAATTTCCCCCTCAGTCTCCTCACCATTATCATTGTTAACTTAGTAGCAAAACTGAATCATTGCATCATGTTTCTGGAAGAGTGTGTTCAGTTTATGCATTGATGTGAATATTTAGCATGTGAATATTTATCATACCTTTATGATGTCCCAATGTTAATTGATGTATTTATGAGAACGTGATAACATAGCAATATGTACCTTGTGGCCACGGAAGACATCAAATGTTTGAGTAAGATCGCATTGAACTAAATTTAGGACTTGTTAACTTTTTTGTAGCTGCCACAGTTGCTCTTTATTGTCAGATTTACATCCTATTCAGTACATTAAAGTAAAGAATTACAATGTAAACCATATAGTAAATTATTTGAAAAACAGATATCCTAATCCTGAGAGATTATGTTGTAGGCTTTAATACGTCCTGTTGATCAAACATATGCTTTCGTACTGAAAATGAAATGAAAACTGCAACATCTCATATTTCTACAATGTCATCTGGACATGCTTCAAATTGTATTTCACTTTATCTCCAGTGTACTTATTAAACTGATTATGGTTTCAAATGACAATTATTTGTTTTGAAGTCATGTCACAAAGTAGTCAAGACGAGTTTGTCACCTGTTCATTTAGCCTCTAATTTCACTATCATGTAACACTCAAATATCTGTCAAAAAGAATTTTGAAACATTTACTACTTATAACTGCCTTGCCGTCTATCACAATGTTATGACAAAAGGGTAATCTGCTACTACTGAATAGTTAAAACCCTTCATTAGCACTATACCCTACTCACCTACACGATCTTAGTTTATTACGAATGCAGGATGTTGACTTATAACATCATAAAAAGAAAACTTCGTCATGAAATTGGTTGTCTGATTGATGATATAAAACAACATATTTGACTGGCATTTTAGTCGACACAGATTATTTTGCTGCTATCACGCAGATGAAAACTAAATACGAATCTTTGTCAAAACGTATCATACCATTGCTATATGCTTACTTCTTCGTCAGATGGAATGTATGGTATACCAAGTTTCTATAGTTTAATGCTGAATATTAACAATCAATAATACATTTCGTATCCATCTTCGTCTCGATAAACAAGAAAATGTTCATTCCGAAAACAGGATATCAATTGAAGAAGTAAAAAAGGAAATAAATTACCCCTTTAAAGCCATTTGAAAATCAAGGAAAAAAATACAATTCTTCTGATGTTTCATTGGACAGGGAGATGAAGTACTTCAATCGTTCAGGCTCACTAGTTCCAGGAACACAATCAGAATCGCTTTATGCTTATTCGTGTCAAATTATCGATAAAATGTTACAGTAATGTGTCTGTTCAAGTATGACTTTTGACAGGTTTGGGGCAATTATTCATGAGTTTTGATTCAATATCCGTTTCCGATGACTGTGTCGATTCTGTAAAAATCGGCACAGCTCCTTTTTTCATTAGAACTTTAATTGTTATCAACTGCTGAATCAATCGAATTATAAATTATAAAACACGAGACCAGCATTAATTCCTAAGTTTTCCATTCAGAACCTTATGTTCACGATTCTAGATTCTCCATTCTCCATTCTCGAAGTATTTGACCAATAGTATATAGAGAATTAAACATGCAGAACGTGATAAAAGTAGAACTGAAAATAAATATATAGTGAAACATAAGTAAATAATGCATTGAATAAAATATGGCAGATGCTTTAGAAATCTAAAAGTATAGTTTTAAAAGATAAATGCTATAAGAATTTGGCCGATTCGAATGATAACAGTATGCTACTCATATAACAAGAATAGGACATTCTAAGTTAGATAACGTGTTTTATAGACTTCATGTTACTCTATTTTTGTACATGTGTTAAAACATTTTCAGTTGACTTTGAAGCATCTAGTTCAGGTAATATTCTCTTATAACAATAGTTGCGGTAAATGCCATAAGGAGAAACCATCAGTACATGTTAGATGAATGTTGTTATGACTGTCATGTCAGTGGTTCAATTGTCACCGGATTCTGCACAAGTTTATGCAACTATGAGTAAGATACATTAAACTATTCTGGTTGAAAGACATCACTAAAAGCTATAAACATTGGGGTGTTTATGAAAGTAATTGAGTTTTAATTTGAGTTGATATACAAAATATTCACAAGATAATCTAATTCATCAGAATTCATTTATCGAGTAAAATTAGTGTTACTCTGAATATCATACATAAACTAATGCTTTGTTAAAATAACAATTGCATTACTTAGCTACATAATAGCTAAAAACAGAAAGACAGTGACATTTCTATGTTAAATTCTTAGAATCCATAGAATCACAAACATTATCATTATTTAATCTTGGCTTCATTTGCAATTTGCCGTTTGATGAATAAAATTGTTGATTCATTGGAAAATGAGATACTGTTTAAATTAGATTCGGATCATGCCAAAGTCAAATTTTGTCAAGTGGTTGCCGTTTGCGGTTGACTTATGTTGAGATATGCATATGTAAACATACGTACAAATTATGTCAAACACACGTTTTGTTATTTAGACGAAAATACAAACAGGTTACCTGAATTTTAGGTTTGAATTCACTTGAATCTGTGTTTGCTGTCACTTCAACATGTTTGAAGAACCAGCTATATACCATAAGTGGAAGTTATGTTTCTATGCAAAGTAAGCTATACCAACAAAAGTACAAAGGTTATAAATTTAGAAATTGATTAATCCTTATTATTATTTTTTTTAACAAATCGTAATATTGAATACACCAAAGTTGGGTAGATTGGGAATGACATTTTGGCTTGTTTTGACGTCCTACAGCAATGATTCATGGAAGCTACATTTTGTCAAGAGTATTCAATGTATTATATCAAGTTAATTTTCATATGTGATCAATGTTTAACTTAATTGCACATGTCCATTCTGTTTGAACAGATATATGATTAAGAAAGAAATGTTTGTTTATATTTCTAAATAAAACATATCCTTATAAAATATGTGTTCTTTCTTTCTTTCTCCTTTAAATGTTTGTGAACGTTGTGGTATTAACAGACATAAGACTCATCCCTCATGAAATGTCGGAAAAGGAATTACACAGACAACGAATGTCTTGGATCTACATAACATCTCTCTGTGAACTTGTATTTTCTAATAAATAGTTCCCGAGTCCATAATCACTTTTGTATATATTTTCATTAACAAACCTGATTTCTAACCTATTGATCGACTGATAAGTTGAACACAAATACATTTACAAAATAGCAGATATGATCAATGAACCAATATCATTTCAAATATGATACAATAGCAATTATGTAAATGTAAATAACTTATTATATAACAAACATTTAATGCACCAGTTGAAGAGTATGTTACGCCCAGATTCATGCTTTGTCACCAGGGAATTAATTGCAATGGCGGATGTATGAAGATGTTGAGGATTGAATTTGTTTAAAGGTGACAACAATGTCTTAATGGTGTCAGTGTTTGGTTTCTGGAAAATGTGCTTTGATACACAAGCAAAACTAAAGGAGTACAGTTATTAAACGTTCAAAAGTTATCTAAAAGTGATCACATGTATTGGACATCTTAAATGTCAGGTCTTATATGTGGTTAAACATGTGAAGAGTCCATAAATGTTACATGATTAATTTTACTCATACTCAATATCATTCAATTATGTTTAACGGCAATCTGGTTTGCTAGTGCATGTATATGCATGCACATATTAATTTATAACCTATGTGCAGATACAATAATGCGTTTTCTCATATATGTATTTCTTTTTATGTGCACATTCTATTTCGCTCCATGAAATGTAACTTATGTCATGATATATGTACAGGTGACCTTTCATTCAAGTAAAAAGATGTTATTACATAACAAAAACTGTTATTTACACCAAGTTTAATGTGTCTTTCCTTGAAGACACATAATAAAACCCAGGAACAAAAGAAGTAAATGTCCACTTCTAAGGATACGCAATGTACTTACTTACGACTTGTTAAAGCTAATGACTGTCTGGAAGAGCATTAACGATAATAGCATTACATTATCTAAATAAGAGCAAAACATTTTATAGGATAGTACAGTATCGATTTATTAAGAAATAAAACGAAACATCCATAAATAAGATAACTAGTTCATGAATTTCTATGTGTCCTTAATCGTCCGGAGCTGATTAAAATATGTGCATAATCAATTCAAATAGAAAGAATATGAGCTTCAAGGTGTTGATGTTTTGACGAATAATTATGACGATAAAGTGATCCACATAAAATAGTTCGTATTTCATTTAAAATCGAACAAAATAACATTCACATACAATGTATATGGTTAAAGTGCAAAAGGCTCATCTCGGGATCATGATCGATGTGTGTATCAAGAATGAAACTAATAGCATGTTTGGTTTGGGACAATGGCTTCCTCATACATTCACTACGTAAGTCATATTTTAAGTTTCTCTTCCATGAAACTCACCAAAAATTAACACTCATTTATATGGGAAACCTTTGAAAGGTAGATCTAAGGGTGGTGATTGAAATGCGAAGTTTGTTTGATGAACCTGGAATTTATTTTCGTAGATAGTCGCCCGGATAAGTGACATTACACTTTTAGTCGCATTTCAAGTAAAATCAGACAAAATAACATTTATATGTATTTTTAATCAACAAAAGCACATACAGGGATAGTGGTTGCCACCCTTGATGGAGCAACAACGTATCCATTCTGCGCAGAAGAACTATGGAAATCCATGGAAGACCTACAAAAGACTCACGGTATAATCAAAGAAAAAAAGGGGTGGGCAGAATGAGGAAGATCTGGGGCTCCAGAACAAGCAGTCAATAATGGAAAAAAATACATTAAGGACAGAAGATGTCATTGCAAAACCTACACTTGAAATAGACAACTTTCGGCTACTTCACTCATCTGTGAATTTAAAGGCGCTACAAGACGCCGTTCTAACTGAAAGAAAGTGATCTCCGAAAATGTTAAATAAAGTTTCCAATGGCTAAATAATACTTCGGAATCAATAAAACGAATTTTATTTGTAAAGCAAATGTTCATGGTTCGTTTAAGCAATGTTTTGCATTTCCCATCGAACGACCATTTTAAGGTGTTCACATTAAAATGGCCAATCGAAGGTAGTTCAAGAGATCTGACTGATGTAGTGATACCTAAACACTTAAAGAGGTTCAACACACCTTGTTTCTGCACATTCTCAGTTGTCAGATAGAGACGTATATAACCTTTAGCTTGTAGTTTCTGTGTCCATTTCAGCAATAGTGTCATACATGTATTGTTGAATGTTAACTACGCCTATTGGAATAGTATCATTAAATCATTTTGTTATAACTAATCGAAAGACATTCTATTTTATGATTAAAAAAATGTTGTTGTCTATAATACACTTTAAGTGAAAAATGCTATTTAAGTAGTACTCGGTCAAGCTTTGGAGTTATCTCCCTTTGGACAAAATTGTGACATTATCTTCTTTTTTTTTTATCAAATTTATTAAAAACAGGATGGTGACCTCAATTTTTTCTTTCATTATATTGATCTACAAAAATAATAACTTTTTTGTAAATTTTGGGGTCACTGTAGTGAAATCTCTGTTTCCCTCCAGAATTCCTCAATTTATAAAGAAAAGTTCTGCATTTACTGAATACTTTTTGTTTTTGAACATCGTTAACCAACATGAAACAGTTTTGTTGTTTTTTATATTGATACTGTCTTCATAATTGTGACTATTAAAATTTACATCAAAATAATTGCATTTTATTAAATTTTCTAATTGTGTAAGACATAGATGAGAATATGAAAACTGAAGGGGCCACATCAGCTTGCAACGCCACCTAGTAAAACAGTTTCAATGGTGAGGTACCTTTTTTAAATTTCGTTTTAAAAGTCTGTAATGAGTCTATGATATAAAAACTGTAGTGGATTTTACTTATGTTATTAACCTCCTTAACATAAAACTTAAATATGGTACAATGATGGAACAGTCAATCATTTCTTCATGTTAGGCTATTTTCTTCCATTATGGCTAACCATTGTCTATCGATATGGTTCGTGTAATGGGATGATTTACCCTCTAACGTATCAATATATTGCATAAATTTAAATAATAAAAAGTGTGAAAAACAAAATATACAAAAAATGTGCTACAGCGACTTTAACAACTAGCAAGGAGTAGATTCAACAAATATAAATTTGATTTAAATCCACAATGATTCTGAGTGCGGTCATGGCTGACGATGGCAGGAACTAACAAAAATCTCATTTACAATCTCATCACTACCGTGTACAACCGTAGCTGTGCTGTGCGAAACCATATTTCACCAGGTTTGAAGCCATAGCTCTACAGTGGAAAAACGAAAGCGGGGGAAATGTGAAAGACTTAAGAAAAACTTACTGTAGATTTACGGCAATTAAGGAAGGACTACGAAAGACTTACGATTTGCCGTTGTCCCCTTTGGAAGAATTGCAGACTGGAAAAACGTGCGGTTGCTTTTGAACGTGCTCAGTGAAATGGGGGTATACTGAAAATCATGAAATTAATGCGAGCATTTAATGAATGCGAACAATGCGAACAAAAGGACGCATTTTAGTCTTACCAACTTCATAATAAGTTAAGAGTCAGATTACCACAGATCATAGAAATACACATCCTCGATAATCCAGCGCTATTGTTCCGATAAATCTACACACAAGCGCTGGAAAACAGTAAGGGTATTTATCCTTAACCTAGTTACCTCCCTTCGCAATGACTCAGCGAAACGCTTGCTTTCTAACAACCAATGAGATCACTTGAAATCAAGGGTGAAATAACAAGCACTCTCGTGTCAGGATCTTGGCTTTCGCAGATGATTGGGAACACCTGGTAGCACAGGGATTTTAATCATTTACCTCCACCCGTTTTGATGGACATGAATACACCCTTCTTCTCGTACAGACTTCTTAAAACTTTCTTTTGAGTTTCTGTCAGGTTTTCTACGCTGTATTTGTTACAAACTTTATCGTAATCGAGTGAGTCGGCCGCTGCCATGTTTGTTTCTATAAACAACGGTAGTGTTGCGTTTTGATTGGTCGAGTTGTTTACACAGATAGTGTCTGCGTTTCGTTTCTGATTGGATAACATGGACCCAAGAGGAGGTAACTAGGTTAGGGATAAATACCCTTACTGTTTTCCAGCGCCTGTGTGTAGATTTATCGGAACAAGAGCGCTGGATTATCGAGGATGAGAAATACAAAATTTAACAACAATTTAAAATTTCTTAAGTAATGTTCATTGACAAAGAACAACTAATTGACACTGATTAACATCCATTAAGCTTGTTCCTCATCCATACGTTACCATTTACACATTCTACAGTCGCTAGCCTTGTTCAAAGTCGCTCAAGCACGTCAGCCAGACCGGACATCCTCCAAACACGTAATATTACCTCATGATCTCTACTCACCTTTGACATTGCGGTTTCAATCCACCTGGCATGAAGCGGTTTCATTACACTAATTCATAAATCTACAGTCAGTGTCAGTGTTTCGCATTTTAATAAGGAAATCATTTCAGGAAGTAGTTTAGGCTTGACCCTCGCACTCGCATTAATTTCATGTTTTACAGCAAATGATCATAGGCTTTAATGCTACACACTCCCAAAGAGGTCGGGAAGTATACGCATAAAAGCTTGTCCTTACATCTGTCCTTAGATTGAACATTGATTTCATTTGAATCAATGTACTTACATCTGTACAACGCCCATCAGTAATGTATTGACGTTGAATATCAGAGAATAGACTAAACATAAACCTGACAGGAAATAGACCTTTCGAATTACATTGCACTGATGACACATGAAGTAGGATATGTTGTCTTTATCAAACATGATATACGAATCCGTGGCACAAGTGAGCACTAGGAACTTCAACAATCAGTTTTGAATTGCATTATTTGTGTCGTTGTTCGTGCATACGCAAATAGGAGTCATTGATAATACATAGAGATGTCAACATGTACAAATTGCAAGCTTCAATCAAGTGTGATCACATGAGTGAGGAGTTGTTCGTGTAAATCGCCCACATGCATAATAGCACACTTTTAGAAGAGCTTCCGTAGAATGCATTAAATTTTATTGAAAAATAACGAGGTATTAAATGAAAAATGGAAAGAAATGGATAACTAAAGCTTTTTGTAATGAACATAATAATATTTCCTTGTCAAGGTAAAGATATTTTATTCAAAAGAATTGTAATGGATTAATAAACATAGCACTTATAATGATGAAAAAGACATATTTGACATTGAAGGCTTCACTAATGAAAGAAGGCATAGTGTATGGCCACATAGCCGTCAGAGAAAAGTCATTTAATTGCTGTTAATTCTCAGAATCCCAGTTTCTTCTCGTTCTTGCGTGTCAAAATATTGTGTTCGTGCTTTGATAGCGTTTGGGCGCAATTATAATTTTGAGCAGGTTTTGAGTTAATATCCGTTCCTCAAGAATGTGTAATGTCTGCTTCGAAACATTCTGTCATTGTCAGCTGATTTAATATTTCTAGTGGTAATTATGAAAACATCATGAAACATTGACCAAACTCAAAGAGAATAACATCAGATCAGAAAACGCAATGTTCTAATAAAATACATGTTTAAAGGTACATCAATTGTGTTGTTGGGGTCACATATTGCAAACGTTATAAATGGTGTTACTTTATCGAGAAGTACCGACTGTTACCGAAAACTACCATTTTGATGATAGTAGACTTAAAATATTGATGAAGGTAAAAGTAGTGATTTCTGATCGAAAACCGGACAATGCAGAGTGTGTGGCGCGCGTCAATGAGTAAACGTAATTTTCGAATCTTATTTATAACAGACAAAAAGACAAATTTGAGTTGATAATGTTTAATAGGTCACTTAACTATTGTGCATGTAAATGGAACGTCCAGTTTCGGTTTCTTACACACGCAAAATGATGTTATTCAATTTTAATTGGAAACTAATAATTATGATATATTTGGCGATTGGGGATAAATATGCAAGCTGAGTGAATTTATTTGTATTGTAAACAGCACATGTTGTGAGTTCGAACGTATTAAAGCCAAATCGATGTTATGAAAGACAATGGATGCACCTTTAACGGCTTATGTTTAGCAACTATACACAAACAACATTTATAAGCACCCCCTGTTATTATATACTGTCCAGATAAAATATCCATGGTTTTTGATAGCTCAGCTCTCCAATGTGTTACCAAAGCTCGTTGGTATATTTTACAAACCCTCTTCTGACTAATTCAGGTTCAAATAACATGGCGTAATTTGACACGAGCACGACTTAAACTAAGAGGCAAAATAAACGCTTCCATACTTCTGAAAGAGTACCAACAGAGGATGCAGAAATCGGTCTATTTGCATGTCCGATTGTGAATCCAGTTTGTCCAAATCGAAAACGTACCTGTTGCACATTTAAAAAGTCAGTTGACCGATTGAAGAAAATCAAAGGAAAACTAAACACACACGCCTTACAAGCATTACATAACTGTAAACTGTCCTGCTTGTGTCGGTCATAGATTCTAATTGTTTATGAAAATGAAAACAGGTCGATCCAGTCAACAAGTCAAATTTCTTCTTCACACCACGAGAAACGACATCATTATTTTCAGTGAAAGTTGAAAGTCTTCATATTTTTAGCTCATCAGGCCATAAAGGCCCAATGGGCTTATGGCATGGCATGGCACCCGGCGTCCGGCCGTCCGTAATCTTTTCACATTTTCGACTTCTTCTTCAGAACCAATAACTCTAGAAAGCTGAAACTTTATATGCAGACTCTTTGGCTGGGGGGGGGGGGGGGGGGGGGGGGGGGGGGGGGGGGTAAATTGTATACTTAAAGCCCTTTTTGATATTTGAGAGCAAATGAAATGAGTGAATGTTTGTTTCTACCACTTCTTGACTAATAAAAATTCTAAATTGTTGACCGCAAGCAGGAGTCATAGGGGTCATCATTCAAAAACCTATTTCTTGCTTGTTAACACTGTATTACTTGAGTTAACTTAGTTATTCAACCTTTGATAATAAATCAATGAATTCATGATGAGCTACAGAGCCCATGGCCCTATTTTTATAGTTGTATCCTAAAGTAATGCATTTACATGATCATTTTCAATTTTTTAAAATTAGGTTGCCTTTGTATAAGCATCAACAGTTATCATTGATAAGTAATTTGGCCTCTCAGAGTTGCACCGACCTGGTTTAGATAATGTTACGTTGTACATGTACATGTTGTCGTGTCCACCAAATTAAACTTGTTGTCGACGACATAAGAAAAACAATCTTTCCACACGGGAGATTGAGTAAAATTTAAATCTTATAATCCGTATTAAAAGTAGGCAGAAAACGATACCATTGAAAAGAAGTACCAATACGAGAACTTTCACTTTGAAATCTCCACATGAAGACACTGTATCGGATCATATCACAATCAATCTGTAAACCCATATTTGGGAAATTAGCTTCAGTTTTTAGTACAAATTTACAACCACATCTTAGAGTTGTAAACGTGCAGAATTCTGAAAAGGTTAAGACATGTTATATTTGATTTAGTTTCATAGATCTTGGAAAGTAATTGTTCCTTCCCTCATGTAAGGGTTTAATGAAGATTACATTTCCGACAAGGATGAATTGAAATCTATAAGTGATTTCTTAGTGGAAGATAGTACAATGGCGTTTCCTCCTAGTTGAGATGAAATGGGAGTGGATGAGAATATTGATGTTTTAGGTATGGTTAAAGACTTGAATTAAATTATATCAGCCAGTCATGGTGATTTTAATTTACATTCAAACACCTTATTTATGTAGATTTGTGTAGATTTACTATCAGGTATCGTGTTTATGAGGACACAATCAATCAATAATATCTTACTGATGTTTGAATTTTCAGCGCAGATTGTTCAACTCTGGCTTTTTGAAAATTATTTATTTGAAAACCTCTTCATTAATTTTTCCCTGGTCAATGTGTTTTTTCTTACACTCTACATGAATGCCTGTGTTCTCAAACCATCCATAAAACAATCTAGGTTATGACAATAACAAGTTTTTTTTTTATCAAATTCAATGACAAATGAGACTGAACAGTTTTTAATATAACGCTAGTTCGTTAGCATCTCACATACTTGTATGCCCCCGTGCAGTATTTGTCAAATTCCCAATATACTTTGCTTAGTGTTTTACAACAAAAGAGATGATATCTGAGCTCTGAACTATGGACATGGAAAGAATAACTCACATAAGTACATTATATTACCTACGAGGGCAATAATATCGGGGTTCATATTTTTCATATGATGCACTAGGGCAAAATATCACTTTGTCATGGTGACGTGACGTTGTAAACAATTCTATGACTTCACGCTTCGTCTATGACGTTGCGTTCTAAATCCGGCGACGGTGGGTCGCCAGCCTATGGTTGAAAGTGGACTTTAGCGTATTTTCATTAATTTCACGATTTCGGCAATAAACAGAATATTATATTCTTGTCTATGTCATACTATGTTTACAACAGCCGTGCCTGAATATCGGTATAAAGCATGTTTGAAAATCCTATAAATTGGTTAAACAGAGAGCCTTAAGGCATGACAATTTCCTTCAACATATCTAATGGACATGTAGGTAATATATTTTTTATGAAACATCTTTGGTGATATTGCATAGAAGTTAAGGAGTATTAGTTCGAGTGCTCGTGTGCGGTTTCAATGTATGATTTGACTATGGCAAAGACTGACTTTGAAACTGACATTTAAATTTTCTGCCGTATAACACTTTCTGTGACATTCTAGATGTTGGTATGATTAATTATAAAGTCAACATTAGTTGATGTACAACATCTTTATTGTGTTCATGTGTTTCAACAAAGGTTCTGATGTTGTTGTCACTTGCTGGACAACAAAGCCCTTGTCGAAACATCGCCTATTTATATATACAAATAAATATATACGCCTTCATCGATTTACATTATTTATGTACTAGGCACAGTAATAATCAAAATGACAAAATATGAACCTCAACCCAAATGTAAGTATCGGACACAGACAAAATCAGGTAAATCCATTTTATAACAAGTTGTGTTGCCCCTGTCTGGTCTGTGAATTATCTTCAGAACAGAACAATGAATATGTAGATGCCTTGTTGATTCTATGTCGCCTACAATCCACCAACCTCTGCTTGGCTATTACTCTGTGAATGAAATTTGGAAGGAAACATGGCTTACGTTTTTACTTGAAGTTTCAAACGAGCAAACAACGGTTGGATTGGTCTTATTGTCTCGCTTAATAATGTGGTTTGATTTGCAGCTTCCCCGACAAGGCATAATTTGTGTCAGTCTCTATCAATAGCTCAGTTAAACCCTTAAACCTATGCATTTCATATTTTTTCTGTACTTTTTTCTCAGCATGCTACACCTTGGTTGCGCAATCAGAAATCTATATAAAAAAGAAAAGCCTAGGAAATGCACCAATGTTTATATTAGCCATTGTTGAAAAGACAAACTGAGATGTTGACGAACCGAGGTCATGCCAAGTACTTATAACGATATTTTAATATCCACGAAACTTCATCTGTAATTCTTTATGTTGAAATTTACAAGCTGTGAAACTAATAACATCTTCACATCTTGTCTACTGTTGGGTATCAGGTCATATATTTATATGGTATATGTTAACATTTGACCAGGAATTTATATATAATTTAGAAAATTTTAAGTGTAGTGTAGTGGTTTGCTTGCTAGCCTCTCACTCCAGAGGCTCAGTTTCGAATCGCGAAATTGTGTGACACCAGCAATTTGTGAGCACGGTCTCATGTTGTGTTCTTGTGCAAGGCACTTCATCAATTTTACACTCAGTCTACCCTAGTACTGTATCAATAGGTACCTGAACACGGGTAGTACAGCCTTAGCTTGTCACATTGAGGCCTTTCTAGCGGCACCAAAAGTTTGATTTCTTTCAGGGAGATAACGAGTGTGCATTTTTATTATGCTCATACATAGAAATAGTACTTAGCAAATAGACAATTAAAATGGACAATTATTATAACGAAAAATTTAATTTTGTGAATAGTTTAGGAAGTATCATCAGTACAGAGGGAAACACAATATTGCCAAGGAAAATAACCTAACCAATTTAAAATATCATTTTATGATTTTGACTTGGGCAATGATAATATTATCAGTGTGGATGTCAATGGATATATTTTTCTATTTATCACTTAAATAAGTGACATAGCTTCTACACTTACTATGGAGATACTTGAGAACATTCCTTTCCAGATGCTTTGCCACTGAGAAGCTCACAGTCTTGAAAACCCTTTTCTACATCATAAATTTCAAAGAATGCAATAAAGGAAAATCCGTTGAATGACATCACATTCAATGACTCGTGTTAATCCAGAGGGATGTCTTCGTAACAAAATTAGATCGTTGTTACATTGTTGTGACATGATAATTATTTCGCCTATGTCAAGTTGTAGATGAAAGAAAGTTCAAACGATTGATACTGGTTGTTAAAATAGCTTTGTATTCAAAGCACTACAAACCTCTCACTATGTGTGTAAACACTTGCTTTCATGAATCACAGAGACTCGGTAGGATTTTTAAAGTTTGAACAATTTAGAAAGAAATGGGTTTTTTTTCCTCTATAGTTCTTATTTTGATAAAGATGACGTTCTTTCACAGAGAAAATGAATTAGATATTTGAATTTTGATGAAAACTAATTTTAACTTTAAAAAAACAATTAAGCACTTTTTTTCAGAAAACTACATTGTCATATTGCGTGTAATAAATATGTCAGTGGATTGTTCATATGAATAAAAGAAGGAAATCAAAACTATTTTATAAATCGTATAAACCATAATTTAGTCTTCAAGTAATGCATGCTGCTTACAAAATATAGTTAGATATGTATAAGCCATTGCGGCAAAAGGCAGTGTTGATAAATTCAATTATATAAATGGAATAATAAATCAATAAGGGATCTATAGGTGATGATGACAGACTGTCAAACCACTTTAACAACATTCAGTGGAACGCCAATCTCATTAGAATTAAATCATCAATTCGCCTTGTAACCGTATTTACTAATTTGGGTTGCCAAATCAAATTAGCAAATACTCTGAAAGGAACGAATCAGTGATTTGATTTTAAAGAGATTGAACGATACACTAAAGTTAAAGAACAGTGAAATCTTTGAAGAAACACAATTTAAGTGAATTGCTGATTAAAACTTTATTTTGAAATTGAATCACAACAAAAGTATATTTTGGCAGAGCAATAACAGTTTTCCTCTGATTTACTGAAAGTTATTTGAAGAAAATTGGATTGAATGAAAACAGAACTAGTTTTCCTTTTTCCTTATTTACTTATGATATTCAATTCCAGTTTTATAACACTCAATTGCATTTCTTGGGATAACGTCTTTGATGTCCAATTGATACTACAACTATTTGATACATTCCCCTATGTGGATAATTCCCCCGCTCATGTATAAGAATTGTAAAAACAGTATTCGCAAAACATATCAAAGGGGTAAAATGTCTCCTGGCACAGTGAAATTAACGCATTAATCATTTCAATAGATCATGTAAAATGAGGCATCATTTCATTGTTCCTTTTTCACAATGGTTATGGCTATTAAAACCCATATTCTTTGTAATTCAAAGATTGCGTTTCACAAACTTTCAAAAAGTTTTTCTACTGATATTCACAAATCAAATTAAGTTCATACCAAACTGTTAATTATCAAACATTCGGTGTTATAATGATCTGCAATATCATAAATAGCTTGTGTAATACGAAACTTTAAACTTCAGAATATCACAAGCAAGTTTGATTCAACCGACAGACTGAAGTGCAGTTTGAATCAAAGGATGAACTTGTAATGATATCTTTAATAATTTAGTAACCAGAACTAAAACATGATCAAATTGATTGGTATTTATTGATGCTGTTTAGTACAGCAAACATTAATCTGATAACCTTTGAAATCCGTTTCAAAGTCTTTAAAACTCTAATTTTCATGAAAGTTAATACAATGAAAATATCCTGGTTGAAATAAGACAATGATAACAATAAATGTGAAGCTAGGATATATAACTTAACACCAATGAAACTTATGAACACTTACAATGAAAATGGTTATTTGATTTGCTGATCACCTTTAATAAGAATTGTATTAATTGTTATATATAGTAGCATATACACATAGCTGATGACAAAATCCGTACATAATAGCTGGGAATTTAACATAGACCATTGCTCTATTATCACAATATGCTACATACAACAATTGATTGCCAGTATGTGTTCTTTTCTCCTTGTATTTTCCTTTCATAATGATGTCGGCTCTTCACATCTAAAACATCTAGTAAGACATCACATCTAAAACATCTAGTAAGACATCCATGCATGCAGTTTCATTTCAGTAACACCTCTTGCATTACTGACACTCTCTACACCCGGAGGGTCAGGTCCCCCTTCGAGTCAGTTGATACTTCGCCTAGTCTTATTCTAATTGAAGAACATAAGAGGAAATATTGTGAATCTGATCTTATACGCGATAGCAATACAGAGACTTTTTAGAACATTCTAAGAATCACATCAATTATTAAATTTCATGTCTCACTGTTAAACAATTTCCAAACAAACATTTCCAATGACATTCAAGCTTTTGTAAATGTATTATCTGTGTTTCTTTACAACCATTCATATGAAAAGGATATCTTTAAAATGTTGGTATAAACGTCAATCAATTACTCGATGTTTACATTCGTATCTTATTGTTAATTGTTTCGATCTTCAGTTTACCATAACAACAGACAGAAAGTTTCAGCAGCCTAAAGAAAGTATTGTTTGTTCGAGATGGAAGATGTGGATGAAGAGAACAGTTGTTGTTTGAATTGCATTAGTTGTGTGTTGCAAACACACACGTCACTGTTTAGATCAGTTCAGAAATATAATAATTTGGAAATTTCATTTTACAGCCCAGCAAATATTAACCTTCTAAATGTCTTCTATGATAGATTCAGAATAACTCGTGTGTTAACATTGAAAACATTACACAGTATACTCTACATTAAAAAAAACATGAACATGTCCTTAATCAATGTGTATATATTAACATAATTTTTTTTTATTATTTCATTTTTAACCTGTGCTAATAATCGCATGACATTGAAAGTTGTGTGTATGTTAAAAACCGATGAAGCTTTAGTATAAGTTTCATACTGCAAACCTATACCCATATCTTTAGGTGTTGAACTTACATGATCATTTGAAATTTATTTGAATAACTTAAAACACATAAATTTACAGCATAGTCAAACATTCATTTCAAAGATACTTGCATAAGGGGCTACATGTAGGTTGTTGGCAAATGAACTCACTACTCCACACATGTGATTAGTAGCTGAAACTCCAGGCACTTAAAGAGCCATCACGGATGTTAGTGTTTCAATTTTTTGGAAAATATACTTATAACGTCATTCGCCAGAGAATGTTTTTATCTACAACATGGCATATGTTAAATAATTTTCATATCACAACAATTATTTCAATTTGGTTTCAAAGAGAAGTATCACTTCGACTAGCGCGCGCTACGGGTATCTGACGTATATAAACAGAGTCCCCTTTTTTGCGTAATGCGTACTACACAAACAGCAAGCGCTTCCGAAGCGTGAAGGCTCGTCTCTAGCGCAAGTCGCCATAACAACCCATGTGCTGCACGTGCTTCACGCGTCGCTCTTGCAAAGTACCCTTGTCACACATTACTGAATGTGACGATTGCTTTACAAACTATGTTTCTAAATGTCCTGAGAATATACAAATTATTTCCTGTTTAATGTTCTTTTTATTCAGATAAGACCAGCACATTATGACAAATTTTTACTCTCATTAATTATAAAATTCAAGCAAAATACCTAGTTGGGTAAAACAATTATTCCAATATCTGTACCAAATACATAAGTAAATTAAATGGTAAATAAATAACCATCAGAAAATTATATATTTCGATTTCTTTCATTGCTCATATTTTGTTTTATTCTTTCGTGTCTTTGTTTACTGTGTGTGAGCTAGACCATAATGCTTTGCGCTTGAAAATAATAGACTGGATCTATATTTAGACTGGAAAACACCTTTACTAATTAATGCAATTTCTCGGCTTATTTTAAGTTGGAAAAATTAGGGAAAAATTAAGTGTATTTATTTCACGGAGATAGATTTTTGGAGAAATTTTGATATTTTCATCAACATCCGTGATGGCTCTTTAATATATCACACATGACAAATGCACAAATTGAAGAGTATTGGGTGCCCGATCAAACCCATTATTTCCGATTGATGGGACATGTGCTAACGTCGCTACCAATTTCCATCTAGATATTGTTTTTATATGATAGAGCTGGCACATTGGATTTACGATTGAGTTTCTCGGAGGGCAATCTCTTGGAAAATGACATCACTGAAATGAAATTGATTTTCATGTGATGGAATACAAAGTGTATCATTGAAGTATATTCATTCTCAGTTTAACACTGTTCCAATGCTTCTGTTATATAGTTTGAATAGAAGGATGTTCTAATCTCATTTTTATTTTGGTCAAAACATCAATTCATTGGAATATTTTAAATCTTACAAATAGCTTTGATCTCCCATGGGTACTCAAAGAATGTGATTATTTTTAGGCTTTTCCTTACTAGTAAATGCTGTTCAAACAAAGGATAGCATGATCATTAAATATTTAGTTTTCCGCCTTTTGATAAGATTGCTAGTATCTGCATAGAAACATTGAACCAATGGCAATAACAAAGTTGACTATCCATAGTATGTGTTCTCATTATCATTCATCAGTCCAGTTTCTAAACTACCTCTCAAAGAAAACATAATGTTTTGTATACATTTGATCGATCAGTCGAGACGAATTTTAAAAAAAAACAATTATGATGCTTATTTCATGCCTTAATACTTTCAATTATCATAACATCGTTTTAGATTTATTGCACAATGGAAGAATACGACATGATGGTTATGATATTATGATAATATGTTTGTGTAGTCATATCATGATGCAATTATGTAAACGATATATATCAATACAGGAAATACATTTGATTTAGTCTCTAAGAATAACTGTGGTTAAGCAAAAAGTAATATAGTAGATGTCATGAATCCATTTTATAGAGACATTACTTTGCAGCTCCATTAATGAAGTGCACAATTAACTATTGCTAAATAGGCACTATTGACATAGAAAAGTGAATCACTAGCATTTGAAGACTAAGCCACTCACCATATCACACATCACTATTGCACAAATTGAAGCCCATTACAAACCCCATGTCACAAATAACTACCTGGTCGGAAATGGAACTGAACAAACGTCAATGTCTATTTTCACATTCCGTCTGGGTGGTAGTGACCTTCTGTTCTCTGGACAAACATCGACACCAGGTAACATGAACATGTTTAAAGTAGTATGATTGGTTATAGCTGTATTTTAAGTTGTATTACACTTCTGTTTAGATTTCCTCTAACTTCCTTCATAACCAAATGATCGTGCCAGAAGTATACACGCTTGACAAGATGGATGGATGATCTGATCGTTTCATATATCATATCTATATTTCAAGTATTGAAATTATGTAGATATATTGGTTTGTTTATCTTATTGAGTATCGGATGTGACGCTGATTGTTCACTTCCTCTCATTAGAATGACATGGCCATAATCACCTTTGTAAACTGACCAGCTAAAATTAGTTATATTAAATTTCAATCGGCATTTCCACATTTACAGATAGAATAGGACTTTAGAATACCAATTATATATTCATGTTCGGAATCGCTTTATATTTGTGAATATTATATTCAGTATACACTAATTACATACTTGTAAAATGTTATGAAAGAAATAATATGTTCTACTTTATCGTTTTCGTTTGATGTCTAAACTCAATTAGTAATCCTGTGTTCTATGAGTCATGCCTACGTATGTGAATATTAAATTCAAGATAAATATACATGATCCTCAGGAGAAGAAACAGTTGGGAAATGTACGTCAGTGTATGTCAGGTTGGTTCCATGAGGATCCTGTATTCGCTTTAGAAAGCTATAGGATAGCAAGTTTCAAGCAAGATATGGTGTGCGTTGTTACATTAGGGGCGATGTTCTTTGGGAACAAACCCACTTTTCCATAACTTGCATCATTGAACATTCACAGACCTAATACTGCACACACACAGGATAAAAAGTGGTGGAATCCGAAAATTGGCTATCCCGACCGGAAGAATCCGGCAAGCGGATTCCAACACTTTTTCTCCTGTGACAGGTTCACTGCACAGACCTTAGTGAATTAGATGTACATGCTCGATCTCATACATTGTCCTCAGTTCGTCGAGGGAATGGCACTAACGTCACGGCATATTTCTATCCAGAGTGGTATGAGAGTGTTTTTCGACACCAATCTGTTGAGATGTAACAAGAGTAATAAAATCACTGTTTGATGGCCTGTCAATTATGAATTCCCGGGCACTGGTTATTACTAATTTCTATCACGAACACACCTGTGGGATTTCGTGATGCGTTGGAAATGACATTTACATGATCAATAGATAGTATACGTTCTTGTCAACAGATGAACGCATGAAGGTTTACTTACATTTATGACGTATACTTGTGTCCAAATCATTTTGCATCATTTGTCTAAAAGAGGAAAACATACATAGAGTAATCTAAACGAAACGTGAGATGAGGTTACATTTGACAATGTTGATTAAGTACTCTTTATCTGAAATATGTATGTTATGATTTATAAAACGTTTGCATTCGGTTTCGTTTAGTTAACTTGTAATAATGCTATTTACTAACAACAAAATAATATCAACGAGTCAACATACTTTACATCCCACGAATGAAAGCCCCAAGGCGACGTTTCCTCCCTTCACTAACCACGAAGGTGACATCGTAGCCGGCAGATACCAAGCATATATCTGCATTTGTACGAATTGCAGTCTGAACAAAGCAAGCTGAGTTAATATTTGTGCTTATGATTCGCTGTGAGATACGAGTTTGCCAAGAGTGTCAGCTTACAAACTAAGCTTGCTGATAAGATGATAAAAGAATTATAATACAACTATTTGTGCTACCATCTACTCCAATGTTAGTTTCATGTAATCATGTGACCAGTCACATTTCACCAAACATATAGACACAATGAAATCTTACTCATATTTGCTATTAATGTGGGCAATATATGTGTGTAGGTGTGAAAAACAACTATATAAAAAAACTATATTAAATCGGTTAATGTCAACTTGAGGTTGGCATTGCAAATTACAAGACACTCATTAATTTGGACGCATTTGAAATTAGACACAGATTAAAGGAAGAGTAAGATTTACACAAACATTGTTTGATGTGATTAGTTCTAACATATATCGCCCTTTGTTTACAGTCGTTAAACACATTTATTTTGAGGATGCATACATGAATTTCAATGGAGCATATATAGAACCGAAATGTGCCTTTGACACAAGATGAACCTGCTTAGATTGTTGAAATTTATTTTGGCAACAACATTTAAGCCATACATACTCATGTACTGCAACAGTAGTGTATCCATGTTTGTGTTCAATTATGGCTTTTGACAAAACTGGGGAAGTTATTCCTGAGTTGTGATTCAATATACGCATCTAATTCTACCACTTTGTTTCGGACATCATATTTCTTAGTAGTATTTGTCAATTTGGATCTATCATCTATTTATGTGACGTCATCAACTCAAAGACATGTTCGCTATGACGTGTGATGTATGATGTGTAATGTTTAGTTAAGTTCTCGTAAATCTAACACAATTTTGAAACAATTTTGCTATTGGTACCTTTTTGGCTAGAATCCGATATTCCAATGCCACCTAGTTATCCATCATACGTTTCCATGAAAGCATACCGCATTCTATGGAGTTAAATTTATAGATTATTATATCAACTGCTTTGAATGTTTTTCATTCTGAGAAATAGCTTTGATCTCCCGTTTGTACTTAAATGATGTGTTTATATTTCGCCTTCAGCTATGAAATCTCCCGTTTGTACTTAAATGATGTGATTATATTTCGCCTTCAGCTATGAAATCATTTTGGGAATTTGTTGTGAAAACAAACAGGATAACATAGCCATTACATTGCGTATAGTTTGCTTCAGAAATCAAATTGAATATGTGATAATCGTAGTTTTTTAAAATGCTGATTTTATGTTGATTGACTTAACAATCTGGACATTCATACGTAGCGTCCTTCTCCTTAATCGTGTTTTTGTTATCCAATGTGAATCTAAAACAGGGGAAACATCAATATATGCCAGACTACAGACACATGAAAGACGTATTTTGCCATATTGATACTCACCGTGATTCTTGATTTCTGGAAAGTATAGTTTGCTTATCTATTCCACTTCTCATTGCCTTTAAAAGTTGTAACGTCATTAATGTTCCGATAATTCCTGACCAGTACAGATAACGCATTAGGAAGGCAATGTAAATATGACTTCCACCTGACTCAACCCTGCTGAAAGCCTTCCTTTGGTTTGAGACAGTGCGAAGTTGTTAATCTTGGTTTAGTGGCGTGAAAGAGGCATCGCTTCCTCGGCTGAAGAATTGCGTGTAGCTGCTATTTATATCCAGATTATTCGATATTTTAAACACTATTATCAGCAGAAAAATAAATTTCAGCAAGTGTTATTAAGTATATAGGCATGTTTCCGGCATGTTACAAATAATGGTTGTCTGACAAATATCAAACTACTATAATTAAGGTAAAAAATGGGGAATGCCGGGGATTTGTTCATGCTGTTCATGCAATATGTATTATCAATTTGTATGTTCATTTTGTTCGTATTTCTTGAAAGACATTCGAACAAAGACATAAATCAGAACATTGTAAATAACAACATCATGATAGTTAAGGGAAGTTTCACAAAGCATTGTTTAGACATCAAAACATATAATAAATTATGTTTATGTTTGTTTATTAATCATGACCTAGTTAAATCTACCATGTCTACCACGATACAACATAAACGTAATGACGACGTGTGTAAATAAGGCCCACACACCTATACTTACCAGTTCACGTATTAAATCAAAAGAATAAAAGCTAAACATAACTCTGATGTCACAATCACTTACACACGCTAGAGAAATATGGGTACAAAAGGATACATCTCAACATTTTTAATCATTTCAATAGATCACCTGCACATAAGTTTCCTATTAGTTTCCATTATCAATAGTTCACTTGTATAGCCCCTTGATTCGGATTTAACTGGTTTTCTGGATCAAACAGCCCTTTTCACATAACATTCATAAAAAGATAACTCATTAATGGTTAACAAATGAAATAATGTTAAGCAGCTTACCACACGTACAGAAACGTTCTGAAATATCCAACGTTTTACACACACACAGTATGGACGGCTTTTCACAAGCGTTTGAAATTGTTGTGGCAACATATGGTTTTATTTCTCAAGTTTACAAAATGTAACATTTCACACAAAACTTCATTCAAAGAGATCGATACACAAACATTCAGTCACAATTATATGAAACACTTCATTAGCTTTTTTCAAACGTTTGAAGTACATCAATTGTCAATTAGTTATTTTATTCACACGTTTCCCATCAATCACCAGTATAATTGATAACTTATTATTATATTGTGTTATATTAAAGAGGCAACTGAATCCTTGCATGCTGCCAAGCAGGATGATCTTGTTTCTGGAACAGTTAAGTCAGTTTACACATGGATGTAATTATTCAACATATAAGTATCTTAATACATGTATGCCATCCATATGTAAACTTATGTATTTAAGTGACAATTGAAAACATAACAATGAGAGCTAGTGACCAGGAAATTTATGAAACTTCTGAGTAAAATCGTATTAAACTAGCACTTGTGAACATTTCTGTTTCTTTCAGATTTACATTCTGTACAGTGACATAATACATAATTCAACATGTGTATACAAAATACGTTGTGCATGATATACACTGAACACAAATTATTCAATTCGGAGTCTGGATGTTGTTCTTAAATTTAACACCACAAAAATAGATTATTTGGATAACAGATATCCTAATCCTGAGAAGTTATGTTGTATGCTTCAATACGTGCTGTGGTTTCAGAAAACAGTTTGTACTGGAAACGTAGCATTGAATTTCGTTCTAAGGTGGAAAGTTAATCAAATAAAATGAACTTAAACTGGGACACGCGTTTCATTTTCATCTGATAATATCAGTTTAAACATTTTGAATTCACTTCTAAAGTTTTAATCAAATGTTAAGGTTTGAAATGTCAGTTATCCTTCAAACAGGGGTTTAAATCAACCGAGCAAACAAAGTAATCAAGACAAGTTGTCAATGTTCATTTAGTTGCGAATGGCATTATTAAGTGAGACCAAAGTATCTGTCAAAAAGAACATTGAAATATTAACTACTTGAAATTACGGCGAGGGCCATCACAATGTGTAATACAAAGGGTAATATATTACTATGAACTCGTAAATATCCTGGATGAGAAATATACGCTCTTTATTTATCGAATTTAACTGACAATATATTATAAAAACACTATTTTAGTTTATTCAGAATGCAGGATGTTGACCGTATAAAATCACCCAAAGAAAACAATGTCTTTGAGATTGGTTGTCAGTATGATGATATAAAACAACATCTTTGAGTGGCATTCAGAAGTTCGAATGACGTGAACGAAAAGAAATACATGGATAATAACTTCTTAATTTATGAGATGCAACCTAAGACACGTATTCCAACGTCATTTAAGCGCAGATGAAAACTACATAAAAATCTGCGTCAGAACGTTGTACATCATAGTTATAAGCTGACTTCTTCATCAGGTTTAATGTATGATATAACAAGATTTGATCTTTTTATTCTGAATATTAAAAATTTGTCTCGACCTTACCCAATATTATGTTCATCTGAAAATAAGATAAACATTGCAAAAGTCAAGCAAGAAATACATTAGTTAATGTTTCCACTAAAGCCTTTTGATCATTAAGAAACAAATAATTTCTTCTGAACGTTGATTGGACAAGAGATGAACTACTTCAATCGTTCAGGCTCAATAGTTACAGTAACACAATCAGAATCGTTTTACGTTTATGCGTGTCAAATTATCGATAAAATGTTACAGTAATGTGCCGTTTCAATTATGACTTTTGACAGGTTTGGGGCAATCATTCATGAGTTTTGATTCAATATCCGTTTCCAATAAACCTGTCATGAAGACTATGTGACATTCTGTCAAAATCGGTATAGCTTTTTCTTTCATGTGTCTATCTAAATCCTTCAAGCGATATTGCTCCAACATCAAATTGTGCTTGTTGTAGAAGATCTATCAACCTTTAGGCCACCATATTCAGAGAATAATAGTGGTTAAATTCAAACTCGTTATGGCATTAACAATAAACAATGCCTTGATTAGCAGTGAAGCATATTGATGCCAGTATAATCAGTATTATGGTAGCTCTTCAGAATAACTCAAGTTGCTTATGGAGAAGGTATATTGGAGTATAATGATCCTTTGTAATTTAAAATATAAAAAAAGTAAATTATTATCATTAGTAGTATTTATATTATTACAAAGTTCAATTATTAGAAACTGCTGAATCATTTGATTATAAATTAAAAAATACGAGATAAGCTTTAATTTTTCAAAAAGATAAATATGAATTATATGAAAAAAAATCCAAAGCAAGGCCATCAAGATTCAAGATTCTCCATTATCGAAAACCACACACTGTAGAGAATTAAAATTGCACCTGCAGAACGTGATAAAGGTAGCACTGAAAATAGAAATATTGTATAACATAAGTAAATAATGCATTGGATGAACTGTGACAGATTCTTTAGAAATCTAAATGTGATGTTTTAAAGGATACAATTTATAATTTGGCCAGTTCGAATGAAACATATATGCTACATCGTATAGATGGATATCGTGTTCCCAATCCGTTTCACTATTGATCAAATATGTTTCAAAGAAACAAACAAAAGAGTCGTTTTATAGACTTCATGTTAGTCTACTTTTGTACATGGAAATGTTTTAGCTCACTTTGAACCATCTGGTTCAGGTAATATTCACTCATAACAATAGTTGCGGTGAATGCCATAAAGGAGAAACCGTCAGTACATGTTAGATGAATGTTGGTATGACTATCATGTCAATGATTAAATTTTCACTTGATTCTGCACAAGTTTATGCAACTATGAGTAAGATAAAGTAAATTATTCTGGTTGAAAGACATCAGTAAAAGCAATAAACATTGGGGTGTTTATGAAAGAACGTGAGTTTTCATTTGAGTTATATACAAGATATTCATCAGATTCATCAAAATTCATTTATGGAGTAAGATTAGTGTTACTCTGATTATCATACATAAACTACATTTCGTTAAAATAACAATGTTATTACTTATTCACACGGATTCCAGGAATGCTAAATAAATGGTTCAAAAGAAGTAAAAACAGAAAGGCAGTGACATTTCTATGATAAATTCATTATCCAAAGAAACACAAACATTAACATTATTTAATATTGGCTTCATTTGCAATTTGCATTAATAAAATAGTTGATTCATTGGCAAATGAGATACAGTTAATATTTGATTCAGATCATGCCAAACTCAAATGTTGTCAAGTGGTTGCCGTTGGCTTTATAGAATCGAGATATGCATATGCAAACATACGTGCAAATTATGTCAAACACACGTATCTATATCTAGACGAATACAAACATTGATATTAACTGTGTCCTTAATTTTTGGTTTGAATTCACTTAAATCGTGAATCTATGTTTGCTATCACTTCAACATATTTGAAGAACCAGGTATTATAGGAGTATATATGAACTATATCAACAAAAAAATGGTATAAATTTAAAAATTAATTAATTCCTAATGTTATATTTTTAAATGAATCGTCGTTTTGGATTCTCCAAAGTTAGGTAAATTAGGAAATGAAAATGACATTTTGCTTTTTTTAGGTCAGCAATGACAGCAATGATTCCTGGAAGATACATTTTGTCAACAATATTCAGTGTATGTTATCAATTTAATTTTCATATGTCATCTATGGTTTACTTAATTGCTCATGTCAGTTTGAAAATATATATGATTAAGAGAGTCTGATCAACGAAATGTTTGTTTATATTTCTAAATAAAACATATGCTGATAAGCATATGTTTTATTTAGAAATATAAACAAACATTTTTCCGAAAATACTGTAGCGCTTCTTTCTTCTTTGAATGTAGGAAAATTTACTGAACTGTACAAAGGTCCATGTCATATTGTTTGTGAACGTCGTGGTATTCACAGACATAAGACTTATCCCACATAAATATGTAATGTCTGAAAAGGAAATACAATGACATAAGCAACTCGGCTGACAAAGGATTGATTTTCTGTCATGTCGACTGTCCCAATGTCTCTTTCATTATCGAATGTTTGAAGACTAAAACATGTGTGATTTATTATCATAATATTTGAACCAAATTGCACAATGTTGTAACATATTTGTAAAAATAAACAGGGACCAGTGATAGGGGGGAAATGTTAAATGTAAAGTCATAATATGTGTTTTAATGCATGTATCTTCACTAAGCTCAAAAGGAGAGTGATGCAAGCATGGCATATGCATATCTCAGATGCATATACTCTTGTACTTGAACCCTATTGCATATATCAGGACAACACATAAAAATGACATTTCCCGAGAGTTAGGTATAACAGGTTAGGAAACAACAATATAATTTTTTGTGTCTCTTACACTGTACCTTTTAAAACTAATAGTACATTATTGAGTTTTTTTGACATTGTTAAAAGTATGTATGTGCATTAGTAAATTGCTTACATTAGGCAGGGAATAACCTTGAAACATCCAGCTTAAAACGATCAGACCTTGTATTGTCTAGATGTGAAGAGAGGAGTTTCCATTTGTATATTACCATAGCTACTGACACTCTACACTAATAGCTACTACCCGAATAAGTCTTTTGTCTCTTCCACAGCGCGTTTAACATTTAACAGACATACTCTTGGTTAAGGCACCCTTAACTTTCTACGTGCACAAATATGATGAAACAAGAACTTTTGAAATGTGTATATGTTGGATTTTAAATTAACACCAATAAGCTTGAATGGGTGCAGTTATTAACTGTTGAACCAATTGATAGTTGCTAGCTAGTAGGGGACATTCCGCAACAGCTGTCAATATTAAAGAACATGTTAATTACAGTTATCCTCTGCGAGACTAGCTTAACCATATCAATTAAGTATCAATTTATCTGCTTATTTGCTTTCTATGCCATTTATAGGGCGGCATAAACTATGTATTTGAACATAAAGATATGTTTTCTAATATATACCACCAGGCTCAAACCATTGGGTGTGATATGCTACCATTAATCATATCCCTTTTTTCAACTGCTACCCAGCCAGTGTACTATAGTTCACACAAAATATTAGTTTAAACCAAGATTTTCGTTTGAGCTGACTCCATCGTTACCATTCGCTATGTATGTTCATTCACAAACCTCATTTGTAACCTAAATATATATATGTCATATATATGTCACTTCCTGTTTCCATGAAGACTTTGTACTTTTTAAATTTAATTGCAATGGCGGGTGTATGAAAGAGGTTATGGATTGAATTTGTCTGAAGGTGACAATGTCTGTATGGTGTCAGTCATTAGTTTCTGGAAAATGTGCGTTGATGCACAAGCAAATAGAAAGTTATTAGAAGTTAAAAAGTTATTTACATGTGATCACATTTATGAGACATCTTAAATGTCAGGTCGTATATGTGGTTAAATTTGTGAACAGTCCATAATTGGTAGATGATTAATTTTACTCACATTCAATATTATTCAATCTTTAATGATATTGAACGATAAACTGGTTAGCTACTGCATGTATTAAGTTTTAACCTATGTGCAGATACAATCCGTTTTCTCATACATGTAGTTCTTTCCATTTGCACATGCTAGTTTGTTCCATGAAATGTAACTTATGTTATGATATATGTACACGTGACCTTTCATTCCAGTAAAAGATGTCATTACATAACGAAAACTGTTATTTACACCAAGCTTAATGTGTCTTTTCTTGAAGACACATAATAAAACCCAGGAACAAAAGAAGTAAATGTCCACTTCTAAGGATATGCAATGTACTTACTTACGACTTGTTAAAGCTAATGACTGTCTGGAAGAGCATGAACGATAATAGCATAACATTATCTAAATAAGAGAAAAAACATTTTATAGGATAATATAGTATCGATTTCTTAAGAAATAAAACGAAACGTACATACATAAGTTAACTAGTTCATGAAGTTTATATTTCCTTTATCGTCCGGGGCTTGTATATGTGCATAATTAATTCAATTAGAAAGAAAATTAGCTTCACAGTTTTGATGTTTTTACGAATAGTTATGACGGTGACCACATAAAAGACTTATGCAGTTAAAACATTTAGTCATATTTCATTGGAAATCACAAAAAATATCATTCATATATATGGTTAATCCTCACAAGGCACATCTTGGGATCATGATCGATATGTGTCAACAATGGAAATACTAGCATGCTCGCTTTGGGAGATATGTTTCAAACACAATGGCTGCCTCATACGTTAACTGTGTAAGTCATATGCAAAGTTTCCCTTCAATGAAAATCGCCAAAATCTAATGCTCATGTATATGTGTCACCTTTGAAAGGTAGATCTAGGGGTGGTGACTAAAATGCATATTTTGTCTGATGAACCTGGAATGCAGTTTGGTAGATATGCGGTGGTAAAAATGGCGTCAAACTTTTAGTCTAATTTCATAGAAAATTGCACAAAACAACATTCATAAATGGATTTAACCATTGCACATATTTCTTTTTACAGGGATCATGGTTCACACAGAAGGCGAAACAAGAAAGGTAATTAATGACGGAACATCAACTTTTTAACATAAATGTATATAACTGCATTCACATTTCATGTTGGGATGATATTCATCTTGTGAAACGTTTCTGTATCGTCCTTAGTTGTGTCGAACTCAATCAGTTTACTCTGCTGAGAACAGGGACATAATTAGAATAAGCTAACAATATGCTACGGTAGCAATTGTATTTATATGAGTTTTGCACATTATCATAACACACAATATACAATGAAATGAGGATATTCCTCCTGCTTTGTAACCAAATATTGTAATTTAATTAAATAAGACCTGATATACTTGAACCTCCCAGTATTTTATCCTATCGCTTTGCTCTTCCAACACAAGTTCACTATCAGATCGTTAAGGTGCTTTGAGGATAAGAAGTTACCTTTGATGTTCAATTGAGTTCTCAACGAATCAATCTTCGATCTATTTACTGTGGACGCTGCTCCTTTGTACCAATTGTCAAAACAGATTTCAAATACAGAATCGTAATGAAAGATGTTTTTAAGCAATCTGTAACGACATGAAAACCTAATTCATTTTCATTTGAGGTGTGTTTTTATATAAACGAAATTGCATTTGATCGCTTCCATTCTTTGAAGAACATTTAAAAGTGGAATACATAAGAAAATCAAGTCCTTCTACAAAACAACGAGCTAACGTTTTGAAGTCATCGCATCAATAATGATAAAGTTGTTACCAAGAACAACTAACTATTCTCATGTAATGTGAAGTAAGTTTGATTCCATTGTCCTCTTTGTAACACGTTTGAAACAGGAAAAACTCCAAAGAAAAACGGCAATTAAAGTACCCTTCTTCTCACACAACTGTGGTACGTGCTATGTAAGTAAATGGTTATAGACTGGAACACTATAGACTCCCCAAGAGGTTGTTCTTAGCTTGTCCTTAGACTTGTCCTTAGAAGATTGAACGTCGATTTCGCACGAATCAATTCACTTACATCTGTATCCCAACAACAACTACCATCAGCATTGTATTCACGTTGCGATATCAGAGAATAGAACAAACCTAAACCTGACATGACATAGAGCTTAGACGTACATTGCACAGATGACACATGGAGTGGAGTATCAGTTTAATACGTTCACAGTAGAATTGTCTTTATCAAACATGATATGCAAATCCGTGGCACGAGTGAGCACTAGGAAGATCAACGATCAGTTGTGAATTGCATTGTTTGAACAAGATCAAACACTAATGCCCTAACATCTAATGAGGAACAATCCTTCCCCTCAAGTATGCATGTAATGTTCAGTCCCGTGAATGCAGTGTTGATTTTACGCCAAGTGGACTTGTATGCTATTCAAGCAATGGCATCACCAGGCTAAGTGTATAGGATGGATTGTCGTTGAGGTGAGTTCAACCAGACAAGGTTCCGTTAACAATATACACGACCATCACAAGTTTTCACTTTTAAGTCAAACTAATCTAGTTAATATAACAGATCTGTTTCAACTGTATTGTTTTTAACCTAATATGTTCCACTCAAAACAATGCTTTCATTAATTGAAATGTATATTCTGTATGTTGTATGTATTGTAGACAAAATATTGTTTTTATCTTCAGAACCTCTATGTTAATGCTGTTAAAATATGAATTTGTATTGTCATTCTTCATACATTCTCATGTGAGAGTAAATACTTAGCGGTCTCAATATGTATACGTTTGAAAAGGCAACGAGGTGTTTTGATATGAGTGAGGTATTATAAGCGCTGTAACACGTTTTTTGCAGATTTTGTTTTCTTTAATTTACTATGTATTATTTACGTTTATTACATATATTGTTAAGTTAGAGGGTAAAACATCTCACTACACGACCTGATAAGCCGTATCAATAGAAAACGGTTATCTGTATTGAAAGAACATGATGCAACAGTTTTAATCAGGTCTTTGAAGGGCATTTATAAATGGTATACATAATAACATTTTCTGTATAACAACTTCTGTAATGTGAAAATACACGACGTTTCGGAGTACATACTCACTCCTTCATCAGATGGAATGTAAGGAAATAACAAAATATGATACATTTATATAGCAAACAAAACAATGGTGAGGAAACTCAATCAGGGAGATTAACATGAATGAGAATGGTATACAAATGGGGATTTGAAATACAAACATGGCAGGGGGAAAGCATGATAATGGTATACAATAAGGATTTGCAATACAAACATGTAGGGGGAGTAATTATATAAGTACTTGCATGGTGGATAAACACTGGCCTGTCGGCTTTATTGAAGATGTAAATAAACACATATGATTAAACGAGGGAGGCCAATTGGCTTTATTGAAATTGTAAAACTCACAATAATTACAGATGATTGGAAGAGAGGCCAATTGTTGATGTGGGTGGCTTTGAAATTGCTGCATTGTGATTGGAGCTGATAGGTGTTGATTGATGGGGACTCCTCGGATAATTGCTCCGACAGGAGTGGATGGATTGTTGGGATACTTGGATTTGGTTTGGTGCTCCTCGAATATTTCCTCCGACAGGAGATAGAAGTTCTAGAAGTGAATCCCAAGCACGTGGTAGGAAGATGCCTTGATCGCGGTTTATTGCAGTTTGTTCCCTTCGAAAGTCAATCGCTTCTTGGAGTTTTCTTTGGAGCCAGTTGTTGTTTTAATGTGAACACTTTAAAATCGCCGCACGAAGGGAAATGGACTCCTATGGCTTAATCGAACAATGTACATTGTTTAATAACTATGTTTATTGATGTAGGGATATATTGTGGCCCTTGGTAACACTTGTTCATATGTTTGTGACATCACTGCTTTTCAGTAAGAAAAGCGTGATACAACGCCTTTAAGTAACACTAATAATAGGACATTATAAAGCGCGTATATCCATACATAAGCTTAAGTATGCTCAGAGCGCTACAGAACACAGTTTAAAGATTGAAAGACATCTTGACGAGGTGAGTTTTTAGCCAAGAACGAAAGTCAGAAGTCAGTGGAGTCATGAAGAAACTGGGGAAGATCATTCTTAAGTCTTCATAGGAAATGGTTAACGAAGTCGGTTACACATAAGAGCTCAATTGATTATCACGATTATCAACTTGTTTTCACAAAAATATAACGAACTGATAAACATTTTGCAATTATAATTGATTTAATTAAAATTGATGACATGATGTTTCTTAAATGAAAGAAGGCGTTGTGTATAGTCACAAAGCCATAAGAGAAAGCTCTCACAATTACTGTCACTCAACAATTCTCAGAATCACACTTTCTTCTTGTACTTGCGTGTCAAAATATTGTTAACATGCTTTCATGGTGTATGGGTTTTTGGTGGGATTTTGAGTTAATATCCGTTTCCAAAGAAAATATGATGGCAGCTTTCAGATATTCTGTCAATGTCAGTTTATTATTTTTCTAGTGGTCAATAGGAAATCGTCACGATGATTATATTGATCAACTCGCATATACAACAGAACAGATCAGATAGTGAAATGTTGCAGTAAAGCATATCTAACGTTGTGCAAACTAAAACCAAATGACATCATAAAGCACTCCATGTGAATTTATATTGCTTTCCAGAAATATATAAAATCGATTTTTGTTAAATGCACAAACAATAACTGAACAATCTCACGTAGACATTTTGTTTTTGACGGAGTTTTCTTGAATTTGGAATGGTCCAGTATCAGTACCACGTGAACATTGATCGTAGATGTACTGCATACAGGTTCGGGTAATGCTATATCATAGTACAGTACAGTACAGTACTTTGACAGTGCTAATATATTCTTCCTAATGAGATAGTTTCCTATGTATTTTGTTTATCAATATTTGCAAGTTATTTAGATTGATTCTCACATAAAAATGTCCATTTGTCTCTTGTAGTTTTCACCTGGGGCTATCACCTATCTGCAGATTTAATGGTTTATGCTTCAGTGATTATCTATTCTTCATTGTAGATCACTTAAGGCATTGAAAATACAGCAATTGTTTTATTAAGAAATTAGGAAGTATCTTTCAATCAGACCCTATGATGACATTTTATTTGCTTTTGGACTCTATAGGCATTGGTTCTATGAATCCCTTAAATAGAGCCCTCTCAGTGACAATAGCCTCCATCACTATCATCAGCTGACCTTCAACTGTATATGTACTTATGTAACTACCACCATGACGCAACAGCAAAATAAAACATCATCCCCATGACGTCACTCAATGCACAAGGCTCTCATCAGGTGCTCTCCCCAGAACTTCCGAGGAAGGCTCCCATAGCATCAAGCTAATTCCCTGGGTTAAACAACGCAGACAGGCGTTGGCTCGCCAGATGGTAACGACTATTGTTTTGCGAGCAGGCGCCAAGTTTGTGTTTGTACATTACTAAGTTCCTCCCTGTCGTTATCCTCACACCATTGCTAGAACGTGAATATTTTATTGAAAAGAGAGATAAATACACTAATCACCAAAAGAAACGTTACCCCTCTTTGAAGTTAAATATCATGAAAGGTTATGTGTTTAGATGAACTTGATGTGTTGTGTTTTTAACATCCTATAAGTTAGAGTTAAACATATTTAAACACATTATATGCATGTGGGGGTAGGGACCTTTTCAAAACCTATGGGGTATTATTTTATGAGAATTGGGTTATAGATAAAAGTGGTGCCTTTTTGCTACTTAAATGATTGTGAATTATAGATTTTTCTTGTTTCCATGGAAAGAATTTGAACTTCGTGCATATGGAGGTTAGGAACCTTTTCCGACCTCCATCTTAACATATATTCAGGAGTATGTAATGGCATGTATTTAGACACAGATATGGAATGGTGTCAGCCGTTTGATACTTAAATCATTTTGAGTTTTTTTCTGGTTTCAATGGAAACATTTTCATGAAAGAGGTTAGAAAAAGGGACTCAATTTGAACTAAGAGACTACCCGGGAAAATGTTCATTTATTCCAATATATTAACTATTTTGGAATGTTCGTTTTGGGTTCTGTCTGGCATTAGTGAATAATACGGGTAAGATGACTAATAGAAGAAGAAGAGTTTTATTCAATATGTATCGCCAAATGACCAAGAGTACACAAATGAAGGAAATATTGAGCACATATACAGGTGGTGAAGCATTATACAGGTAAATTGTGTTTAAGATAAATGGCAACATTTTTCAACAGTTTTACATCTTTTGTTGTGAGTAACTGGTTAAACTTTGATCTGGTAGGATTTCTTTATAGGATTATCTTTGTAGGATCTTTATCTTTCCTTACAGTGAAATACTCGATTTTGATTGGCTAACGGTCGTTACATTTTTATTCATGTACCCCGTCAGTCTCATGGTGTACACATTTCATGTACCCCGCTGCCATAGTAACAGCTCCTAGCTGAGAGTATGTGTCGCATTATGTTGAGATGACGTTATAAAATGACGCACGCGGTGTACAGAGTTTTCAACAGTTCGATCAGCTGTTTACGGGTCTATTAATTACAGACTTATTTTCCCAATAGTCGCTGCTTTGTTGGGAAATACATTTTATTTTGCATTGTTTGCCCACTCAATTAAATAAAGAATAACTTGTTTTAAGGCATTTAAAAGTTTGTAGTAATACGTTATACGACTTTTAACATTTCAGTCGAGACGGGTGACGCCATTTTGTTTACGTTTAGGGTCAAGGTCATTCAAACGATATCAGCTGATCGGGCATCGGCAGACAAAACGCAATGAATATAATAGATCTAATACTAATTTTATTGACATGACGGAAAGATAAATACGTTGTATACTTCTCCCTCGGGTAATACGGTCTCGTGTACCATCTTTGTACCAGTGTCACCCTCGCCTGAAGGCTCGGGTGACACTGGTTCAAAGATGGTACATGAGACCGTATTACCCTCGTGAGAATCATACAACTTATATTGTCATGGCATAACTCTATAATATATTTTTCAGGCTCAAGTATTGATTTATAAGATGAGTAATGGTTTAAGATTGAGGAAGAAGATATTTTATGGTACCAATTTTTTATATCTATATCCTTACAGGGTAGGTTGACTAGGTTGGATTGAAAATTGGAGCGGGGGACATCACAGTGCATCACATGCACATATTTCTAGTTGATTCAAGCTGTTTCACAGATGTTTGGATCTGCTGGTATTAATTATTTTAAATTTTGAAAATAAGTAATATGAGTTTAACTGTATTATATGATAACGTTTATTTTTAATATTAATATATAACATTATCTTTTAAATTTTATATAATAATTGTATATATATATATATTTAAACAAAGATAAACTTGTACAAAATCGTTTACTTTTTATCATTTCAAGTCATTTAGTTTACTATAACATTTTCAATTCAAGTACTTGCTGTGCATAAAGTTGCATGTCAAAATTAAACAGATATAGACAATTGAAACATAAATTCAAAGCCACAAATTTGTACACCTCACACTTTCCTTAAACAAATTATATATTTAAACAGTGATATTTACGATCATAATTAGGACAATTAGGACTGCTATATTGCTTGTTAAGGCCTTCCAGTTAGTCATATGACTCAAATAGAAATTGAAATAGAACCAATACTTCAATGGAAATGAATACCCTGTATAAGATATCAACTTTATTGAATTGTAATAAAGATTTCTCTTCATTTGGATATTTAGACATTCAAATGTTAGGTTAAATTGATATCCTAGAGATAAACACTAACGTTACAATTTAATCTCTTTATAATGCGTGTGACATTTCTACATCAACCAATGATATTGTAAACTCATCCCTTAAGATTACTCTGACTACTACTGAGGGAAAATATAATAATACTTCACCAAACGGTACCTTTCTTAATGTGAAATAGAAGCGGTTAATGTTGAAATTAATGTAAATGCGTCTGGCGAATTCATATCCAAAATTATGAAATAAAAAGTTTAATTTCCAAACTGACTTATGTAATATTCATTATTAAAGTTAACGATTAATAAGTTGCATTTCTAAATTGTCTCTTTGGTGGAAAGAATGCTATATTATCAATTGAGTTAGTATTTGCGTATTACATTTTAATTCGATCGAATCAAAATGAGCAAATACGTTTTATAACAACAATATACTATGAACCTGCCGCTATAAACTTTGAAAACTGAAAACTTATTGGAACCATCATTATTATAAAGTAGACAGTGAACTCCTTTTAATAGCGTTGCTTTCTCTGCAAAATACAATCTTTTTAAAAAAAGGTAAATTTGTTTTTACTATATATCTATAGAGCCCTTAAAAATAAATTCAACTATTAAGTTTTTTCTAGCAACATCGATTCCAAAGAGACAATTTGTCGAATACTTCTGTCACAAATAATCAAAATGTCCATTTACGTTCACTGTTAGACTGTGTAGTTTTGGCTTCTTGTAAGTGTCTGGTAAGTGTCATATGCAAGGTGAAATTTCAAACTTGCTGAACAACATAAACTACTGTGCAAAATTACGTACATGTACTTTGACTATATACTTTTGACTTTAATTTGTGCTTTTCTTTCATCATATTCAAAAGTCTGCAAATTGTATATCCAAATAATTTTATGGCAAACATCGAAAACATACTTTCTCTCTTGATGAATAATCCGTGACTAATTTGATCACTGTAATCACAATTATATAAACTTATATTTGCCTCAATCCATCGGTCAGACCATCATCGTTTATGTAGTAACATGATTGGGATATAGCAATATGAGTTGCACATTTGTTATTACTCATATTGTATGAGTGCACAATAACACAAAAAAAATACTAACGTCCACAGGAAATGTTACCAAAATAAACATTAAAATAAACTAATTTGGGTATGGTATGAATAATTACAAGTTTTAACTTTTTTATTATATATAAACAAATTTTCTAAAACAAAAGAAATATGCTTGTAGAAAATATCAAGATATGCCATACCAAATTATACTACTAGGGATATACAAGACACACTCTCCATTATATAATTTCAGCTGTGCCTTTTATTCAATTGTCCAATTAAGTTAATATTTAAATATATTAATTAGAATATCAATTAAAAACGTCAAAAACATCCTTGTTTGACGCTGTTGTGACGTTACCCTAGCGTGTCTGTAAGCAAAGGGAGATCACTATAACCTAACATCACCCGGTCTGATATTGATATCGATTTGCGGACTGGACTGATATTGCTGATATGGATTTGCTGACACGGACAGCAATATGAGTGGTGTGTCCTTACCTCTATCACGATGCAAAACTTCCGGTATCATTGATAGGTATATACATACAGGGAATGATAAAGTGTTATATTGTACATGTTTTCGTGTTCACCAATGAAACTTGCTGTCAACGACTTATGCCCCTATTTCACTACGACCCGAATTGCCACGAATCGCCAGGAATTAGAAAATTTGCACTTTCGTGAACATTCGTAGATAATTCGTAATTTATTCGTGATATTCGTAAATGATTCCTAGTTGATTCGGCAACATTCTTGTAATTCGTGGCATTCGTGGACAAAAATTTGTTTGTCAAAAGATTTTCACGAATCATCTACGAATTTCAGATTCGTAGTTGCTTCGTAAACTGTTCGTATTTAATTCGGGACGTTCGTAACAACTTCGTAAACAATTCTTGGAAATTCGTGGTTGATAATTTTGATGTTCCCATCCCGAATTAACCCCGAAGCATTTACGAATTGTCTACGAACTATCGTAAACTATTCGTACTGGATTCGTGATTCGTGACTGTGTCTTAATCATTTCTTACAATTCGTAGAAAATTCGTAAAGAAATCGTACATTTTTCGTAGGTTTTTAGCATGAAAAGCTACGAATGTTTGTAAACATTTCGTACAAGTGTAAATGCTGTTCACGAATTTTGCCGAATGCTCACGAATATTCACGAATTTATGCAGCCGCCTATTCGTGGTGATTCGTGGCAATTCGGGTCGTAGTGAAATAGGGGCATTAGGAAGAAGATTCGTTCTGCAATGGAGAATGAGTAAAATTGAAATCTTATAATCAGCCTCAAGAGTAAGCAAAAAGCGATACCATTGAAAATCAGGACTAAAAACTTTTACTTTGAAATCCTCGCACAAAGACACTGTTTCGGATCATTCAACAATCAATCTGCTAACCCATAATTGGGAAATTAGTTTCAGTTTTTAAACAAATTTAAAACCACATCTCAGAGTTGTAAACATGTAGAAGTCTGAAAAGGTTAAGACATGTTTTATTTGATTTAGTTTTATAGATCTTGGAAAGTAATTGTTCCTTTCCTCATATAAGGGTTTTACGAAGATTACATTCACGAGATGGATGAATTGAAATCTATAAGTAATTTCTTAGTGGAAGATACTTCAATGACGTTTCCGTCCCGGTCGAGATAAAAACAACCTCATAGACCCTGTAATGGGAATGGATGAAAGTATTGATGTTTGGTTTAAAGGCATGAATGAAATGATATCAGTCAGAAATAGTGATTTTATTAAACATTCAAGCTCCTTATTTATGATTGTGCAGGTTTAGTATCAGGACACGATCTATCCATAATATATTACTGATGTTTGGATTTACAGCAACGATTGTTCAACTCTGGCCTTGGAAAGTAATTATTGAATTTGAAAACATTTTCTCTGGTCAATGCGTTTTTATTCCCCTCGTTAATTGTTTCCCACGAAAGTCTGTGTTCCCAAAGGATCCATAAAACGATCTAGGATATAACAATAACAAGTCTTACGTCAATTCAATGACAAATGTTGCTATTATTAAATGTTTCTAATATTATGTTATTTACGTGCATCTTTCATTTGCCTCAGTTCAGTATGTGTCAAATTCCCAATATACTTTGCTTACTGTTTTATGACAACAGAAATATTGCAACTGATCTTTGAACTTTGCTATTGACTAGGGATGAATCACTCTCAGAAGTTTCAATAAGTATATTATATGTTGACATGACCATCCTTTTGGCCTTACTTATGTGACACAATCAATAAACGAAAACATATCCACTCAATATATAATGCAATGACAAATTAATGTGTGCAGTAATATATATATATATATATATATATATATATATATATATATATATATATATATATATATATATATATAAGATTTGAAAAGGGTTTCGCTAAAATCTGTCAAAGGTCAAGGTCACAGCGAGGTCACAACTTAAGCATGCTTTTGTGAATATGCCTCATTTTAACTATGCACACTTTGAGTCATCGCATGATTGTTATACAAAATGAAAAGTGATTGATTGATTGATGGTGTGAACTGAAGGTCAAAGGTCAAGGTCAAGATAAATCCGTTAAGGCCATGTTAATTCTTTGATCAAATTTTGAAATAAGAAATAGGTTTTAAGAACAAACTTGTGAAAAGTGACCCAGTAATGATTCAACTTGTTAGTAATAACTAGAATAATGAAAAAAATCTCATTTCATTGATGCTGACGAGAAGGCGGAACAGGGAAAGACGAGACCTTAAGTTTCGGGGTTGTTCTGTTTTTGTGGTGTCCCGCAAACGCTCATTTAGTTTATTATGCACAGGCAACGTTTCGACATAGGATCACTCGCCGCTAATTTAATGGCTGTGATACTGCCGAAGGGGCGTTAAACTCACTCACATAGTCGACATAGCTTCTAATGTCGTTGTCACTTGCTTGACAAAGACAACAGAATCCATGGCGAAACGTCGACAATTTGTATCCATGAATAATGTTCTCATTTTTCATTGTTTGACATTATTTACGTACTTTGCACAGTAAATGTCAAAATGACAAAATGTGAAAATCAGCCCAATAGTTTTTGACAAGATGCAGTCTGGGAAACAGTGTTTTGTCAAAGCCATAATATACACTCCTATTATACAAACAAAACGTTCTTAAATGCTATAACATGTACTTGAACAAAACCTATTGGTAGGATACTCCGTATATGTAGTATGCTTGCTGTATGGAAACATTATGTGGAGGTATTTTACTTGCATGAAAATCGAATATCCTAGAACATTTTATTGAGCAGAGCTCTATTCCAGTGTTTGATCACCATTTCAGATCACTTCTGAGATTTTATAACACGTTCTGTTGTCCGTGTCTGTCCTGTTAATTATCTTCAGAACAGAACAATGAATATGTAAATGTTGTTCTGATTCCATGTCGCCAACAATCAATCAACCTCTGCTTAGCTATTACTCAGCGATTGAAAGTGAAAAAGAAAACATGTATTTTGTGTTTACTGAAAGTATTAAACGAGCAAATAACGCTTGGTTTGATCTTGTTCTCTCGTCCTGAAGGTGTGGTTTGATTTAAAAGAACTAGCTTTGTTCGTAGGGATAACTGACAACAGGATCTGAAGCTTTACCCGCAAGGCACAGTTTGTGTCATTATTGTCATTATTCATTGACGATTTCAAACCTTGCTATATTTCATCAGCTTTTCTGTGCTATCGTTTCAGCATACTGGAAGTGCAATTATTTTAGGCAACATATTTATTTAAAATTATTTCAAATATATATTGTTCACTTTTTAAATGACATGGCTTTGACTTGAAGTGGATAATATCCACCCACAATTTGTTATACTCAAAACTTCGACTTGTAAATCAAATATCTAAATACTATAACCTTATACTATTTGATAAGCAGTGTATGGTTATTTAGTTGCATACGGCGTGATGATACGTAAACGGCTCAATGCCAAGAAGACATTGTTCAACCTATTGTCTATATTGATAACATATGTAATGTTAAACTAATCACTACGCGAACTTGTAAATAAGCACATTTATTGGATCATACATTATTCAAATTTGGATCTCTCTCTTGTTCTTTTCAGACCTTAACTTCACTAAATCTCACTGTAAGTCCCCAACTCCTGCACGGCTGCAATAATGACATTAAGAGGTCAATATCAAGGCCAATAACTGTAAAATGACCCCAATTCAAGGCTCCAAGAAAATTATCAACATCAGGTGTAATACATTAGCTCATTTAACATTCACCATCTCTGCTTCAAAAACTTATACTGAATGTTGCTCGATGCCGTTAAGATTTTATTAAGTGAGCTAAGATTATTGAACTTCAGAGCTTAATTATACATCTAAACAATCCACATATTGATTAATGTCAAAGCGCTGAATAGTTCTCATATGAAATCGTCACATTGCAAGAGATGTAAATTAAATAATAATATAATGACGAAACATTATTGCATAGTATGACTTAGAATATTGGCTAGAATTCGAACGATTTAACACCTTGTCCATTCTTAATCAAGGGACACCATGGAAGTGTCGTTCTTATTAGTTTAAGTAATGCAATCAACACTAACACATATAGCCATCTGTGCCATATACACTATTCATTGGGATGCAAGACAATTCCCCCTTTTTTATACGGGACGCTGACAAATGCAAAGACGTAAAAAGTACTCAGTATTCGAAGGTCCATGGCACGCTACAACTTCATGCAAGCATGGAGATGCCTATCGTGTTAGAACTGCCTATTTCTGTCCCCAGTATAGTTTTCAGGAAAGTGTTTTTCAATGACATGAACAAAGAAAAAACAAAGGATTGTTTTATGTTAACCCGACTTCAACAGTCAGCGTGTCGCAGTACATGGCAATGCAATTATAAAACAAGAAGCCTTATTAAATTGTAAAAAGAATGCGCGTGACACACATAAGGGTTCTATCCAGAAACAAGTGTTTCTAATAGACTGCAGTGATACATATTCCTAGACAAATAAGAGAATACGAATAAATGTCTAAATATATACGCGATATTTGGAATAAAAAGGGGATATATACAATTGGAAAACAATATCAACAGTTTATTACACATATGTATAATTGGAAGGCGTGCTTCAAGACACAATGCACAGTTTACTCTATACCGGACACATTAAAACCCTGTATCGGATCCGTCTACAACCAATCTGCCAACCTCTGTTTTGGGAGATTAGTTTCACGCTTGTTCAAGGCAAGGCCCAGCTTAGGGGTATTGACACATATAAGGTAGCGACATATAGAAAGTTACGACATGTTTTATTGATTTTCAATTTATTGATAATTTTAGGTTAACTAAATTACCCTATACTCATTAAGGGTATATTCAAACTTGTAATTCAATATACAATTCCCTGTGTGTTATTCCAAATACATACATATCTGATATGATTAACTCATAGTCGTTCTTCAACTATACTCTTAGACTGATAGTTTATTAAATAATAAGTACACAATCTTTAAAGTTACACTTCAAATGAAAATTGAAGTAATATCGTGCTTTTACGTTTAAGTAGGACAATTAAAAAATGACGTTTAAGTGGTGAACGACGTTCGATGATTCCCTATTATTATTTCTGAATTGGTTTGTTCATTGAACTGCGCACATCATATTACATTTTAACAATATCTGAAATGTGAACATTGTTGAAATTCACATAATAGTCATTAATTTTCAAAATATTTCTTGCTATACCTCCCAGTGAGTGATTAAAATGTATATGAAGGGATTCAAGTTTAATCATTGAAAAGGCGTACTTCATCTAGGTAGTCCAAATCGGTTTAAAATAGCATAATTTGTCAACGGCTGTATAATCATTACAGCAGATAAGTCTTTAAATCGTTCGGTGATCCCCAGATTTGTTTACATTTTTGGACATAATAAATTTGCTTTTTTTGAAAAAAATCATCCAATTCTAAAATTCCATTTCATTTTAGCGCCCCACCTTTCGCTAACATTCCAATTTCTTGATAAGTGCTATTAAGAAACGACATACACTAGTTTGTTCAATGCATTAACACATTAAGAGAGACACGTTCATATATTGTTGAAATCAAAGAATCATTTTTAAAGGTTTTCCTATAAACATTAACTGATACCTGCTGCTCGCTTATCAAAACATCATGTACATGCACCATTATATTGAAATACCTTGTCAAACAGAAAATCAACATTGCATTCATTGGTCTCTGAGAGAGAACTTCTTATACAAATCCATTTAACATTAGTAGAAAACCTTTCAAAAGAAGCAGACATGTGAAAAGCATTAAGTTCAGATTATCCCAACTCAATTCAACTGTGTTTTCGCTCTTGCTTGTAATTATGATAAAATAGGATAATGACCATAATGTTTGGATTCAAAGCAAGGTCCATTGAGTTAAGGAGTTTTGGAAAAGCATTCATGATATTTTAAATACTAACAGTTGCTCTTATTGCGTTGATGTTACCATGTATTCGTGGTACCTTCTTGAATCGTTTGAATCCTTCTTGAGTTGTCAACCAAATTGTGTGTTGCCAAATTTATAGATAATCTTAACTTTCACCTGCTTCTGTTAATTTCATCTCCAGTACATTCTTGAGTAAATATTTTTAACATCACAAAATACACCTGCATAATGGTACATCATAGAGCTAATAAAGCGATTATATTGGTTGATGTGGATGGTGATACCATAATAGCAGCTGAACCCAGAGTGAACTCTGTAGATGAATCGTTGTCAGTGGTTTCCAATTCTATTATCTGTTGACACAACCATCCATCACGAATTAATGTGTGTCAGAGAACAACAGAGACTAAATCTATCAAACATAAGACTTTGAAGTTTCCACTTTGTATATATGAGCCAAACATCCACTTTTTTCTTGGAGTGGTTTATGTAGGTCGTGTTTTTTATATTTAAATTCGGCTACGATTTTACACCCCAAGTGTACTTTAATAGACACAAAAATAAGAGCATTATGCTCTGATGTTTGATGTACTTTTTTACAAATCATGTTCCTATGTAAAGCACTTTCTGCGAGAGCAGTATTTTTATCTGTTTACTGTTGAAAATGTGGTGACGTTTCTTTTTGTGATTGAGTGTATAAGTTTAATTAAAATTACTGACACTAACCAACGAAAATCATGTTCCACATATATCACTTTTACATGAAGGCAACGTAAAATTTAAATCCGATAATCAGAGGAAAGGGCGAGAGCAAAGAAACATTACCATTGAAAGGAATATGTCAATACAGTCACTCTGCACACTTTGCCCTAGGACACTGTGTTGGATCAATCCACAATCAATCTGTCAAGCTCTATTTGGGAAATTAATTTCAGAGGTTTTTTAGTTAAGTCCAAATTTAGAGATGTCAATGTGTAAAGGATTGAAGAGCTTAAAACATGTTTATTTCTTTTAACTTTTTTGATGGAGGGAAGGTTCAGATGTCATACCCATTAGCGAACATTCTTCTAATTCTTCTATTTATTCTTACGATATCTTTCTAGAAACTTACTGTTCAATATTTAAAGAAGGACAGCTTTAAATCTATAATCCCACATAAAATGAAAATAACGTACTTTAAGGAGAATAGATAAATGTGAAGGTATGTTCATCCAAAGACAACTAACATAAAAAAAACATGTCGTCTTACTAACTTAAGAAATTGGAAATCATGTGTGAAATTGACATTGGGCAAACGTTCTTTATTGAATCGAAGGGATGTTCATATATACCTTTTCAAAGGAATAATCCAAACATCTACATAAATATTTGTAATATGCAAACCTAATATGTGAATTCACACATATGGAAATAGTTTTAGGTTTACGCGAATTAATTATCCTTGCAATTAGGAGATTTAAGGAGTTTCAAGATGAACGCACACGTAATGCTTTACATGGACAAAAGGAAAGCAGAGCATTACACTCAACCGCAAAAGAAACGTCACCATACAAAATATTATTATCCACGAGGGATAAACACGACTAAAACAGGGTCACGTCATATCTCCAGGAGCAAACTAAACTAAATGTGAAATTTCAAACTGTAATCAATTTCAACTTCGAATCTCCTTAACAAGACGAGATTGGAGAGTCAGAAATAGCTTTTTGGCTTGTTTTATCATGTCCTACAGTAAAGAAGCGTCAGGAAATTTAAGTCCAAGAAGGTTATTTATGTCGACTTTATCATATATCAATCAAAATGCTACGTTATATGAATTTTAAAGTTAAATCCCAAACATGCTGGCCCAAAAACATGTCAAAAAACTATATCAGCACCCCATGTGTACTTGAACAGATATAAAAATAAGAGTATTATATTCTGATATATTAAATTGATGGTAAAATCTTTACGAATCGTGTCCCTATCAACTGCATTAAATATTGACTTTCTCCGACAGCAGTAGTTCTAGGCTGTTGAACATGTGCTGACGTTTGTTTTCCGTTTGTGTGTATATGACTAATTTAGAAATTTAACAAAACCTCTTATTTATCACAGTTTCCAATCAGAAACGAAGAGAACTCAATGCCGTGTCAGTCCATGAGTTTGTCATAAAAAGCAATGGTGATTTGCGATGTTTGTTCAATATATATTCCACAAAAACAGGTTTAGTTAACTACAATAGTTTGTCAGATGTTCTGATGCTGATGTCAAAGTGAGTGTACTATTTCAATAAGTTCATTTAATGTTAGTCGGGTCAATCACAAATAGCAATACCAAGACTCTTCTTGTCAATGAAGAGGTATAGACAAATACCTTATTGCAAATGATCTTTCTTACATTTGAACTTTGTGAATATATCACTGTCAGGTTTTACTGTCACGTTGTTGTCTGTTGACACATTCATCCATCACGATGTAATGACTTTCCAATAAAGGAAAGCGATGCAATAATCCAACTCATGATCATGCAGCGACAAAGTGTTATTTGTTATATATTAACTGAGCTGGCTACATCGTTGATTAAAGGTTGACACAACTCATGTATCCTTTCCACAAAGCAATCGTAGAGTTAAGACCATCGGTAGTCCTTTATTTTAACATAAGTTACAATGAATCGTAATGCTACCATCAATTGTTAGTGTTTTGAGGGACGGTACCCTGAACTTTACACCTAACTTTACAGTGATTATTATGTTACATTGATAAGTAAATGGTTCGACAGGTAAAACAAATCAAATGTGTTTAAAACCATATGCACAGTGTGTGCTTCCTGTCCCTTTATATCCACTAAGTATTGAAATAGAAAATAATCAAAGATTACAACATATCAAGACATATTTCCTTGGCATGTGTCATCATCACCATAAGCCATCTCTGATCATGGATAATAAAGAGTGTTAGTTTTGTCTGACCTATTATTTATCTTTTAGAACGGAACCATGAATATCTTGATGCAACATCGATCCCGTTGATTGTTCACATTACACTATCCATTGCAGACCTATTGCCCAAGGAATGACATTTTGGAAATCAAATATGGACTGTGTTGCCATTCAGTGTATCAAATAACCAGGTAAACTATCTTCCTGGAGGCGGATCTGCACAATGATCAGATCAATTCTCAAATTGCTCTCTTCTCAGTGGCATTTCACATCTGATCATTCTGTAAGATTCAATAATGATTGGTAGATGAGACACTGCTCCCCTTGTACATGGTTGTATCGACTGTCTTGCTTCTGGTGAACGTTGTACAATACAATAACAATAGATTTGAGGATTCTGGAACGTTGGTCATATATTGGTTTCAGTTTACCTTGCCACTACATAATGGTGCGCGTTTTTACTCCTAAACATGCAAGATATAGTCAAAGAAGTTTCGTCACATGAACGCATACATAGACAAGAAATGACCTCGTGTCTGTACATATTTATGTAGTTAGTGTTAAAAGTGGTTTTCATCGCAAACACTTCGCTATGTCATCATCTATGGTGAAAAATAGACTATAATGATGTATGAAGAGAGAATTTTCTTTTTTTGTATTCCAGTCGTATTTCACTACTGCAATTACATTATCACGGCTAAGTAGACGTCATAACCTGCTCCCTTTGAGGTAGGTAACACAGTCTGAATGATTACATTAGTCAAGTAGAAGCATGATGCCTTCAAAATTAGCATATAATTGTCCACTTATGCGTTTATAGACAAGGTATAGCACTTTTCAATTTAGAATTTGTTTTAGAATAACTTGATCAAAAATGTTGCAAAAACATCTGGTTAAAGGAAGGAAGTGTAGGTTTTTATTTTTATTTTGTGCAGATAACAACATATCTAATGATCATAATAGGTACATTTTCATTACACAAATTAGCTTCATTTGTTTTTCAAAAAGTTTTGAAACATACGATTTCTAAAAGGAAGATATACCATAACCTTTTTAGTGTTCTTCTCAAATTGCTAGAGTTTGTTTATGCTGAAGCATCTCAGACCTTAGAATTACCCGTGTAAAGTTTAAATGATCTGAATGTGTAGAAGAATATGGATGTTTAACTTGTTCTTCTAATGTTTCCTAAATACACACATCTTAAAAGACGAATACCATTTCTTCACTTTCTGACTTTAAATGTGGGCATTTTGCCTCCGTGAGTCGAAAATGGAATTCTTATGCTCCTTTTCAATATTCTTGTTTTAGTACAATAATCAGTCAGGGACATCACGGCTTTCCGTCTCGTTTCAAAGAGACGGTATGCCGTCTAAAAATTATCTTGAAATTATTGTCTTATGACGATGGCATGCCGTCTATAAAACGTATTCGACGGTATCCCGTCTTAATGATTCAGGGAGAGTTCATTGTGTCAAAATGCTAAAATTAAGACGGCATGCCAGCTTCATATTTCACAAGACGGCATGCTGTCTCATATTTTAAAATACAGCAGCGTGACTGTCTTGAGCTTGCGTGGTTCCTACCGACTGAGATCGAGGTGTGCCAGTTAGAACCCTCGCGCACGTGAATCATAAGGCCGAGATGTTCATGTTTCACGTGCTCGATGGTTCATCTGACTTGAACCATAGCTCAACACTACATCAAACCACAAACAGAATTGACAAAAGTTTAGTTTTAATTTCAGTTTTCGTTTGTTTAACATAATAGGTTAAAAGAAACCGTGTCCTTGTTAGAAAATTGTGTCTATATTAGGCAGCTCACACAAAACATGAACAAATCGTGATGCACGTTGAACACGTGGAAATGTAAAAGTTGGTACTGTCAATGTCAATATCGTCAGCTAACATGTACATAAAATAAAAAATACAACATATTGTAAAAAAAATTGCAATTCCGTTTTAAGTCAGTGCAGCACAATTGTTTTCCATATCATTTTTTCTCTCTCAATTGTGTCGTTTATTTATCTATTAAAGTTAATACAATATATTACGTTTAGAGGGTAAAACATCTCATTACCCGACCCAAGCGGTATCAGTAGAAAATGTTTATCCGTATTGATTTATGATGGTGCGATCTGTTTGCTTGGTCTCATGCAATTTGGAGAGGTTAGACAGCAAGATGACCATGCCATCATGCCATATTTTAAAATCCACTCTGAGTGTTTAAGAGCCATCGAGTATTTAAGTGTTTTAAATACAACATTATGTTTTGGAAAACATACTTATGACATCAATCGCTAGATACAAAACATATGATAAATAATTTTCATATCACTATCCAATGAAATTTGGTTTTAAAGACAAGTTGGCCTTAGATTAAAACGCGTCAATAGAATTTAACGTCATATCAACAGCCTTTCCTTTTCTGCATAAAAAAGTACCACAGAGTAACAAGGATGCCCTAGGCGCGTTGGCTTATCAATTTCATGTTTCAATGTTTCAACTGTTTTCGTCCCTTCTCACATATTACTGAATGTGACAATTGTTATATTATCATGTTTCAAAATACCCTGTGAATATACAAATTATTGACTTTTTACCTGTTAAATGGTACTTTATTGTGATTATACCAGCAAACTATGACAGATATAGTATGTATATATTCTCATTGATTATACAATTCAAGCAACGTACCTTGTTGGGTAATACATTCATTTTAATATCTGTAGAAACTACATAATTGAAAGAAATGCATGGTAAATAATTAAATAAACGCCAAAAACTGTATTTTTATATGTTGTGGAGTTATCATAAATGGTCTCTTTTATGTGTTTGTTTACATTGTGGGAGTAAACCACAATGTTTTGCGCTTGAAAATAATTCACATGATCTATATGTAGACTTGAAAACATCTTTATTATTTAAGTGCGAATTCTCTGCTGAATCTGCTTAAACTAAATCTGCGAAAAATTAAGAGTATATATTTCAATACGATTGGTTTTTAGAAATATCTATTTACATAATCAATGGCTTTTACAGAAATAGCTAAATCAGTCTGAACGCTTGAACTACTTTCGAATGTTGAGTGTGAACACCTTAAAATGGCCGCCAAGGGAAACATTCGTTTTAAGATTATTGTATTGTTTCAGGGGTCTTATTTCGCCATTGGTAACACTTTTGTTTCTCTTCGTGAGAGCAATGTATTTTAGTAAGAACAGCGTGCTACAGTTCCTTTAAAGTTACAAAAATAAAACTTGTATTCAAACTTATAACCGTTGTGATGAAATAAAATCTAATACTCTTTTTAATTGCTTAGAAATGTCCTTCTCATGTCATCTGGTTACAGTGTTAGTTCATTCGCCGAGAAACCATCAGATTGCCGGTTCGATCCCACACTTCCCCGAACGTATTTTTGATCAGTGTGAAAGTGACAATTCATCTGCCATCTTATACAAAAGTTTGATGTCAAATGAGGACGATTGTAACAGTATTAAAATTTTACATCGAACTATTAACATTTTTGTCTGTGGAAATCGAGTTATTATACATAACAACAGTGATCTTTCTGATTTTAAATTATGTTGTTTCAAAATAGCCTGCATCATTAGCGTTATGATAGTCAATAGTAAGAGATGTTTCCATATGTGTAGACACGAATAAAATTCGCCATTGATCATTGATGATTTTTTTGTAATGAAGGCCTTCAGTGGTATAGATAATAACATATATAATTAAAGACATTAACCCACTCTCTGGGATGTCATTCATGTTGTTTTACAACACTCGTGCCAGTAAAATTATGTTTCCCTTACTTTTCCTCGGAAAAGATGTAAAAACATTATGACATCCCCACTTGAATATGAATCTCTATATATATTCGATTGTGGAGAACGTGGTTCACCACACCATATAAACAATGTTAAGATAGTTTACAATTACCAAAACTAAAATATCATCAAATCTTCTAAAACGAAAATGTAGTTGTTTGCTGACATACTGTCCAAACATACTTGGCTCTATAACTGATCAGACCTTAAATAAACAAAATAAGGGGTTGTGAAAACTTACATTTTCCAAATCGACAATTTATAACCCATCGCCGACAATATTTGCCAAGACGACTGTACACTTGTTTGGGGGGCAACATCAGATCTACAACTTATAATTCCCGTTTGCCAAGCTGTCAACGAAGAAGACGACTAATGATGATTGTTTTACCTGTGGTCCTTGCTGGGGTCACAGAATCAACAAATCTACAATTTATAATTCCAATGGCCAAAGAGTCTAAACACAATATTTCAGATATCGAGAGTCAGTGTTTCTTAAGAAGTCAACAAACTTAAAGCTAAAAGACAGAACGATGGACGACCGCCGGAAACCATGCAATGTCACCGGCCTTTCTTTCGACAAAAGATATTAGACGACATGCCGTCTTTATAAGACAATATATATTAGACGGTATGCCGTCTTTAAAAGACAATATGTTTTAGACGGCATGCCATCTTTGTAAGACAATATTTTTTAGACGGTATGCCATCTTTTATATTTAAATTTCAAATAATGATGTCTCCCTTCTGACAATAAAGACTGCATGCCGTCCAAATTATTTAAAGACGGTATGCCCTCCTAAAGTATGGTTTTATTAGACGGCATGCCGTCTGATATCACAACATATGCCAAAATATCCCCATTTACTAAAAGAAATGATTCTCTTAATAAAAGAAATGATATACATATTTTTGCATATCCGTATGCTATAATATCTTATCGTTGAGTATGCACTCTTTGAGTTAAATCCTTGGCAGAGGTATTAAGATATTTCGATAAAATCACTACCACTCCTCACTCTGCTTTTCAATGTTTTTGTAATTTTCTCAGGTCTGAACTAGATTACCTATCTTTTTAAAGTTCAGATCGTCAGAGGGAAGGGGGCATTTATTTTTTCTAAAATATTAATCTTTGTCTGATCCTGTGTTTTCTATATGCTTGAATGAATGGTTAAGCTATCTTTTGGTGTTTAAGACGGCATGCCGTCGAAAATCAAGGACGGAGAGCCGACGTGTCCCTGACTGATAATGTGGAGCAGCGGTCCAATGTACAAGATGGTCCATAGATAGCAATAACAATCGCATATACAATTAGACTTGAAGAATTCTGAGGCGCAGATTTGTCGCAAGATAAAAAAACCATGCTTCGTTTCTGACATGAGTGTGTTAAAAGTAGACAGTGATGGGAATTCATAATATTTAACAAGGTATAGATCGCGGAGGAAGAGCGAATAATGGTAGTTTGTGTGAAAGAGCCCAGAGTTTAATTTTGAGAAGACATGAGTGTATTAATAGTAGGCAATGATGAGAATTCATATTTAACATGTATGCATCGCTGATAAAGATTAAGATAAGTTTCACAAAACAGCAAAAAGTGGCACTCGGTCTCAACGTTACAAACATTTCAAAGTCTATCATTCTATATATGCCTCTCTTCTACATATTTCATTAAACAATATCAATATCAGGCCATTTAGAGTGTCGTGACAAGATATTCATTGATAAATCGTTTTAACTTTCACCATTTATCAAATGCTAGAATCATTTTTGGTGATGACGATGTTGTACATAACCAAACTGACAAAGCTTTTAGTAAACTGGAATGTGTATCTGACTTTCAAGTGTGATGTTACAGTGCAAGTAATAAGAAGCAAATCTAATATATTAAATTATTGCCAGTATATGCGTGACATATGAAAGAGTTCTAGCCTGGATCAAATTATTGGGCTCGTAGTTAACAAAACGCAAATTCGTGTGTCACTAATGTACTGCATTTTATCAATTTCACCATTCACCAACTGCAAGAACATTTACACTTATACATCATGTGAATACAAGAACCCAAAACCACATTTTCTCAAAAACACAGAAAGTTTGGAAGGATCATCTGATATAAGTTATGTACCAATCTGAAATAAACAACCTGTAAATACTTGCAAATATGAGCGTGACAAACGACAGAGTAAATTTTGGAGCATGGTACTAGTGTTGTGTGTTCTTAGTCTCTATGGATATATCGATAATTGCAATGTATATTACTGGACATATATAACCATGTGGATTAATTCAGTGTACAGGAGCATTCAACATAAAAAGCAACTGAAAAACTCAACCGACTTTATAATTGACTATCCTTAAAAGATTTTGGTAAAACTGCAAATAATGTGTCTGTGGAGTACAGTGGTGTAGTTGATAGCGTGCTTGCCTCTCACGCCAAAATCCCGGGTTCGAATCCCGGTGGAGACAGCAAACGTTTGTGACCTTGGTCTGATACTGTGTTTTATGTCCATGGGCAAGTCACTTCGTCCACAGGTGGTTAAATGGGTACCTGAACACAGGTACTTTGGACGTATATATACGGTCTCGCGGAGCGCTTTGTTAACAGCACCGAAAAGTACAATTCCTTAAGGGTAATAATGCCTTGATGCCATATAACCTACATTTACATTATAAAGTTGAATAAAAGTTGCAACATATCAAAACACAAACACTGAAGTGTTTTGTTTCAGAAATGTACACAACTGAAGACGTTTTGTAATGGTTATATTCGGTGTGTCGTAAAATGAATTCGATGTGAACTACGCAAAAGTATTGAAATTTAAACAAGCGTTTCTCAACTTATTTATTTTAATAACATTAAATACATTAGTTTTTAACATTTAAGATTCAAAAGATCTATAATAAAACCGTGAAAGTTGAGCCTATGAGTCAGTGATTGGACATCTACAACATTCTCATTAGCCAAGGTTGGCATTTAGTTGGTAAACATATGAAAAGGTCGCGCCAGGATGACAGATTAATCATGTCCGCACACGGAAAAGGTGAGTTTGTTTTGTCCGAATCCGATGACCAATGTTGATGAATAGTAAACCTTGTGAATCATTTGCATTACCTTTCCATTATAACCTTGGAAGTAGTAAACGAGAGAACAAAAACAAAGTCCAAACCCATTGTCCGTCATGTCAGCATTGTCACAGAGTAAGAAAGATCATTTGCATTGCCTTTCACTAATTTGCCAAGACATAATCATCACTATTGCAAAGGAAAAGACAATGAGTGTCAAGACAATGTATTTGTTGCGTGCAGGGGTGTTCTGTAACGTTGGAGGTAGATTTAATTAACATCTAAATGACCTCCATTACAGTCAAGGGCATCATAGTCACTTGACTGGTGGAAATCATTTTTCAATTCGGGGCCTGTTATGTGGACGTAGTTGGATATAGTCATTTCACACACACACTTAATAATTTGATATTATCGTTTATTTGTCTATGTGTGTAAATTTTGATCTTAGATTGCATTCTAAAATCATATGACATCTAGGATAAAGGTAGATGTATATTTACTTGTATTTCCGATATTTTGTAAAGATACACCATAAGAAGACATTGACATAGTTAATATGCGTTTGAGTTGGATTAATTAAAGTATACTCTGGAGAATGAAAATGTCAGGCAGACGATTATTGCAATTCACCTTGTATGCTCACAAACTAACTAAAAGAAGCCAGGACAGCGGGGTTAATTAGTCTATAGTCAACTGAAAATATGGCTTAGTTGCCTAATGAAACGATACCCCCACAACTGTCCAGCTTAACATGTTGGACTTCTGATCACCTCACCTGCTGGTGATATCAGTATTTATGTAAAGATAATATCGACGTGAATATATTAGAGGGAGGTATGCAGTTTATGATCATATCTATATAATGTTATCTTACCATCCACATTATTTTGGTTATTAGATCGAGCGATCTACAATGTTTGCTTAGAACTGTCTAAGGTATATATATAGTGATATTGATTCTCAACATGTTTCGAGGACAGGAATCACGGTTCAGACGTATGCTCTATGTATGCAGTTATTTGCGTTTTTTTTCAAAGATCAAAGAATGCAGAGTTTCCTTTGTTCTATATTCAGGAATCACTGTATCAATTGAGTAAATTTATAGAGATATAAAGGTAGATTATTCACTGCAAGGAATTTTTAGAAAATGCATGTTGGTATTAATGAATATTTTTTTTTAATATTTGAAACAAACGTAATGTTCATTGAGCATACAGTCTCGAACTATTGATTTGTCTTTGTTAACACCATTGATGATTGGCATTAACTGGTGCTAACGATGATAATGAAATAATGTATATGTAAATCTGTGAAATTGACTCAAAAACTCTTTATTACGATGATGATGATTTCTAGTTGTGCTTTCTCATTGAAACTTTAACGTGCAACTGTCTAACAAAATTCCTTCAACTGTGCTTACCTTGTCGGATTGAGGGACAGATGTTGTAAATTTGTCTTGAATTACCTGAAAAATGAAGGATATCTGTACTTTGATACTGACTAAAAAGAAATGTGAAACATTGGTTAAAACTAATTGCAGACAAACGGATCGTCCATAAAATTATACAGACAATGTTAGCAAATTACCAACCATTGTTCAATAATTTCATTTGTCTTTGATATGTGCTGATTAGTGCGTTTAGTTTTGATTATGTTATTTCACGTTAGTTTTCAATAAAACTAGGTATAACCAATTATGTCATTCTGAGCTACATTGACTCTGGCTTGATGCCGAATATAAAGTAGAATAACTGTATCAAGTATCACTTATATATATTTCAATGAACTTAATCGTTGCTCATACGCTATTTGAAATATAATGCAAATCAATTATTGGCAACACATTGCCAGATGCATGTCATCATAAAAAAGTATACTACGTCCACTGTTTGACAAGTTTATCAATCACTTTCTAAATCTATACTACACTGGTCCTGTTTGGATAACCCACGGGTGTTTTAAGTCAGGATAAAACGTTGCTGTACTCTAAGGAAAACAAGTGATACATAACTGTCAACAATTCTGATTAGTGTATATTCCCCAAATGTCGACTATTCCAATATATCAGTAGCTGTTCTAATATATATGCTTGAAGAGATGATGTCCAATCCAATTGACATTTGAATATTTTCCGCAATTGCAGAAAGCTGAAAAAGAAACAATTGACTAATAATTGGGTATACTCATAAACCAACATGTTCATTCCATAACGCAGATTACAACAACCTTCTTATTTATTATGAGCATTATTAGAGATTTAACCATACACAGTAATAACAACTGAAATGATCATGAAAATTATGATATACAATTATATCTGCATTGTGTTACAATTAATGAATCAGTAACACTCTGATACCAGAAAATTAGAATGATTATCAGTTTCAGGTAGCACACATCATTAAAGTATTGTTTACATATACATTTGACTTTACTAATGCATTATTTTCTTGGAAATAACACTTTAACATAATTCTTTAAGTACTGTTCAGTATAAGTTTGAATTCTGGAAATAGTGGCCATTGAACCACGAACACCTACATGTATGTATTGATGCTGTTTTGTAACAACCCAAGGACAAAGGTTGGGATGAAAGTCCTGGAAAAGATAATACAGTACAGGTGAGTAATAGCAATTTTCCGCTTTGTATCTAATATTATTTTCATTGAAAGCAGGATATATGAAATGTTAAAAAGATATTTAAATGTAATTGAATTGAAGACGAATATTACTTCCTTCACATGTGTATGTCAACCAAACTATAGTACAATTTGCAAATCTCGTTAGCTGTAAAATTAAAAATATATTACAAAACATCACCCTATTAAATATATAAAAAAACGTTGTATAGAAGATATATTCTATCATTATAGTCTATGTATGTATGTACGTACGTGCATTTGAATGTGTTACATTTTCACTATACACCCCAGGCCAAAAGAAACGCCTACTTTATTTTCCTTAAAATGTAAGATGCAATATTTTCTTAAATATAATTATTGGCGGTCTCCACGTTATGCTGAAGCAATAACTAATATGAAAGTCCATTGAAATCGTGGAAAACTATGATTCGAGTTAATAACATTAATGAAAACCACGCCCAATGAAGACTGCTGAAAATCTTTTTAAAATGTTTTTCTGATCAAGCACTGATCGAAAACTGAACAATTATTGTTTTCTCATTTCAACAATCGCCCTTCTTTCGTGACATGAACTTCTGAAATTCAAATATATAATGCAGAAATGGTGCAACTTCATTATGTTATAATATTGCTAAGCTGTTCATAACAGTTTTAACAATATCTGATAAGATATCTAGTAGGCTTTTCTTTTGATCGGGGGTGTAGTTAAAGATTGCCCGATAGATGTAGGTTTTGTTGGTTTCGGAAACAATTCCTGCTCATGCTTCAGACATGTTTAGCTTTGGAGAGGCATCAATATGGCACCCGAAGAAAATCTACTACAGGTACTTAAGGTACTAAGGTACTAAGGTACTGAACTGCTTATTAACTGGGACTGAAAGGCCTAAATAAATTCAGAATGGACGTTTGTACCTACTTGTAGAGAATTTGCTAGAACTACAAAACAGATATAGATTTCACAACTAGATTTGTGTGGACAATGATGTATGTTCATACACTCACACACACTGAGTTGACAAAAGTCGTTGCTCGAAACCCGTCAAAGATACTCTAGCCACTGACTGCATTTTGCAGGACATGTTTGGAAGATTGCTTGCTTGAATATGAAAACTCTAACGCTAGAAATATTTCTCTTCTAACATACATTTCTTTCAAAATCATCTTTGAGATCAGATCGTGCTTATGTTTGCAAAGTTTGTGTTTTGTGATAGGAAATGAAATAAAGTAATTTTTCTATTTTTTGTCTCAAAGTTCAGTACATTAGTGACATGTCCATTTACGCTTATTAAATCGGAAACTCCTAATTGCTATTGGATATAACCATGATGTGTTGCACGCACTTGAGGTAAACTGTCAATGAAGCAACTTCATGTTACCATTTTTATATTGTCATAATATCTGTTTGTATTGTTTATAAATTGGTAGAAAACACATTCTTTTTTCTATTTAGCTCATAAGATTTAGAACAATCAATGGCCGAGATACATTTATGTTTTGTTTATAGTTATGTCAGTATGATATGTAGTTATAATTCAGTATCTTTCAGTTATGAATATTCACAAAGATTAATCATCCTAATTGAAATTGTAAATAAAGTTAAAGGAGAAGCGTCATATACATGATTCATACAACTGCATTCATCATCACTTATGCTTACATTTAGGTTCAGTGCTATAAATAAATAACGACGAGGACTTTTCCTCATACAAAATAATGGCATTTGTACAAAATTAATTTTCTATTTGCATTTTTAAAAAATTATATATAAATATATTCTACCTTAACTAGAACCTAAAATGCCTGTCGGGTCTGTGTTGTGTTCTGGTTGACCAGGGGCCGTCAAGCATTGTGAGGGCTTACCATATTCGTATAGTGGTGTTATAACAATAACTCTGCTGATTTGAGATTCTTGATATTATGACTTCCTAGCAAAGCTATAGCATAAATATGATATTGCTAACTCTATTCACAGTGATTCCAAAGCCTTCTTTGTCATTAGCTGATAATGTAATAACAACGTCATTGTGAGCGCATGTTGATATTGTCTGATACCACAACATATCAATATCACCGGTGGAACACACCAGTATACACACTGATCCCTGAGTCATAAATATGCACAAAAGCATGTCTGGTAAGAAGAAAAGCCTTTCTCTTTTCATAGTACCCCTAGGGAAATTCAATGTCATTGCCACAAAACAATTGGACTCGCTCTTCTCAGAACTATTCGTTTTTTTAGATGAACTACATGTTCTTTCTGTCTACGACCTTCATCCCCGCTATGATAAGACATTGATGGAAATGGAATATGCAATATTCAAGTATGCATGTCAATCGGCGAGTGGACATATTCGAGAGAGACAGGACGGGATTATCAACATACATTATAGGACTTAAATTAATTATAAAAATACAAGTCAATAAATAGAGATTATTACCCAAGGAAGTGGGTCATATGACTTTTACGAAACGAGTGTGAATTTTTTTATTTCCCGAGCGAGATCGAGTGTTGCACGAGTTACATCAAAGTCATATGGCACACTTTTGAGTGTACTAATTTATGGCACACTTTTGAGTGTACTAATTTATGTATTACCCATTCTATTCCATTTGATTCGCGTAAAATTAGCCAGGAAATGGCCCACTTCCTTTGCGACGGCAAGCTACAGTGACGTCACGAACAATCGTTTTATGACGTCACAGACGACGAAATACGGGAAACCGTGGTGAAAGAATCATTCCTAGGCAGACGTGATATGTGCAGTTGTGCTCATATCAATAATATTAACTCGGTTATTTTTAACCATACGGGTAATAAATGCAAATTCAGAATGGTAATTTACAGCAAAACTACTCTTAAGGAGGTTCTTTACCATTTTTTTTGGAACAGTTTCAGATTCGGATAGGCCTTGTAGCCACATAGCCATGTAGCCTCACTGTACTCTTTCAGTAACAGTGTTCGTCATGCATATTAGAAACTTAAATAACAGTTACTGTCTAGAAATATGATAGTAAAATTATTGTATTATAATTGTGAAATATAATATTTATTTTATGATAAAGATATATATTTTACCATTTTGCTCTATAATCTAATTTAAGGAGAAATTGTCGTGCATATTGATTAAGAGTTATCTCCCTTGCAACTTGACAAATTCTCAAGGGTTTTTTTCAAATTATCATTCAAGTTGGCATGGATACATATGATTTTTCGGGTTAATGTTGCTGTTGAATAGTATTTCTATCAAACAAATCTTGAGATTATGTGACAAAAATATTTGTAAAAAGTAAAAAGCTGCAAAATAACAAAAACATTGCATTCTCGTCGTGCATAAATGGAAGAAACAGAAATGGATCAAGCATTTGTTTTTCATGTATATAGTGAAATATCAACAATTTCTTAAGATTTGTTGAATTGGTAAGAAACATCCTTTAGTGAGTGAATTTCATTGGACCATTAAAACACACAGATAAATGTGTAGGATGAAAAAATAACTTTACAACTAAAATATCGCATCCAATAAGACAAAACATGCAACGTCACTGAGACCTCACGTCCCGCAAACAGGTACGTGATGAGATCATTAATGTGTCATGACATTTAGGTTTGTCAAATGATTACAATTTTGCGAAGACCTTTTCTTTCATCTTCTACTATGATGGAGTAGTCTAGCATCCCAATCCCTTGCACACGAAATAATATTGATGGCTGGTTTATCACGCATGTTAGTTTTGTATCTAACAACTTCAATGAATAGAAGTTTGTTTCATTCTGACTTTGGCAATCCATATATCAACTTTTGAATTACATCCAGTAAAAGTTTATGGCTATCATGGTATAAAAAATCATCTTCATAGGTTATTTATTAAAGCTGAAAAGATACATTACAAAAGTTATATGTCGAATTAGTTTTATATATATTTTTTCAATCAGACTAAAATATATTATACCATTGAGTTACAGTGCAAATAAGCAATATCCTATCCAGGTTTTGTTTGTAACCCTGGCTTTTGGTATAAAATAATCTACCATGACATTTTAAAATTCTTCTTTTTTATTTGGTATATTTTATCTTGGACCTGATGTGCGAACACGTTTTTTGGAATGACTAATTTACCACGACTGAGTACTTGATGACGTAACATTCCAGACCAAACTATGCCATTGAAATAAATATGAGTAAATCACATCAAACATCATTTTATAAAACTGTTTCGGGTACCTCGATTTTTGGGATTCTAATAGTTTCAACCACAATTTAATTACTCTTTGAAGGGTGTCAATTTGTTAATAGTTTCTTCCACATTCAGCAAGCACTGCAACAGTTGAACCCATGACATTATTAAGCACAGTGTCTCTCAGAAGAACGGGAGAGACAAACAGAGAAAAAATTTCTTTTTTAGTTTTTTTAAAAATAAATGTATTATATACAGATTTCCTGCCAACATGTGTGATATTGCTTTTATCATTAGGTCATTGATAGTGATACAATCAGTGAATAATATTGACATTTCCAGTCTTCGGCATGCTATGTAAACCTAAAGTATAAACCTGGAAGGCAGAGTGATCACAGCAGGTTCTAATGTAGTTAATGTGGTCAAAGTCTAGACATTAAAGTGATCGAAAAGGAAAGATGGCAGGTTGCATTAATGTCACCATTCGTTAATACTGGTACGACATAAAGGTTTTATAAAGGTGGCTGCATAATTAACAATATAACATATATAAGTATATATAAATATAAGTGTGTTGAATTCGATCATTACATTGTGTGTCAATGGTAAAGACAGCATTTTGAATGCATTTCTCGACCAAGTATACTGATTTTACATCTATATTCATAATTTAAAAAACAGATGGAGTAAGGTATTTTTTAAAGATTATTCTAACTGTAAAAAATTAATGAAGTACATAAATCTACATTAATATCTAATTCATTTACATACTACATATAACATTAACTTTTTCAAAACGATTAAATACAGTTGTGTTAGCAAAATGAATTGTTTTAACATTATAACCATATCAAATTATATCATATTTACATAAGTAACTGCAAATCAAATGGTTTATGTTAATTGATCGATTGTGGGACGTGTGATGGACATTATTAACTGCATAATGACCAACAAACAAATACTATGAGGTTCACCATCCATCTTTTGTAATATGCATTTGAGTCAAAACAGAACAGCTTAAAAGCCACTGAGCTTTGTCAAAACTGTCACATTAGGATAATGCAGTGTAAAGTCGACGGTGATGGTTCTGTCTTCAAAGTCCACACTGAAGATAGCGGATGTTTAAATCGAATCAACAGGTCACAGACAGTTACTTGGATAACTTACAATCCCCAGACAGGAATCGATATGGGTTCAAAGTAATGTCTCCTAACCCATTATGATACCTGAAATGTGAATGGCAATCTTGTTTCTCAAGAGTAAGTATGGACCAATTGCGATGCAATAAACACAATGTGTATATATGCAATCTGTGTGCGTGTCAGTAAAGCATACACTTCTAATTTTATCAAAGTTGTTGACACGTATAATTGCAATAATGCCTAAATGACGTTAAGAATAACTCACACTTGTTGTTTTTTAGTTTGAAAATGCGTTTCTTAGTTTCTTAGTAACCTTCCAAGTCCATACAGGAATATCAATATATTCAATCAACATAACGCGTACAAAGTAACAAAACTGACAAGTTATATCACTCAGAATATCATTAAAATAAACATTCACACTACATCGGCTTTCATAAAATAACCTTTTTACCCAGTGTATTGACAATCACAAATATGTGTGTTTTTCACATTGCACAGCCCCTGACCTACAACAAAGTGATGGATAGGCAATAGTTCGTTGAAATGAACTGTCGCAAATTACTAGCTTGTGTCAGAGGATGTTTTCCGGATATTTACTCTTATAAAATGTCTGAGACGTTAAGATTAAGTTACTAAGTCCACATTTATTTTGTCATGTAAAAGTGGTATTCTGGAATCCTACGTAATACTCAAATATATGACATGCACCATCGCGGCGTCAGTTTGACAGAAAGAAGGGACCCATCCACAATTACAAGACTGACAAGAAACAACTTCATGTAGGGCAAATGCTAACACCTGACCTATTTGAAGTCATGTGTTGTTTTGCAAGTAATTAACTGACACGATGAAGGCTTAACGGTTTTGAACTAAAGTATTTCTGTTCTTCTTGATAGGAATGTGACTCAGACGGAGACCATAAAACAGATTAGAAACGACAACAAGAGTAAAAAGAGTGCTCGAAGAGCACAATAAAACCAACCCACTCCCGTCTGTCTTATTGATGCACAATCTTTCCTCTAAATAAGCAATGAAACAGGATAACTTACGACTCAAACAGAGATACACAATGTACATCATGTCTTCAAAAGCTAACTAAACTAAATTGGAACCTAACATTATCTGTTCATACGTTTTAAGAAATCATCGGTTGCAGTTTCTCTAGAAGAACCATTTCCATTCCACTTCTGTATCCGCCACTGTTGTTTAATTAAAAAGAAGAATCGATGAAGATGCGGAGAGGTGGCTAAAGTCTCTCTCACCCATGTACTTTCATTCTCACTCTTGGTTTAAGACCGCGTTTAACCGCGTTCTATCTTCTATTATGTGAGCACTATGGAAAGGTTGATGTCTTGGGCTCATATTAATATCATGGCTGTTTAATGTACTCTGCCCAAATGGTGTTATCTTCTTGTTGGCAGGGTTGAATGTGACATCAAGTAAATGGATATTTGCCTGGGTAGAATCTCTCTTGATATATGTGTAAACTAATCTCTCAGTATCTTACAGTTTCCAATGCAAGTTGTAGAATTACCGACCGACCTTCTACGCTCATGCTCAAATGCCATTATTACATATAAACTAGGAGTAACAGTATGTATGTATTCTGTATTCACTAGTTCGTGGAATGTGACACATATTAGATATATTCGCATCCCACAAGAAATACCTGTTTTATACACAATGAATTTAACAACAAATACATCAAGACGATGAATAACATGTTACTTGATCACTGAATCCACAAATTGTATATTATTTCTTAAAGCGATATTTACTATTGTTAAATCAGTGATCCAAATATGAAAACGCATGAATTTTCAGATTTAATTTAATTGCATACAAAAGAGAAGTTCAATTAAATGTCACATAACAAAAGGCATGATTTTCCCTTAGCAAATAATCATAATTGCCTAGTCACAAGTTCAATTTAAACAGAAAGAAAACAGGAAAATAAACAACGTTTTTATTCTCCATTAAATGACAGCATCGATTGGAAGGGAATGACACTTACAAGGTCTACGACTTTCATCATTAGTTAGTATTTTATGTACATATAAAGGTTCAAGTAGATTGCATACAAAAGTATAGTACAGGATAGGATTTGTGCATAACATCATCAGTCCAAACCAGTGATCTTTCTGTTAAAATTGTTATATCTTTTTTTCTCAACGTCCCTGTTATGTTACAAAACTCAATGTTGCTCAGTATCTCCCTTCGACTCATATTTGAACAGATTCGGTAAGATGATGGTGTACAACAACGATATCAAATATCATATAAAATCGATTGGGGACAATCTCTACACATCCACTCTCAGTGATTATCAAGCGACTATTTGAACAGCATCAATCAGATACTTGCATCATAATGACACTTGTGGTAGATCATGCCTGCATATCCACTCTCTTGATGGTACTTAACATCAGCAATGACTTCTGGTGAGTAGGGCAGTATAACCAACTACAAACCCGCTCCATTCAATTACTCCAATGTCTCTACTTAATTAACACACAGTATGCAGTTGGCTTGAAATGTCAATCTCATCCTAGAGAACAGTGGGAGAGAGTCCGTCGCAGGATTTGGTTGTTTGTTCAATAAGATGATTGGATTGACTGCATAGATTACTGTTTGACAAACACATGTAAAGGTCTGACATTGCTAATTGGGTCGTAATGGACGACGATATCTTGTTAACATAATGGCGATTTTCAACATGATTACAATTCAAAATGTGCCCGGGGTCTTGCATCTTCTAAACGTATATATATATATGATTGCAAACAGTTAATCACTGCAATTTCGTTGGTTATGTTGATATTTGCGGCAAAGAATAAACAAAGAATAATTTATGGTAACCCAACTTCAATAATCAGCGTGTCGCAATTACATGGCAATACAAGTTATAAAACAAGAAGCCTTATCAATTGTAAAATGTAAGTGTTTCACACACGTAAGGTTTCTATCCAGAAACAGGTGTCACTAATGGACTGCAGTGATACGTATTCCTAGACATAAGAGAGATTGCGAATGAATGTCAATATATATACTCGAAATCTGGAAAATAAATAGGGGATATATACAAGTGGAAGGCGTGCTTAATGTTAAAACTTTACTCTGCACTGAACACATGAAAACTCTGTATCGGATCCTTTAATTAGTTTAAGGCTTGTTCAAGGTAAGCCCTTGCTTTGGGGTATTAAACACACAGATTGACAGCATGTACAAGGAGACAACATGTTTTGTTTCATTCAAGTGTATCAGGTTAAGTTAAGTGAATTAAATTATTCTATACTCATGAAGGGTATATTCAAACTTGTAATTCAAAATAGGAAAACAAACTTATCGGAAGATACATTTAGTTGCTCTACAGTTCCGCCTTAAAATAGGTGAAAAAAGAGCCACAGAAGTAGTTTGAAAAATAATGTCACTAATAGTAAAACACTCTTCTCTTTTCGGATAACCAAGTTAAAAATGAGTGCATATAGTTCGGTAAAGACATTGGAATAGTTTTCGTTTTTCAAAATAATAAAATGCGTTCACAATAAAATGGCCGCCATGCCATTTTTGCATTATACGCAACACCATTACTACTATGGATAATAGGTTTGTGTAATAAGATGTTTTACTTTCTAGATTAAGTATAAATGACATAAACTATTATTATAAAGGGAAAATGTTAATAAAATAACATTTACAAAAAAACGTGCTGCAGCCCCTTTAAGGAGAGATGGGGTCCAGAATTCGAACTTTCTTACTGTAGCGTTTGTGACAACAATGTATAGCAGGGAATAAGTCTCAAAATATGTGCATTACGTTGTTAAGGATAGAGGCTTATGCTCACACTCACGAGAGGCGCTTAAATTTACTGTAACATCTTTTTAACAGTCATTTTAGGACATGCCGCATGATGTTACCATCACCTTTGTATATTCGCATTAAATATGTTTCACTGTGTGTTATTCAAAATACGTACATATCTGATAAGATTGACTGATTCTCTTTCTTCCACTATACTCTTCAATTGATAATTTATTAAATATTAATTACACAATAGATCATTAACGTTACACTTAAATTGATCAAAATTGACGTAATATAGGGCTTTTACGTTTATATAGATACATTTAAAATTTAAGTACATTTAAGTAGTGGACGTTCCATGACCCCCTATTATTATTTCTCAATACATTTTTTCATTGAATTGCGCACGTCATATTATATTTTAACAATATCTAGTACAAATTTCATTCTGAAAATGCAAAAAAATGTATGATAAAAATGTTGTGATTCCTTGTAAAATTGCTTAATTTATTATAGTAGTGTCATTGTTTTTCTTAATATAAACTTACTATACCTAAATAAACTACTAAAATATATCTGAAAGGATGCCAAGTTTATTCATTGAAAGCCCATGCTTCATCTAGGTAATCCAAATCGGTTTAAAACAACGTAATTTGCCGACAGCTGTATTATCATTACAGCAGATAACTCTTTAAATCATTCAGTGTTCGCCAGATTTGTTTACATTTTTTGATAAAAGACATAATACACTTGCTTTTGTTAAAAAATAAACGAATTCAAAAAGTCCATTTCATTTTAGCGTCTCATCTCCCCCTTATTGACTATTGCTATTAAGAAACGACATTAAATCAACGGATCATTTTTAAAGATTTCTCTATTAACATTAATTGACACTTGCTGCTCGCTTATCAAAACATCATGTACATGTACTATTATACTGAAATACCTTGTCAAATAGAAAAATCAACATGGCGTTCATTGGTCTGAGAGAGAGAACATCTTATGTACATCCATTTAACATTAATAGAAAACATTTCAAAACAAGAAGACATGTATAAAGCATTAAGTTCACAGTTCAGATAATCTCAACACAATTCAACTGTGTTTTCTCTCTTGCTTGTGGAAATATTGATAGAATGGGATATTTGGATACGCATTCATGGCATTTTAAACCAACCAACAACTGCTCTTATCGTGTTGATGTCATCATATATTCGTGATAACGTCTTGAATCGTTTAAATTCTTCTTGAGGTATCAATTAAATTGTGTGTTGCCAAATGTATAGATAATTTTAACTTTCACCTGCTGATGTTAATTTCATCTCTAAAACATTCTCGAGTAAAGTTTTATAACATCACAAAATACACCTGAATAATGGTACATCATAGAGCTAATAAAGCAATTAGTTTTGTTGAAGTGGATGGTGATACATATGTACCATTATAGCAACTGAACCCAGAGTTGCTTTTGAACTCTATAGATGAATCGTTGTCAGTGGTTCCCATTGCTATTATCTGTTGACACAACCATCTATCATGATTTACTGTATGTCAGAGGGAAAGAGCAGAATTACTCAAAAAGCAAGAGAGACTAAACGGTCATCTGTCAAACATAATACTTTGAAGTTTCCACTTTGTATATCTGAGCAAAACATCCACTATATTCTTGGAGTGGTTTATATAGGTCGTGTTTTTTATATTTAAATTTTGCTGTTTATAATTTGCCATTATAATATTTTAAATGGTTTATTTAAAAAATTTAGTATTCATATGACATATTGATATTGATATTGATATTGATATGATGAATTACCTACAAGTCATTTTAGATTGATGAAATAGGTTAAATCGTTACTACTTATTTATTATTAAATTGGTCTCAAGATATGATGTTGGAATCATAAACACAACCTATATTTCCTAGCTACTGCCGTCCACTGGATATTAGAATGTCTATCTGATGTATCTGACATCGAAACATGTTTTGCTCTCAGTACAATATAATCAGTGTATACTCATTGCTATCTTTAGAAGTCAACTGAACTAAATTTGTAATTTCAAAGCATTATCTTTTCATATTTCTGTAAAAAACACGTTGTTTTCGAATTTCCTAAAGTAGAAAAGATGGGATGGTCAAAAAGGGATAATTTGCCTTGTTTCATGTTGTCCTACAAGTAAACACATTGCAATAAATTTAAGGCTAAATAGGTCATATATGTCGACATTCTTTTATGAATTACATACATCCATCTATGAATTTTAAAGTCAATTGACACTCTAGCCAACACCTACTTTGAAAATGCGATTTAACACACCAAGTGTACTTCAATAGACACACAAATAAGAGCATTATTCGCTGATGTTTTATGTACTTCTTTACAAACTATGTTCCTCTGTAAAGCACTTTCTGAAAGAGCAATATTTGTTTTATCTGTATACTGTTGAAAATGTGGTGACGTTTCTTTCGTGATTAAGTGTATAATTTAATTAAAATTACTGACACTAACCAACGAAAATCATGTTCCACATATATCACTTTTACATGAAGGCAACGTAAAATTTGAATCCGATAATCAGAGGAAAGGGCGAGAGCAAAGAAACATTACCATTGAAAGAAATGTGTCAATACAGTCATTCTGCACACTTTGCCCTAGGACACTGTGTTGGATCAATCAACAATCAATCTGTCAAGCTCTATTTGGGAAAGTAGTTTCCGAGTTTTTTTTAGTTAAGTCTAAATTTAGAGATGTCAATGTGTAAAGGATTGAAAAGCTTAAAATATGTTTATTTCTTTTAACTTTTTTGATGGAGGGAAGTTTTAGCTTTCATACCCATTCGCGAGTATTCTTACAATCTTACAATTTCTGTCTTGAAACTTACTTAGCAATATTTAAACTTGGGCTGCTTTAAATCTATAATCCCATTTAAAAAGGCAAATAATGTACAAAGAGAATACATAAATGTGAATGTATATCTTCATCCAAGGTAAAATATTTGTCATTTACGAAATACGACACTTAACATAAAAAAAACATGTTGTTAGACTTACTTAAGAAATTTGAAATCATGTGTGAAATTGACATTAGGCAAACGTTTTTTATTGAATCAAAGGGATGTTCATATATATATTTTCAAAGGAATAATCCAAACATCCACATAAATGTTCGTAATATGCAACACTAATATGTGAATTTACACATATGGAAATTGTTTTTTGTTTACGCGAATTAATTATCCCTTCAACTAGGAGATAATCATGCTAAATTTAAAGATGAACGCACATGTAATGATTTACATGGACCATTTAGGTAGTATGTAACAAGTGCATTAATACGCAGTAGACAAACGTAACAGAGCATTATATGACTAATTTTCAAATCAACCAAAACCTCTTATTTATCACAATAACCAATCAGAAACGAGGAGAACGCAATGTTGTGTTAGACCATGAGTTTGTCATAAAACAAACAATGGTGATTTGTGATGTTTGTTCAATATAGGTTCCACAAAAACAGGTTTAGTACACTACAATAGTTTGTCAGATGTTCTGATGCTGATGTCAAAGTGAGTGTATTATTTCAATAAGTTCATTTAATGTTAGTCGGGTCAATCACAAATAGCAATACCAAGACTCTTCTTGTCAATGAAGACGTATAGACAAATACCTTATTGCAAATGATCTTTCTTACATTTGAACTTTGTGAATATATCACTGTCAGGTTTTACTGTCACGTTGTTGTATGTTGACACATTCATCCATCATGATGTAATGACTTTCCAATAAAGGAAAGCGATGCAATAATCCAACTCATGACCATGCAGCGACAAAGTGTTATTTGTTATATATTAACTGAGCTGGCTACATCGTTGATTAAAGGTTGACACAACTCATGTATCCTTTCCACAAAGCAATCGTAGAGTTAAGACCATCGGTAGTCCTTTATTTTAACATAAGTTACAATGAATCGTAATGCGACCATCAATTGTAAGTGTTTTGAGGGACGGTACCCTGAACTTTACACCTAACTTTACAGTGATTATAATGTTACATTGATTGAAATAGAAAATAATCAAAGATTACAACATATCAAGACATATTTCCTTTGCATGTGTCATCATCACCATAAGCCATCTCTGATCATGGATAATAAAGAGTGTTAGTTTTGTCTGAACTATTATTTATCTTTTAGAACGGAACCATGCATATCTTGATGCAACATCGATCCCGTTGATTGTTCACATTACACTTTCCATTGCAGACCTATTTCCCAAGGAATGACATTTTGGAAACCAAATATGGACTGTGTTGCCATTCAGTGTACCAAATAACCAGGTAAACTATCTTCCTGGAGGCGGATCTGCACCATGATCAGAACAATTCTCAAATTGCTCTCTTTTCAGTGGCATTTCACATCGGATCGTTCTGTAAGATTCCATAATGATTGGTAGATGATACACTGCTCCCGTTGTACATGGTTGTATCGACTGTCTAGCTTCTGGTGAACGTTGTACAATACAATAACAATAGATTTGACGGTTCTTGAACGTTGGTCTTATATTGGTTTCAGTTTACCTTGCGACTACATGTTGGTGCGTGTTTTTACTCCTAAATATGCAAGATATAGTCAAAGAATTTTCGTCACATGAACCCATATATAGACAAGAAATGACCTTGTGTCTGTACATATCAATGTAGTTTATGTTAAAAGTGGTTTTCATCGCACACACTTCGCTATCTCATCATCTATGGTGAAAAATAGACTATAATGATGTATGAAGAGAGAATTTTCTCTTTTTGTATTCCAGTCGTATTTCACTACTGCAATTACATTATCACGGCTAAGTAGTCGTCATAAACTGCTCCCTTTGAGGTAGGTCACAAAGTCTGAATGATTACATTAGTCAAGTAGAAGCATGATGCCTTCAAAATTAGCATATAATTGTCCACGTATGCGTTTATAGACAAGGTATAGCACTTTTCAATTTAGAATTTGTATAAGAATAACTTGATCAAAAATGTTGCAAACACATCTGGTTAAAGGAAGGAAGTGTAGGTTTTTATTTTTATTTTGTGCAGATAACAAAAAATCTAATGATCATATTAGGTACATTTTCATTACACAAATTAGCTTCATTTGTTTTTCAAAGAGTTTTCAAACATACGATTTCTAAAAGGAAGATATACCATTCCCTGTTTAATTTTCTTCTCAAATTGCTAGAGTTTGTTTATGCTCAAGCATCTTAGACCTTAGAATTACCCGTGTAAAGTTTATATGTTCTGAATGTGTAGAAGAATATGGATTTATAACTTGTTCTTCTAATGTTTTCTAAATACACACATCTTAAAAGACGAATGCCATTTCTTCACTTTCTGACTTTAAGTGTGGGCATTTTGCCTCCGTGAGACGAAAATGGAATTTTTAGCTCCTTTTAAATATTCTTGTTGTAGTACAATAATGTGGAGCAACGGTCCTATGTACAAGATGGTCCATAGATAGCAATTACAATCGCATATACAATGAGATTGAAGAATTCTGAGGCGCAAATTAGTCGCAAGATAAAAAAAGCATGCTTCGTTTCTGACAGTTTCTCGTTGTGAAGACATGAGTGTGTTAAAAGTAGATGGTGATGGGAATTCATAATATTTAACAAGGTATACATCGCGGTGGAAGAGCGAAAAGTGGTAGTTTGTGTGAAAGAGCCAAGAGTTTAATTTTGAGAAGACATGAGTGTATTTATAGCAGGCAATGATGGGAATTCATATTTAACTTGTATGCATCGCTGATAAAGATTAAGATAAGTTTCACAAAACAGCAAAAAGTGGCACTCGGTCTCAACGTTACAAACATTTCAAAGTCTATCATTCTATATATGCTCCTCTTCTACATATTTCATTAAACCATATCAGGCCATTTACAGTGTCGTGACAAGATATTCATTGATGAATCGTTTTAACTTTCACCATTTATCAAATGCTAGAATTAGTTGTGATGACGATGTTGTACATAACCCAACTGACAAAGCTTTTAGTAAACTGGAATGTGTATCTGACTTTCATGTGTGATGTTGCAGTGCAAGTAATAAGAAGCAAATCTAATGTATTAAATTATTGCCAGTAAATGCGTGACACATGAAAGAGTTCTAGTCTGGATCAAATTATTGGGCTCGTAGTTTACAAAACGCAAATTCGTGTGTCACTTATGTACTGCATGTTATCAATTTCACCATTCACCAACTGCAAGAACATTTACACTCATACATCATGTGAATACAAGAACCCAAAACCACATTTTCTCAAAAACACAGAAAGTTTGGAAGGATCATCTGATATAAGTTATGTACCAATCTGAAATAAACAACCTGTAAATACTTGCAAATATGAGCGTGACAAACGACAGAGTAAATTTTGGAGCATGTTACTAGTGTTGTGTTTTCTTAGTCTCTATGGAAATATCGATAATTGCAATGTATATTACTGGACATATATAACCATGTGGATTAATTCAGTGTACAGGAGCATTCAACATAAAAAGCAACTGAAAAACTCAACCGACTTTATAATTGACTATCCTTATACGATTTGGTAAAACTGCAAATAATGTGTCTGTGGAGAACAGTGGTGTAGTTGATAGCGTGCTTGCCTCTCACGCCAAAATCCCGAGTTCGAATCCCGGTGGAGACAGCAAACGTTTGTGACCTTGGTCTGATACTGTGTTTTATGTCCATGGGCAAGTCACTTCGTCCACAGGTGGTTAAATTGGTACCTGAACACATGTACTTTGGAGGAATACGGTCTCGCAGAGCGCTTTGGTAACAGTACCGAAAAGTACAACTCCTTAAGGGTAATAATGTCTTGATGCCATATAACCTACTATTACATTATAAAGTTGTAATTAAAGTTAAGAGGTGTTGCATTACTAAAGTCATTTTGAAAAAAAATCATTGCAACATATCAAAACACAAACACTCAAGTGTTTTGTTTCAGAAATGAACACAACTGAAGACGTTTTGTAATGGTTATATCCGGTGTGTCATAGAATGAGTTCAATGTGAACTATGCAAAAGTATTGAAATTTCAACAAGCGTTTCTCAACTTATTAATTTTAATAACATTAAATACAGTAGTTTTTAACATTTACGATTCAAAAGATCTATAATAAAACCGTGAAGTTAAGCCTATGAGTCAGTGATTGGACATCTATAAAATTCTCATTAGCCAAGCTTGGCATTTAGTCGGTAAACATATGAAAAGGTCGCGCCAGGATTACAGATTAATCATGTCCTCACACGGAACATGTGAGTTTGTTTTGTCCGAATCCGATGACCAATGTTGATGAATAGTAAACCTTGTGAATCATTTGCATTACCTTTCCATTATAACCTTGGAAGTAGTTAACAAGAGAACAAAAACAAAGTCCAAACCCATTGTCCGTCATGTCAGCATTGTCACAGAGTAAGAAAGATCATTTGCATTGCCTTTCACTAATTTGCCAAGACATAATCATCACTATTGCAAAGGAAAAGACAATGAGTGTCAATACAATGTATTTGTTGCGTGCAGGGGTGTTCTGTAAACGTTAGAAGTAGATTTCATTTCCATCTAAATGACCTCCAATACAGTCAAGGGCATAATAGTAACTTGGCTGGGGAAATATTTTTTTCAATTCGTGGCATGTTATGTGGACGTAGTTGGATATAGTCATGTCCACACACACTTAATAATTTGATATTATCGTTTATTTATCTATGTGTGTAAATTGTTATCTTAGATTGCATTCTAAAAGCATATGACATCCAGGATAAAGGTAGATGTATATTTACTTGTATATCAGATATTTTATAAACATACACCATAAGAAGACATTGACGGGTTAGTTAATATGCGTTTGAGTTGGATTAATTAAAGTATACTTTGGAGAATGAAAATGTCAGGCGGACGATTATTGCAATTCACCTTGTATGCTCACACACTAACTAAAAGAAGCCTGGACAGTGGGGTTAATTAGTCTATAGTCAACTGAAAATCTGATTTAGTTGCTTAATGAAACGAGACACCCACAACTCTTCAGCTAAACATGTTGGTCTTCTATATACTCCACCTGCTGGTGATATCAGTCTTTATGTAAAGATAATATCGACGTGAATGTATTAGAGGGAGGTATGCAGTTTATGATCATATGTCTATGATCTTATCTTACCATCCACATTAGTTTGGTTATTGGTTTGCTTAGAACTGTCTGAGGTAAATATAGTGATATTGATTCTCAACATGTTTCGAGGACAGGAATTACGGTTCAGATGTATGCTCTATGTATGCACTTATTTGCGTTTACACAAACACCATCTATTTTTTCAAAGATCAAAGAATGCAGAGTTTCCTTTGTTCTATATTCAGGAATCACTGTATCAATTGAGTAAATTTATAGAGAAATAAAGGTAGATTATTCACTGCAAGGAATTTTTAGAAAATGCATGTTGGTATTAATGAATATTTTTTGAATATTTGAAACAAACGTAATGTTCATTGAGCATACAGTCTCGAACTATTGATTTGTCTTTGTTAACACCATTGATGATTGGCATTAACTGGTGCTAACGGTGATAATGAAATAATGTATATGTAAATCTGTGAAATTGACTCAAAAACTCTTTATAACGATGATGATGATTTCTAGTTGTGCTTTCTCATTGAAACTTTAACGTGCAACTGTCTAACAAAATTCCTTCAACTGTGCTTACCTTGTCGGATTGAGGGACAGATGTTGTAAATTTGTCTTGAATTACCTGAAAAATGAAGGATATCTGTACTTTGATATTGACTTAAAAGAATTGTGAAACATTGGTTAAAACTAATTGCAGACAAACGGATCGTCCATAAAATTATACTGACAATGTTAGCAAATTACCAACCATTGTGCAAGAATTTCATTTGTCTTTGATGTCACAAATGTGTCATTGTTTTAATTGGTCTATCATGGAGACTGAATCTTGCTTCTTATTACAGCATTTAGTTTTGATAAGATTATGTTATATACGTTAGTTTTCAATAAAACGATATTTGAAATATAATGCAAATCAATTATTGGCAACATAGATGCATGTCATCATAAAAAAGTATACTACGTCCACTGTTTGACAAGTTTATCAATCACTTTCTACATCTACAAATGTATACTACACTGGTCCTGTTTGGATAACCCATGGGTGTGATCAGGCAGGATAAAACGTTGCTGTACTCTGAGGAAAACAAGTAATACATAACTGTCAACAATTCTGATTAGTGTATATTCCCCAAATGTCGACCATTCCAATATATCAGTAGCTGTTCTAATACATATGCATGAAGAGATGATGTATAAAGCCACTTGACGTTTGAATATTTGACGCAATTACAGAAAGCTGAAAAAGAAACAATTGACTAATAATTGAGTATACTCATAAACCAACATGTTCATTCCATAAGGCAGACTACAACAACCTTCTTATTTATTATGAGCATTATTAGAGATTAAACCATAAACAGTAATAACAACTGAAATGATCATGAAAATTATGATATACAAATATGGAAAGTATAATGTATATTATACGATTTGAGGTGATTATGGGTTTAAAGCCATTTTCAAAGGTATTGGATTTATAACATGGCTGTTAGTATAACTGCAGGGGAACAGTCCACAACAATATTCAGACACTATATTGCAGTGAAACCTGCGATCACTTGTTGGAACTTGTGGATGATGGCAAAATAATAAAATTATGTTTTCATACGCCATGAGTTCCACTGTAATATCTGCATTGTGTTACAATTAATGAATCAGTAACACTCTGATACCAGGAAATTAGAATGATTATCAGTTCCAGGTAGCACACGTCAAAAAAGTATTGTTTAAATATACATTTGACTTTACTTATGCATTATTTTCTTGGAAATAACACTTAAACATACTTCTTTAAGTACTGTTCAGTATATGTTTGAATTCTGGAAATATTGGCCATTGAACCACGAACACCTACATGTATGTATTGATGCTGTTTTGTAACAACCCACGGACAAAGGTTGGGATGAAAGTCCTGGAAAAGATAATACATTACAGGTGAGTAATAGTAAATTTCCGCTTTGTATATAATATTATTTTCATTGAAAGCAGGATATATGAAATGTTAAAAAGATATTTAAATGTAATTGAATTGAAGACGAATATTACCTCCTTCACATGTGTATGTCAACCAAACTATAGTAAAATTCGCAAATCTTGTGAGCTGTAAAATCAAAAATATATAACAAAACATCACCATATTCAATATATAAAAAAAAACGTTGTATAGAAGATATATTCTATCATTATAGTCTATGTATGTATGTACGTACGTGCATTTGAATGTGTTACAGGCGTGAGACATTTTCACTATAGTTAAAGATTGCCCGATAGATGTAAGTTTTGTTGGTTTCGGAAACAATCCTGCTCATGTTGAGCTTTGGAGAGGCATCAATATGGCACCCGAAGAAAATCTACGACAGGTAACACCAGCTAGTAAATAGACTAAGGTACTTAACTGCTTATTAAATGGGACTGAAAGGTCTAAATAAATTCAGAATGGACGTTTGGACCTACTTGTAGAGAATTTGCTAGAACTACAAAACAGATATAGATTTCACAACTAGATTTGTGTGGACAATGATGTATGTTCAAACACTCATACACACTGAGTTGACAAAAGTAGTTTCTCTAAACCCGTCAAAGATACTCTAGCCACTGACTGCATTTTGCAGGACATGTTTGGAAGATTGCTTGCTTGAATATGAAAACTCTAACGCTAGAAAGATTTCTCTTCTATCATACATTTCTTTCAAAATCATATTTGAGTTCAGATCGTGCTTATGTTTGCAAAGTTCAGGTTTTGTGATAGGAAATGAAATAAAGTATTTTTGCTATTTTTTGTCTCAAAGTTCAGTACATTAGTGACATGTCCATTTACGCTTAAGAAATCAGAAAGTCCTAATTGCTAATGGATATAAGCATGACGTGTTGCATGCACTTGAGGTAAACTGTCAATTAAGCAACTTCATGTTACCATTTTTATATTGTCATAATATCTGTTTTTATTGTTTATAAATTGTTAGAAAAATTGTTTTTCTTATTTAGTTGATAGGATTTAGAACAAACAATGGCCGAGATACCTTAATGTTTTTTGTATATAGTTATGTCAGTGTGATATGTAGTTATAATTCAGTATCATTCAGTTAGGAATATTCACAAAGAATGATCATCCTAATTGAAATTGAAAATAAAGTTAAAGGAGAAGCGTCATTTACATGATTCATACAACTGCATTCATTATCACTTATGGTTACATTTTGGTTCAGTGCTAATCACGATGATGACTTTTCCTCATACAAATTAATGGCATTTGCACAAAATTAATTTCCTATTTGCATTTTTTAAAATTTATATATAAATACATTCTACCTTAACTAGAACCTAAAATGCCTGACAGGTCTGTGTTGTGTACTGTTTGACCAGGGCCGTCAAGCATTTTGAGGGCTTACCATATTCGTATAGTGGCAAAATTTATAAAAATAACGCTGCTGATTTGACATTCTTGATATTATGACTTCCTGCCAAAGCCTTATTTGTCATTAGCTGATAATGTAATAACAATGTCATTTTGAGCGCAAGATGATTTGCCTGATACCACAAAATATCATTATCACCAATGGAACACACCAGTATACACACTGATCCCTGGGTCATAAATATGCACAAAAGCATGTCTACAAAAGCCTACTCTTTTCATAGTACCCCACGGGAGCTTTTCTCAGACCTAATCTTTATTTGAGATGAACTACATGTTCTTTCTGTCTACGACCTTCATTCCCGCTATGATAAGACATTGATGGAAATGGAATATGTTTCAAGTATGCATGTCAATCGGCGATTGTACATATTCGAGAGGAACAGGACGGCATTATCAACATAAATTATAGGACTTAAATTACTTATAAAAAATACAAGTCAATAAATAGAGATTATAACCTAAAAAAAGTGTGTCATATGACTTTTACGAAACGAGTGTGATGGTTTGTATTTCCCGAGCGTGAGCGAGTGTTAGATTTATAAATAAATTTGCACGAGTTTCATAAAAGTCATATGGCACACTTTCCAGTGTAATAATTTATTTATATTTAATTACCGATTCTACTCCATTTGATTCGCGTAAAATTAGCCAGGAAAGACCCACTTCCTTTGCGACAGCAAGCTACAGTGACGTCACGAACAATCGTTATATGACGCCACAGACGACAAAATACGGTAAGCTGCAGTGAAACAATCGTTGCTAGGCAGATGTGATATGGGCACATGTGCTCATATCAATAATATTAACTCGGTTATGTTTTACCATATGGTTAATAAATGCAAATTCAGAATGGTAATATACAACAAAGCTACTCTTAAGGAGGTTCTTTGCCATTGTTTTTGAACAGTTTCAGATTCGGATAGGCCTTGTAGCCACATAGTCTTGTAGCCTTGTAGTGTACACTTTCAGTGACAGTGTTCGTCATGCATATTAGAAATTAAAATAATAGTTACTGTCTAGAAATATGATAGTAAAATCATTGTATTAAAATTGTGAAATATGATATTTGTTTTATGATAAATATATATATATTTCATCATTTTGCTCTATAATCTTATTTAAGGGGAAATGGTCGTGCATATTGATTAAGAGTTATCTCCCTTGCAACTTGACAATTTCTCAAGGTTTAAATTATCATTCAAGTTAGCATGGGTACATATGAATTTTTGGGGTTACTGTTGTTGTTGAATAGTATTTCTATCAAACAAATCTTGAGATTATGTGACATAAATATTTGTAAAATTAAAATTTTAAGTAATAAGCTTCAAAATAACAAAAACGTTGCATTTTTGTCGTGCATAAATGGAAGAAACAGAAATGGATCAAGCATTTGTTTTTCAAGTATACAGTCAAATACCAACAATTTCTTAAGATTTGTTGAATTGGTAAGAAACTTCCTTTAGTGAGTGAATTTTATTGGACCATTAAAACACACAGATAGATTTGTAGGATCAAAAAATAACTTTACAACTAAAATATCACATCCAACACATCAAATCGCATCCAATAAGAAATAACATGCAACGTCACTGAGACTTCAAGTACCGCAGACAGGTACGTGATGTGTCAACATTAACATATCATTTATGTGTCATGACATTTAGGTTTGTCCAATGATTACAATTTTGCGAAAACCTTTTCTTTCATCTTCTACTATGATGGATAAGTCTAGCATCCCAATCCCTTGCACACAAAAATATATTGATGGCTGGTTTATCACGCATGTGATCTTTGTATCTACCAACTTCAATGAATAAAAGTTTGTTTCGTTCTGGCTTTGGCAATCCATATATCAACTTTTGAATTATATCCAGTGAAAGTTTGTGGCTATAGTGGTGTAAAAATCATCTTCATGAGTTATTTATCAAAGGTGAAAGATACCTTACAAAACGTAGATGTCGAATTATTTTATATATATATTTTTCAATCAGACTAAAACAATTTACCATTGAGTTACAGTGCAAATAAGCAGTGTTCTATGTATTTTTTTATTGTAAGCCTGGCTTCGAAAATCAATAATTTTGGTTAGGTTTTGGTATAAACAAAAGTCTACAATGACATTTTAAAATCCTTCTTTTTTATTTGGTATATTTTATCATGGACCTGAGGTGGAAACACTATTTTTGTAATGACTGACTTACCACGACTGAACACTTGATGACGTAACATTCCAGGCCAAACTACGTCATTGAAATAAATGTGAGTAAATCACATCATACATCATTTTATAATACTGTTTCGGATACCTCGATTTTTGTGATTCTAATAGTTTCAACCACAATTTTATTACTCTTTGAAGGGTGTACATAGTTTCTTCCACATTCAACAAGCACTGCAACATTTGGACCCATGACATTATTAAGAAGAGTGTATCGCAGAAGCACGAGAGAGACCTACAGAGAAAGCTTTGTCTTTTTTAGTTTTTAAAAAAATAAATGTATTAAATACATATTATCTGCCAACATGTGTGATATTGCATTACTCAATATGTCATTGGTAGTGATAGAATCAGTGAATAAGATTGACATTTCCAGTCTGCCACTATGTGAACCTAAAGTATAAAGCTGGAAGATAGAGTGATCACAGCAGGTCCTAATGTAGTTAATGTGGTCAATGTCTAGACATTAAAGTGACCGAAAAGGAAAGATGGCAGGTTGCATTAATGTCACCAGTCGTTAATACTGGTACGACACGGTTTTTAAAGGTGGCTGCATAATTCACAATATAACATATATATGTATATATAAATATAAGCGTGTTGAATTCGTTCATCACATTGTGTGTTGATGGTAAAGAAATCAATTTGAATGCATTTCCCGATCATGTAAACTGATTTTACATCTATATTCATATTTTAAAAAACAGATGGACTTTTTTCTAAGATTATTCTTACTGTGAAAAGTTAATAAAGTACATATATATACATTAATATATAATTACTTTATATAATAATATAACATGAACTTTTTCAAAATTAGCAAAATGAATTGTTTAAACATTTTAACCATATCAAATTATATCATATTTACATAAGTAACTGTAAGTAATTGATTTGGTCGATTTTGGGACGTTTGATGGACATTATTAACATTATAAAAAATATGAATGTATAGAAAAAATCCACCTTTCGGCTTGTAAATCATATCTAACTGTGGGGCCTCAGACACCTAATGCAATAGTGTATGGTGAATGTGGTCGATTCCCAATCTTTGTAAATACAGCAGCCCGTTGTCTTAACTACTGGATTAAAATAACAACAATGCATGATGATCGTATACCAAAGAAAGCTTATAAAATGTTACTTAATCTTGATAATCTTGGTTATGATACATGGGCCTCAAAAATTCGCTTCTTACTTTTTTCGCATGGCTTTGGATTTGTCTGGTTGTCACAAACGGTCGGGAATCGAGTAGGTTTTATCAAACTCTTTAAGACTCGTTTAACAGATATGTTTAAACAAAATTGGAGTTCTGATCTTGATAATAGCACACGTTATGTTCTGTACAGGGAATTCAAAAGTCTATTAAATCCTGAAAAATATATTTTCGATATTGTTGATTATAAATTACGTAAGTATCTTGTTAAATTTAGAGCCGGGTTGTTAAGGTTGAAAGTTAATGAGGGACGATGGTGTAATACCAACAGAACTCTGAGACTATGTCCTATTTGTGATCTGGGAATTGAGGACGAATACCATTTTACATTTATTTGTCCAAGATATGCTGATTTACGTCGTAGATATTTGCCAACTGAATTAAAAACAAATATGTTTAGCTTTAAAAAACTCCTTACAACAGATAATACCCATACCTTAAAAATGTTCAGTCTCTATATTATGCACTCATACGAACGCAGATCTAATATATTACAAGAATAATAACAGCACTGATTACTATAACATTTTGCCTACCATATTCTTTGTCCATTTCATCAATACCGATTTGCATTGTATATCTATGAAAATGTGTAAATATATATGTTAGCAGATGGGCGTGTGTATATATATATTGAGTATATATTGAATGTATGAACTTTGTAAATGTATATGGGCCCGATGGCCTTCATACGGAATAAAGGTTTGATTGAACTGCATAATGAACAACAACAAAATGCTATGATGTTCACCATCCATCTATTGTAATATGCATTGGAGTCAAAACAGAACAGCTTAAGAACCACTGAGCTTTGTCAAAACTATCACATTAGGAAATATGCAGTGTACAGTCGACGGTGATGGTTCTGTCTTCAAAGTCCACACTGAAGATAGCGGATGTTTAAATCGAATCAACAGGTCACAGACATTTACTTGGATAACTTTCAATCCCCAGACAGGAATCCATATGGGTTCAAAGTAATGTCTCCTAACCCATTAACATACCTCAAATGTCAAATGGCAATCCTGTTTCTCAAGAGTAAATATGGAACAATTGCGATGCAATAAACGCAATGTGTATATATGCAATCTGTGTGCGTGTCAGTTTATTGTTACATACTGGTATAGAATACACTTCTAATTTAATCAAAGTTTTTGACACGTATAATTGCTATAATGCCCAAGTGACGTAAGGAATAACTCACACTTGTTGTTTTTGTTTTGAAAATGCGTTTCTTAGTTTCATAGTAACCTTCAAAGTCCATAAAGGAATATCAATATTTTCAATCAACATAACGCGTACAAAGTAACTTAAACTGATAAGTTGTATCACTCAGAATATCATTAAAATATACATTCACACTACATCGGCTTTTATAAAATAACCTTTCTACACAGTGCGTTGACAATTTCGAATATATGTGTTTTTCACATTGAGCAGCCCCTGACCTACAACAAAGTGATGTATAGGCAATATTCGTTTAAATGAACTGTCATAAATTACTTGCTTGTGTTTTGATATTGATATTTTCCGGATATCTACTCTTATAAAATGTCTGAGACGATAAGATAAAGTTACTCAGTCCACCTTTATGTTGTCATTTAAAAGTGGTTATATTGAATCCCACATAATACTCAAATATATGACATGGACCATCGCGGCGTCAATCTGACAGAAAGAAGGGACCCATACACAATAACAAGACTGACAAGAAACACCTTCATGTAGGGCTAATGCTATCACCTGACCTATTTGAAGTCATGTGTTGTTTTGCAAGTAATGTACTGGAACGATGAAGGCTTTACGGTTTTGAACTAAAGTATTTCTGTTCTTCTTGATAGGAATGTTAATCAGACGGAGACTATAAAATAAAATAGAAACGACAACAAGAGTAAAACGAGTAATCGAAAAGAACAATAAAACCAACCCACTCCCGTCTGTCTTATTGATGCTCAATATATCCTCTTAAAAAAAGCAATGAAACATGATAACTAACGACTGAAACAGCGATACATCATGTCTTCAAAAGGCAACTAAACTAAATTTGAACATAACATTATCTGTTCATAAGTTTACGAAATCATTGTTTATGGTTTCTCTAGTAGAACCATCTCCATTCCACTTCTGTAGCCGCCACTGTTGTTTAATTAAAAAGAATAATGGATGAAGATGCGCACAGGAAACTAAAGTCTCTCTCACCCATGTACTTTCATTCTCACTCTTGGTTTAAGTTAACCGCGTTATATGTTCTATTATGTTAGCACTATGGAAAGGTTGATCAATGTATTGGGCTCATATTAATATCATGGCTGTTTAATGTACTCTGCCCAAATGGTATTATCTGATGATGATTTTCCCTAAGCAAATCAATATCATAATTGCTTAGTCACAACCATTATCAAATACAAACTTGCAACAAGTTCAATTTAAACAGAAAGACAACAGGAAAATAGGCAACGTTTATTTTTAATTAAATGACTCCACCGATTGGAAGGGAATGACAGAATTTATTCGTGAAAAGAGATCACTTACAAGGTCTACGACTGTCATCATAAGTTCATATTGTGTGTACATATTTGAGGTTCAAATGAATTGCATATAAAAGTATAGTATAGCACAGAATAGCCCAAGTGTAAAACATCGTCAGTGCAAACCAGTGATCTTTCCGTTAAAATGGTTATCTCTTTTTACAAATATCTCGATGTCCCTGTGATGTTACAAAACTGAATGTTGCTCAATGTCTCCCTTCGACTCATATTTGAACACGTTCGGTACGGCAACAATGTTAAATATCATATAAAAGTGGATGGGGACAATCTCTACACATCCACTCTCAGTGATTATCAAGCAACTATTTGAACAGCATCAATCAAATACTGGTCATCATAATGACACTTGTGGTAGATCATCCCTGCATATCCACTCTCCCGATGCTACTTAACATCAGCAATGACTTCTGGTGAGAAGGCAGTATAACCCAGTACAAACCCGCTCCGTTCAATTACTCCAATGTCTCTACTTAATTAACACACAGTATGCAGTTGGCTGGAAATGTCAATCTCATTCTAGAGAACACTGGAAGAGAGTCCGTCGCAGGACTTGGTTGTTTGTTCAATAAGATGATTGGATTGACCGAATAGATTACTGTTTGACAAACACATGTAAAGGTCTGACAATATTAATTGGGTTGTAATGGACGACGAGATCTTGTTATTTAGATAACTCATGGAAACAGGTAGAGGTTATTTTCTTCACAAGCTGGTTCATTATAAATGCATACTGCAGTTTATGCAACTAAAATGTCACTAAGGCTTATGTATACATCAATATTAGACATGGACATATACAATACAGGGTGTAAATATTTAGTACAGTATATTGTTATGTTATGGTATCAAGTGACGAGCCACTTAAATGTACGTTTGATATTTTAATTTTATTGAAAATCGTACTGTAGTTTCAGTAATATCAAAATCATTATATGGATCCTAAGTTTTTGAAACTGTAACACCATTCATAGCATTGTCGATGCAACTGCATAGAAATAATATTCCATCCATGACATCATTTTGATATACAACTTAAACTTATTACTGCCAAAACAATGTTGCAGTGTTTCAATAGTTTAAAAACAATTAAGGATTCATTAGGAATCCTGATCAACATTGCTACTGACCTTTATTTAATACATTCATTAACGACACATTCATCCCACGTTCAGATCGTGATATATACTTCCTTTCTGTCTGGTAACTTCCTCATTATGTAAATAATAGTGATAGTAGCTTTGACTGGCTGTCCCTAGAACGATGTTGTGCCACCAACATTAAGAAGAGTCACTGGACTGAAGATAAGTTCGTCATTACAAGTCAACCAAACATAATTCCCTTTAAAGGTGGCGATTCACAGTTGGCTGTTCAGGGATATCACGCCCCTGCTTAGTGGAATACATGTTACCTTACTGAAGTCACTCATCAGTTGACGGAAGTATCACGTGAATACTAATTGGCGTAAATCGTCTTGTCAGATTGTTTAGGGGGAGAACATTTGCAGTTTTTATCATTATACAAGTGATCTGCCGGAAACAGCCAAAACAGCTTTAACCAAAGGCATTGCTTTTACCAGACCACTAAGAATTAAACATAATGCAAATTTTCAACATGATTACAATTCAAAATGTGCCCGGGGTCTTGCATCTTTTAAATATTATATATATATATATATATATATATATATATATATATATATGATTGCCAACAGTAAATCACTGCAATTTCGTTGGTTATGTTGTTCTTAGCGGCAAATGAATGTTAGCGTTTTTGCACATTTTCTAACCTCATTGACCTTTAAGAGTAGTTTCACTAGATATTGTCCTGCGTTAGAAAGCGCATACATGCACACTGTGTTGTTGATACCATGCAAATATCAACGTGATTCTTAGGAGAACATGTGAATTCGTAATAAATCTTCAAACTGAGGTCTCAAATCTGATTTTAAAATTTATTGCATTACACATTCATAAGTGAAAGGCGTGGACCTCTGCATTCTTGAATGCTTTCACGGTGAGCATTGACTCATTAGAAAATTAATTATATTATAAATTTATGAGCACATTTTTATAGAAAACAAATGGTCGTTGACATGTTATAATATTGTTTCATAACTGCGAGCCGACTTCGTGCTGTATATGAATCGATAAGGGTCAGTGTTGTTGAAATGTCTGATTTGAAAATTGTCAGTTCGTACTGTCATTGCATCCAATTACAATGATGGTGAAATGACAAAAGGTCAAATCAAAAGTTTATAATGTCAAAGCAGTACTGTTTAAGAATATTCACAGCGTTTAGGAAATTGGTAAGCTGGTATTAAGTTAAATTTAACTAAACATAAATCACCATTTTATGCAATTGCTCCTCTGTTAATTGAAATTATTTTACCTGGGAGTTCATATTAGAAAACAGAAACTTTACAGTATTGACATCAAGCACTGTGTCATTACTGATATTTCTTACACATTTTATTCTATCTTTGGCATTGGATCTTCTCTGGCATTCAGCAGATTAATTCAACACGACCGCCATCCTGCAATCTTTATTTCCAGAAAGTTTATTGTCTATGGATAAAGAAAACATCAATATTGGTTTATGTCTCAACAATCTGTGATTCTAGACTAATCAATCACGTCAAAGAATTATCTTTGAGAATGTGGAATTGCAATGTTTTGGGTAAGTGAAATAAGAAATAAGTTTAAATCGATGATATATAAGTTATTAAAATACATATGTTATTGATTCATTCATATTCATTCATATTTTTATTGTGTGGCATCTTTAATGAAAATAAATTAAACGTTTCATACACCAAAGTTTATACAGTGATAATATCATCTATTGACCCCATCGTCCTTCAGCAGACGACGATGGCGTTACTGTCTGGTAACTTTTTAATCATTCAAATGTCAACGATGTTATGTTCAATTACCTTCACCATTCAACAACATTGTTACCAAATCGATCATCTGTCAAGAACATATGAGTTCAAACATCCATTCAAATTTTACTACACTTACAATACAATGCATATACTTCATTAACATACCAATACCATACCGACTCATCAGACTGCACTACAGTAGCCATACATAAACAATAAGATGAGCAAAACGAAATGATGTTAGAAATATCCTTCCAGTTCATTGAAGTGACCTCATATTTGCAAATGTCATTATTTAACAAACTCGATCTGTCATGGCCTCATCAACGTGCCTTGCCTATGATGATGTTTGTTTTTCTCCGGCTGTCATAACTTGAGTGCCACTTAAGAGAAAACCAACGGACTAGAGTTTGCAATATTTATTCAGACAGAGACTGGGTAAGGAAGTTAAACAACTATTTAAACATCAAACATTATCATTTACAAAGGGTTATTTCAGTCTGAGACGAGTTTATTACAATTTGAGGCAGCGATAGATTTTTGGCACCCTTGCCCTGAATTGTAATAAACTTTTCAGAAATCACTTTTATACCAACAATTCCAACAGAAACTGTTTTCTATTACAAAAACATCAATTGTAATAAACTCGTCTCAGACTGAAATAACTCTTTGTAAATGATAATGTTTGATGTTTCAATAGTTTTTTAAAGATGTTTTTGTAATAGAAAACAGTTTCTGTTGGAATTGTTGGTATAAAAGTGATTTCTGAAAAGTTTATTACAATTCAGGGCAAATTTTATTACAATTCACGGCAGGTATTACAATTTGCGATTGTTATTACAATTCAGGGCACAACACACTGACAAAGTCAAAACATAAAACGTACTCAATAATCAAAGGTTCATGGCATGCTACTGCTTCATGTCAGCAGGTAGCTGTTTCTCATGTAAGACTTGCCTATTCATTCCGCAGTAAAGTTTGACAAAAGTGCTTTTCAATAACATGTACAAGAATAAACAATGGATAATTTATGTTAACCCAACTTCAATAGTGAGCGTGTCGCAGTACATGGCAATATAAATAATTAAACAAGAAGCCTTATCAATTGTAAAATGTACGCGTTTCACACATGTAAGGGTTCTATCCAGAAACAAGTGTCACTAATGGACTGCAGTGATACGTATTCCTAGATATAAGAGAGAATACGAATGAATGTCAATATATATACTCGAAATCTAGTACATTAATAGGGGATATATACACGTAAAAGGCGTGCTTAATATTAAAACTTTACTCTGCACTGAACGCATTAAAACTCCTTAAATTAGTTTAAGGCGTGTTCAAGGTAAGCCCCAGCTTTGTGTATTGACACATACAGATTGATGGCATGTAGAAGGTTAAGACATGTTTTATTTAATTTAAGTTTATTAAGTTAAGTTAAGTGAATTAAGTTATTCTATACTCATAAAGGGTAAATTCAAACTTTCAATTTAATTCAATATAGGAAGATACATTAAGCTGATCAACAGGTCCGTCTCAAATGAGGCAAAACAAGAGCCTTTTAAGTTAATTTTAAACACATAATCATTCAGATGTTGTACAATCCCTTGTCATGGCCTTGAAAATAACCTTTTCCCAAATTCTATATGGTATATTCAAACTTCCAATTCAAAATAGGGAAAACAAATTGGAAGATACATTTGGTTCCAGTTCCACCTAAAAAGAGGTGAAAAAAGAGCCACAGAAGTAGTTTGAAGTCTATGTTGAACACATACTTATTGCACACTCCCTTGCAGAGGTCTTTGAAAATAACTTTAACCCAAATCAATATGTCCCACTATAAGCTTCCAACACACATCTCAAGGTAGCCAATTTTCTCTTACGTAGGCAAATCCTCCAATAAGTATCAAGTTAATAGACTTTATTGGTTACATCTAACATTAAGAGAAGTGCATCACAAACGCCTATTCACCAATTCCAATATACTAATCATCCAGTTTGTGTCATGTCCGCACTTGAGGGAGTAAGGGCCAAATGGACACACTTCAATGCTAATAAGCCACCTGCTTATAATCTGTTGAGGTGCAGTTGTTTTGGAGGGAAAGTAAAACATTATGAACACGAGATGACGACTGGCCTGTGAATATATTAAGGAAAGACATCAGTCAGAATCATGACAGTATTTTTTATATTGCCCTTAAAGGGGCAGTAGCACGTTTTTTCACTCAAAAAAGTGGATGAAATGTATTTGAAAAATAATGTCACTAATAGTAAAACACCCTTCTCTCTTTGGAAAACAAAGTTTAAAATGAGTCCATATACATGTAGTTCGGTAAAGCCATGGGAATAGTTTTTGTTTTTCAAAAAAATAAAATGTGTTCACATTAAAAAGGCCGCCATGCAACACCATTACTGCTACTATTGAAAATGGGTTTGTGTAATAAGATGTTTTACTCTCTTAAGTAAATATAAATGACATACTCTATCATTATAAATAAAACATTTGAAAAAAAATAACATTTACAAAAAAATGTGCTACAGCCCCTTTCAGGAGAGATCCGGTCCGGAAATCGAACTTTCTTACTGTAGCGTTTGCGACAACAATGTATAGCAGTGAATAAATCTCAAAATATGTGCATTAAATTGTGAAGGATAGAGGCTTATACTCACACTAACGAGCGGCGCTTTAATGTAACAGTCATTTTAGGACATGCCGCATGACATTACTGTCACTTTTGTATATTCGTGTTAGATATGTTTCTCTGTGTGTTATTCCAATTACATACATATCTGATATGATTAAATGATATCGTTCTTCCACTTTACTCTTAGATTGATAGTTAATGTAATATCAATCACACAATAGTTCATTAAAGTTGCACTTAAATTGATCCAAATTGATGTAATATAGGGTTCTCACGTTTATATAGATACATTTGAAGTACATTTAAGTAGTGGATGTTCGATGACCCCCTATTATTATATGATTGCAGGTGAAATACCAGGATATATCAATGAAAATAAATCGCGTTATCAGTCACTAGTGAAAATAACAATGGAACGTGTTATCAGTCACTAGTGACTGATATACCAATGACCTGACGTCATAAAACAATGCTCCGACATCATGACACGTTCATGCTGGAGCCGACTTATGTAAATGTAAGTCTTTTTCGGTGAATATGCAAATATTTGGTCATATAATAAGGTGAGGTAGTAATGTTATATATTTGCAATCTTGGCTGCGTCACTCATGAAAATATAACCTTACTACCTCACTCGATGTGATAAACATGGTATTAGTCAAGAAAAGCCAAATATCCTCTAATTATTATTTCTGAATACGTTTGTTCATTGAACTGAGTACGTCATATTACTTTTTTAACAATATCTTAAACATGTGTCAGTGAATTTCATTCTGAAAATGCAGATAACTGATCCTCGTAAAAGTGCTTAATTTCTCATAGTAGAGGCAGTGCTTCCCAAAATATAAACTTGTTATACCTCACCGTAGGTGATTAAAATATATCTGAAAGGATTCCAAGTTTGAAAGGGCATGCTTCATTTAGGTAATCCAAATCGGTTTAAAATAACGTAAATTGCCGACGGCAGTATTATCATTACAGCAAAAAACTCTTTAAATCATTCAGTGTTCCCCAGATTTGTTTACATTTTTGGATAAAAGACATAATAAACTTGCTTTTTTGAAAAAATAACCGAAATCTAAAAGTCCATTTCATTTAAGCATCCCATCTCTCCCTAACATTCCAACTTATTGACTAGTACTATTAAGAAACGACATAAACAAGTTTGTTCAATGCACTAAAACATTAAAGAGCCATCACGGACGTTGATGAAAATATCAATTTTTTTCCAAAAATCTATCTCCGTGAAATAAATACACTTGATTTTTCCCTAATTTTTCCAACTTAAAATAAGCCGAGAAATTGCATTAATTAGAAAAGGTGTTTTCCAGTCAAAATATAGATCCAGTCTATTACTTTCAAGCACGAAGCATTATGGTCTAGCTCACACACAGTAAACAAAGACACGAAAGAATAACAAAAAATATGAGCAATAAATAATTTCGAAATATATAAACAAAATTATGGTTATTTATTTACCATTTAATTTAATTATGTATTTGCTACAGATATTGGAATAATTGTTTTACCCAACTAGGTATTTTTCTTGAATTTTATAATTAATGAGAGTAAAAATTTGTCATAATTTGCTGGTCTTATCTCAATAAAAAGAACATTAAACAGGAAATAATTTGTATATTCTCAGGACATTTAGAAACATAGTTTGTAAAGCAATCGTCACATTCAGTAATGTGTGACAAGGGAACTTTGCAAGAGAGAAACGTGCAGCACGTGCAGCACGTGCAGTACATGGGTTGTTATGGCGACTTGCGCTAGAGACGAGCCTTCACGCTTCGGAAGCGCCAACTGTTTGTGTAGTACGTATTACGCAAAAAAGGGGACTCTGTTTATATACGTCAGATACCCGTAGCGCGCGCTAGTCGAAGTGAAACCAAATTGCAATACATTGTCGTGATATGAAAATTATTTAACATATGCCATGTTGTAGATAAAAGATTTCTCTGGCGAATGACGTTATAAGTATATTTTCCAAAAAATTGAAACACTAACATCCGTGATGGCTCTTTAAGAGAGACCCGTTCATTTTGTGTTAAATCAAAGGAACAATTTTAAAGATGTTCCTATAAACATTAACTGATACCTGCTACTCGCTTATCAAACACCATGTACATCTACCATTATATTGAAATACCTTGTCAAATAGAAAAACCAATATGGCAGAGAGAACTTCTTATGTATATCCATTGAACATTAGTAGAAAACCTTTCAAAAGAAGAAGACATGTAAATCGGAAGATCACAGTTCAGATAATCTCAACACAATTCAACTGTGTTTTCTCTTTTGCTTGTTGAAATATTGATAGAATGGGATAATGACCATAACATTTCTTATAAGCATTCTTAACATTTTAAATACCAACAGCTGCTCTTATCCTGTTGATGTCACCATGTATTCGTGATACCGTCTTGAATCGTTTAAATTCTTCTTGAGTTGTCAACTAAATTGTGTGTTGCCAAATGTATAGATAATTTTAACTTTCACCTGCTGATGTTAATTTCATCTCTAAAAAGTTCTCGAGTACAGATTTATAACATCACACAATACACCTGAATAATGGTACATCATAGAGCTAATAAAGCAATTATTTTGGTTGATGTGGATGGTGATACATATGTACCATTATAGCAACTGAACCCAGAGTTGCTTTTGAACTCTGTAGATAAATCGTTGTCAGTGGTTCCCATTGCTATTATCTGTTGACACAACCATCTATCATGATTTACTGTATGTCAGAGGGAAAGAGCCGAATTACTCAAAAAGCAAGAGAGACTAAACGGTCATCTGTCAAACATAATACTTTGAAGTTTCCACTTTGTATATCTGAGCCAAACATCCACTTTTTTCTTGGAGTAGTTTATCTAGTTCGTGTTTATATTTAAATTCGGCTGTGTGAAAGTTGCCATTATAACATTTTAAATGGTTTATTTAACAAATTTAGTATTCATATGACTTAGTCGATAAATTACCTAAAAGTCATTTAAGACTGATGAAATAGGTCAAATCGTTACTACTTATATATTATTAAATTGGTCTCAAGATATGATGTTGGAATCATAAACACAACCTATATTTCCTAGCTACTGCCGTCCACTGGATATTAGAATTTCTATCTTATGTATCTGACATCGAAACATGTTTTGCTCTCAGTACAATATAATCAGTGTATACTCATTGCTATCTTCAACCCACACGTGAGATAAATAATGTCTTCAGAAGTCAACTGAACTAAATTTGTAATTTCAAAGCATTATCTTTTGATATTTCTGTAAAAAACATGTTGTTTTCGACTTTCCTAAACAAGAAAACATTGGATAGTCAAAAAGGGATTATTTGCCTTGTTTCATGATGTCCTACAAGTAAACACATGGCAACAAATGTAAGGGTAAGATGGTCATATATGTCGACATTTTTTTATGAATTACATACATCCATTTATGAATTTTTAAGTCAATTGACACTCTAGCCAAAAGCCACTTTGAAAATGCGATTTTACACTCCAAGTGTACGTTAATAGACACAAAAATAAGAGCATTATTCTCTGTTGTTTGATGTTCCTCTGTAAAGCACTTTCTGCGATAGCAGTATTTTTGTATCTGTAAACTGTTGAAAATGTGGTGACGTTTCTTTTGTGATTAAGTGTATAAGTTTAATTAAAATTACTGACACTTACCAACGAAAATCATGTTATCACTTTTACATGAAGGCAACGTAAAATTTAAATCCGATAATCAGAGGAAAGGGCGAGAGCAAAGAAACAGTACCATTGAAAGGAATGTGTCAATACAGTCACTCTGCACACTTTGCCCTAGGACACTGTGTTGGATCAATCCACAATCAATCTGTCAAGCTCTATCTGGGAAATTAGTTTCCGAGTTTTTTAAGTTAAATCCAAATTTACAGATGTCAATGTGTAAAGGATTGAAAAGCTTAAAACAAGTTTATTTCTTTTACCTTTTTGATGGAGGGAAGGTTTAGCTTTCATACCCAAATACGACAACTAACATAAAAAAAACATGTCGTCATACTTACTTAAGAAATTGGAAATCATGTGTGAAAATGACATTGAGCAAACGTCTTTTTATTGAATCAAGGGATGTTCATATATATATTTTCAAAGGAATAATCCAAACATCTACATAAATGTTCGTAATATGCGACACTAATATGTGAATTTACACATATGGAAATTGTTTTTTGTTTACACGAATTAATTACGAGCAATTAGGAGATAAACATGCTAAATATAAAGATGAACGCACATGTAATGCTTTACATGGACCATTTAGGTAATATGTAACAAGTGCATTAATACGCAGTAGACAAAGGTAACAGAGCATTATTTGACTAATTTTCAAATTAACCAAAACCTCTTATTTATCACAATAATCAATCAGAAACGAGGAGAACGCAATGTTGTGTTATACCATGAGTTTGTCATAAAAAAGCAATGGTGATTTGTGATTTTTGTTCAATATAGGTTCCACAAAAACAGGTTTAGTAAACTACAATAGTTTGTCAGATTTTCAAAGTTACTGACGTCAGTGACATAAGTCAGTATATTATTTCAATCAGTTCATTTAATGTAAGTCGGGCCAATCACAAATAGCAAGAGCAAGACTCTTCTTGTCAATGAGGAGATATAGACAATACCTTATTGGAAATGATCTTTCTTACATTTGAACTTTGTGAATATATCACTGTCAGGTTTACTGTCACGTTGTTGTCTGTTGACACATTCATCCATCACGATATAATTACTTTTCAATAAAGGAAAGAAATGCAATAATCCAACTTATGACCACCCAGTGACAAAATGTCATTTGTTATATATTAACTGAGCTACATCTTCCATTACTCGTTGATTAAAGGTTGACACAACACAATGTATCCTTTCCACAAAACAATCGTAGAGTAAAGATCATCGGTATTCCATTATTCTAACATAGGTGACAAAGAATTGTAATGCGACCATCAATTGTAAGTGTTTTGAGGGACGGTACCCTGAACTTTACACCTAACTTTACAGTGATTATAATGTTTCATTGATAAGTAAATGGTTCGACAGGTAAAATAAATCAAATGTGTTTAAAACCATATGCACAGTGTGTACTTTCTGTCCATTTATATCCACTAAGTATTGAAATAGAAAATAATCAAAGATTACAACATATCAATACATATTTCCTTTGCATGTGTCATCATCACCATAAGCCATCTCTGATCATGGATAATAAAGAGTGTTAGTTTTGTCTGACCTATTTATTAACTTTTAGATCGGAACCATGCATATCTTGATGCAACATCGATCCCGTTGATTGTTCACATTAAACTTTCCATTGCAGACCTATTGCCCAAGGAATGACATTTTGGAAACCAAATATGGACTGTGTTGCCATTCAGTGTATCAAATAACCAGGTAAACTATCTTCCTGGAGGCGGATCTGCACAATGATCATATCAATTCTCAAATTGCTCTCTTCCCAGTGGCATTTCACATCTGATCGTTCTGTAAGATTCCATAATGATTGGTATATGAGACACTGCTCCCCTTGTACATGGTTGTATCGACTGTCTCGCTTCTGGTGAACGTTGTACAATACAATAACAATAGATCTGACGATTCCGGAACGTTCGTGTTATATTGGTTTCAGTTTACCTTGCCACTACATTTTGGTGCGTGTTTTTACTCATAAATATGCAAGATATAGTCAAAGAATTTACGTTACATGAACGCATATATAGACAAGAAATGGCCTTGTGTCTGTACATATTTGTGTAGTTTTCATCGCAAACACTTCGCTATCTCATCATCTATGGTGAAAAATAGACTATAATGATGTATGAAGAGAGAATTTTCTCTTTTTGTATTCCATTATCATTATCACGGCTAAGTAGTCGCCATAACCTGCTCCCTTTGACGTAGGTTACAAAGTCTGAATGATTACATTAGTCAAGTAGAAGCATGAAGCCTTCTAAATTAACATATAATTGTCCACTTATGCGTTTATAGACAAGGTATAGCACTTTTCAATTTAGAATTTGTATAAGAATAACTTGATCATAAATGTTGCAAAAACATCTGGTTAAAGGAAGGAAGTGTAGGTTTTTATTTTTATTTTGTACAGATAACAATAAATCTAATGATGATAATAGGTACATTTTCATTACACAAATTATCTTCATTTGTATTTCAAAGTGTTTTCAAAAATACGATTTTTAAAAGGAAGATATACCATACCCTTTTTATTTTTCTTCTCAAATTGCTAGAGTTTGTTTATGCTGAAGCATCTCAGACCTTAGAATTACCCATGTCAAGTTTATATGTTCTGAATGTATCGAAGAATATGGATTTATAACTTGTTCTTCTAATAAAATGATAAAATGTTAGTGTTATAAAATTTAATGTAATAAATACACACATCTTAAAAGACGAATACCATTTCTTCACTTTCTGACTTTTAGTGTGGACATTTTGCCTCCGTGAGACGAAAATGGAATTCTTATGCTCCTTTTCAATATTTTTGGTAACAGCACCGAAAATTACAATTCCTTAAGGGTAATAATGCCTTGATGCCATATAACCTACATGTACATTATAAAGTTGTATTTAAAGTTAAGAGGTGTTGCATTACTAAAGTCATTTTGAAAAAAATCATTGCAACATATCAAAACACAAACACTCAAGTGTTTTGTTTCAGTCATGTATACAACTGAAGACGTTTTGTAATGGTTATATCCGGTGTGTCATAGAATGAATACAATATGAACTATGCAAACGTATTGAAATTTCAAAAAGTGTTCTCAACTTATTTATTTTAATAACATTAAATACAGTAGTTTTTAACATTTAAGATTCAAAAGATCTATAATAAAACCGTGAAGGTTGAGTCAGTGATTGGAAATCTACAAAATTCTCATTAGCCAAGGTTGGCATTTAGTCAGTAAACATATGAAAAGGTCGCGCCGGGATTACAGATTAATCATGTCCGCACACGGAAAATGTGAATTTGTTTTGTCCGAATCCGATGACCAATGTTGATGAATCGTAAAGCTTGTGAATCATTTGCATTACCTTTCCATTATAACCTTGGAAGTAGTTAACAAGAGAACAAAAACAAAGTCCAAACCCATTGTCCGTCATGTCAGCATTGTCGCAGGGTAAGAAAGATCATTTGCATTGCCTTTCACTAATTTGCCAAGACATAATCATCACTTTTGCAAAGGAAAAGACAATGAGTGTCAAGATAATGTATTTGTTACGTGCAGTGGTGTCCTGTAAACGTTAAAGGTAGATTTAATTTACATCTAAATGACCTCCAATACAGTCAAGGGCATCATACTAACTTGGCTGGGAAAATCTATTTTTCAATTCGGGGCATGTTATGTGGACGTAGTTGGATATAGTCATTTCCACACACACTTAATAATTTGATATTATCGTTTATTTGTCTATGTGTGTAAATGTTTATCTTAGATTGCATTCTAAAAGCATATGACATCTAGGATAAAGGTAGATGTATGTTTACTTGTATATCCGATATTTTGTAAACATACACCATAAGCAGACATTGACGGGTTAGTTAATATGCGTGTGAGTAAGATTAATTAAAGTATACTTTGGAGAATGAAACTGTCAGGCAGACGAGTATTGCAATTCACCTTGTATGCTCACAAACTAACTAAAAGAAGCCTGGACAGTGGGGTTAATTAGTCTATAGTCAACTAAAAATCTGACTTAGTTGCTTAATGAAACGAGACACCCACAACTGTCCAGCTTTACATGTTGGACTTCTATATACCCCAGCTGCTGGTGATATCAGTATTTATGTAAATATAATATCGACGTGAATGTATTAGAGGGTGGTATGCAGTATATGATCATATATATATAATGTTATCTTACCATCCACATTATTTTGGTAATTAGATCGAGCGATCTACGGTGTTTGCTTAGAACTGTCTGAGGTAAATATAGTGATATTGATTCTCCACATGTTGTGAGGACAGAAATTATGGTTCGGGTGTATGCTCTATGTATTCAATTATTTGCGTTAACACAGACACCATTTATTTTTTCAAAGATCAAAGACTGCAGAGTTTCCTTTGTTCTATCTTCAGGAATCACTGTATCAATTGAGTAAATTTATAGAGAAATAAAGGTAGAGTATTCACTGCCAGGAAATTTTAGAAAATGCATGTTGGTATCAATGAATATTTTTGAATATTTGAAACAAACGTAAAGTTCATTGAGCATACAGTCTCGAACTATTGATTTGTCTTTGTTCACACCATTGATGATTAGCTTTAACTGGTGCTATATATGATAATGTAATAATGTATATGTAAATGTGTGAAATTGAATCAAAAACTCTTTATTACATGAATTTATTTTACGATGATGAGATTACGTAAATTAACCTGAAAAGTGATTATTTTCACTTGGTTCCATTCATTTTCGTCATTCAAAATTACAAATTTGGACAATAACAAGAGTGACCCTGTTATTTGTAAATCCCCTGTTTGTCTGTTGTACACATGTCAGTCTGAATGACATATACAGTTCGCACAGCAATTATTGATTAGTATGGTAGTTTCTATATTAATGGAATGTTACTTTATGAACTCCATTGTGTCAAAACGTCACTATAAGGTTAACACAGAAAATAAAGATAGTGTAAAACATTAGGACTGGATGTTTTTCAATGGTTCTACATGTATACATGCACGGATGTCAATATGTTTAGATCTAACTTTGTGTTGTTTTGCTTGAATGCTATCTCAGCATCATTCAATTATAAGTCATTTCATAATTGGGACATAAGTCCAGAGGCTAGTTATGCTAATTACTCATTCATTCAGTGTCAAATATTTCTAGTTGTGCTTTCTCATTGAAACTTTAATGTTTAACTGTTCAACAAAATTCCTTCAACTGTGCTTACCTTGTCGGATTGAAGGACAGATGTTGTAAATTTCCAAAAGATTGTCTTGAATTACCTGAAAAATGAAGGATATCTGTACTTTGATACGGACTAAAAAGAAATGTGAAACATTGGTTAAACCTTAATGCTGACAAACGCATCGTCCATAAAATTATACTGACAATATAAGCAAATTACCAACCATTGTTCAAGAATTTCATTTGTCTTTGATATGTGTCAACAACTTTTATGTGCTGATTGAAATTGATTACATCTCGACATGCATGTTCATGTATATAAGAATAATTTGGTTTCAATGAAATGTGTGCGACCTAATGCAAGTTCAGATGCTGATTTGATATGTCCAATTAATATGTATACTGGTAATATAAACTTTTAAAAACTACCAACTATCATGTTTCTTTTAATCTGCTCTAGATGCATTTTTAAAAATTAAAGTAATTTTAAGTTTTTAAAAACAAATGTGTAACCATTCAAACTTGTTTTGATTGGCATATACATTATACTGCATTACGTACATGTATTGAAACAGCTACAGATGTATTAGAATGGTCGACATTTGGGGAATATACACTAATCAGAATTGTTGACAGTTATGTAACACCTGTTTTCCTCAGAGTAAAGCAGCGTTTTATCCTGCCTGAAAACACCCATGGGTTATCCACACAGGACCCGTGAAGTATAGATTTAGAAAGTGATTGATAAACTTGTCAAACAGTGGACGTAGTATACTTTTTTATGATGACTTGCATCTGGCAATTTGTTGTCAATAATTGATTTGCATTATATTTCAAATAGCTTTTGATATATATATAAGTTCATTGAAATATATATATATATATATATATATATATATATATATATATATATATAAGATGAGTTGCTTCTCTCGTGAAGTAAGGTTACATATGGAAAAGAGTAAATATCAATACATATTTAATTGATTCAGGCAAAACCATCTGATGTTTTTACTATTATATATATTATACAAGTATACACTTAGTAGTGCCGTTACCTTGGAAACACCATAATATTTTTGTTTATGATTTTCTAGTCAGAGGTATGTTTCGTCATATTGAATTTCTCAGTACTTTTGTAGCTATGGTATAACTTTCAAAGTGACACTTGATACAGTTATTCTGTTTTATATTCGACATCAAGCCAGAGTCAGTGTAGCTCAAAGTGACATTTTTATAGTTTAATTGAAACTAACGTGAAATAACATAATCTTATCAAAACTAAACGCTGTAATGAAAAATATTCAGTCTCCGATTAAAAACAATGATTATAAACAGACAAGTATTACAGTTACATGTACATATGCATGACGAGGTGATGGATTAAGCCACTTGACATTTGAATATTTTACGAAATTGCAGAAAGTTGAAAAAGAAACAATTGACTAATGATTGAGTATAACTCATAAACCAACATGTTCATTCCATAACGCAGATTACAACACCCTCCTTATTTACATACCGGTATGAGCATTATTAGGGATTAACCATACACAGTAAAATCAACTGAAATGATCGTGAAAATTATGATATACCAATATGGAAATTATAATGTATATAATAAAATATGAGGTGATTATGGGTTTAAAGCCATTTCCAAAGGTATAGGATTTATATCACGGCTGTTAGTATAACTGCAGGGGAAAAGTCTGCAACAATATTCAGACACTATATTGCAGTGAAACCTGCGATCACTTGTTGGAATTTGTGGATGATGGCAAAATAATAAAGATTATGTTTACATACGCCATAAGTTCAGTGTGTTTACAATTAATGATTCAGTATCACTCTGATAGCAGGAAACTAGAATGATTATCAGTTCCAGGTAGCACACATCAATAAAGTATTGTTTACATATACATTTGACTTTACTAATGCATTATTTTCTTGGAAATAACACTTAAACATAATTCTTTAAGTACTGTTCAGTATAAGTTTGAATTCTGGAAATAGTGGCCATTGCACCACGGACACCTACATGTATGTATTGATGCTGTTTTGTAACAATCAAAGGACAGAGGTTGCGATGACAGTCCTGGAAAAGATAATAAAGTACGTGTGAGTAACAGCAAATTTCCGCTTTGTATCTAATATTGTTTTGATTGAAAGCAGGATATATGAAACGTTAAAAGGATATTTACATGTAATTGAAGGCGAATATTACCTCCTTCACATGTATATGTCAACCCAACTATAATAAAATTTGAAATTTTTGAGACCTGTAAAATTAAAAATATATTACAAAATATCACCCTATTCAATATATAAAAACGTTGTATAGAAGATATATTCTATCATTATAGTCTATGTATGTATGTACGTACGTACGTGCATTATGAATGTGTTACAGGCATGTGGCATTTTCACTATAGTTCACTAAAGATTGCCCGATATATGTAGGTTCCTGCTCATACAGACATGTTGAGCTTTGGAGAAGGGTCAATATGGCACCCGAAGAAAATCTACTACAAGTAACACCAGCTGGTAAATAGACTAAGGTACTTAACTGCTTATTAAATGGGACTGAAAGGCCAACAGAAATTCAGAATGGACTGTTGGACCTAATTGTAGAGAAATAGGACTACAGTGGGTACAGATATAGATTTCACAACTAGATTTGTGTGGACAATGATGTATTTTCATACACTCTTTGACAAAAGTCGTTGCTCAAAACCTGATACTCGAGCCACTGACTGCATTTTGTTGTTGCAGAGAAAAAAATATAGTTGTTCAAGTGATATGTTCGTTAATATGATTGATATGAAATGAAATGTCAGCGTGGGTATGTGTGGATTAATGTACAGGAAGCGTTTATGTTGACCTTAGTATGTCATGTTCCCATACTTTATTTTTTAAGTTATAGTTAATGCTGTTAATGCACCACGTCAAATGAATTTTTCCATACAGAGGGTTTCCATACAAGCTAGAAGGGAATATAAACTTGGGAATCAGTCTGCCAAAGCTATCAGATAAGTGTTCATAACTGCCTGAATTGCGTCCATAAATGTTCCACCGAGACACTGACAATCAGTTGGCAATGCCACACTAACGTTCATCATTTTTACTTTCCGTTCATGAAGATCAAACAATTTGGAACAAACTACTGCTGAATTCACGCATGCAATCTTCCAAACATGTCCTGCAAACATTCATAAAGCGTAAATATCACAGCGTTTATTACATACATATCTATCAAAGTTCACCTTTTTATAAACAAATGTTATGTTCTGCATAACTCCTATCATTTTCCTGTCGGACCACATGTGGATATAATATACATATTTATTCATAACTGATCATAATTATTCATTCTTTAACCCAAACTGATATGTTATGACAATTAACATTATGGTATTTTAGAATTGAATGTCAGTTTATGGTTTTAATGGAAAATAAAATGTACATTATGCCTAAGCATCATTAAACAATTAACAAATTAAACAAGGGAGCATATATTGAATTTATAATATGCATTCTTACCAATGGAAACAGCTTTGAACTTGTTTTTAACACATATTTTTTTTAATCTATCAATGGCTATTAAAACGAGAGGGTAGCTGCGACACAAGTGGGAAAGTTGTCCGATCAACATTTACACGACTATGAAAAGGTTTACAAGCATATGAACGATTTGAAGAATTCAAACGAAATAAACCAGCAAATTTACACCACATGACACACACTCAACAAAGAGAATTCGAGAACATATGAAAACTCTAACGCTAGAAATATTTCTCTTCTAACTTACATTTCTTTCAAGTTCATCTTTGAGTTCAGATCGTGCTTGTGTTTGCAAAGTTCGAGTTTTGTGATAGGAAATGAAATAAAGTAAGTTTTCTATTTTTTGTCTCAAAGTTCAGTACATTAGTGACATGTCCATTTACGCTTAAGAAATCAGAAACTCCTAATTGCTATTATATATAACCATGACGTGTTGCACGCACATGAGGTAAACTGTCAATGAAGCAACTTCATGTTACCATTTTTATATTGTCATAATATCGGTTTTTATTGTTTATAAATTGTTAGAAAACACATTCTTTGTTCTATCTATTTGATAGGATTTAGTATGTCAGTATGGTATGTATTTATAATTCAGTATCTTTCAGTTATGAATATTCACAAAGATTAATCATCCTAATTGAAATTGTAAATAGCGTCATATACATGATTCATACAACTGCATTCATCATCACTTATGGTTACATTTTGGTTCAGTGCTATTAATAATCACGATGATGACTTTTCCTCATACAAAATAATGGCATTTGCACAAAATTAATTTCCTATTTGCATTTTTAAAAATGTATATATAAATGTATTCTACCTTAACTAGAACCTAAAATGCCTGACAGGTCTGTGATGTGTACTGGTTGACCAGGGGCTGTCAAGCATTTTGAGGGTTTACCATATTCAAAGTTATAACAATGACTCTGCTGATTTGAGATTCTTGATATTGTGACTTGCTAGCAAAGCTATAGCATAAATATGATATTGCTAACTCTTTTCACAGTAATGCCAAAGCCTCCTTTGTCATAAGCTGATAATGTAATAACAATGTCATTTTAGTGCATGTTGATTTGCCGGATACCACAACATATCAATATCACCGGTGGAACACACCAGTATACACACTGATCCCTGAGTCATAAATATGCACAAAAGCATGTCTGGTAAGACCAACAGCCTATCTCTTGTCATAGTACCCCACGGGAAATTCAATGTCATTGCCACAAAACAATTGAACTAGCTTTTCTCCGACCTAATCTTTATTTGAGATGAACTACATGTTCTTTCTGTCTACGACCTTCATCCCTGCTATGATAAGACATTGATGGCAATGGAATATGTTTCAAGTATGCATGTCAATCGGCGATTGGACATATTCGAGAGGGACAGGACGGCATTATCAACATGAATTATAGGACCTAAATTAATTATAAAAATAAAAGTCAATAAATAGAGATTATTACCCAAGGAAGTGGGTCATATGACTTTTACAAAACGAGTGTGAATTTTTGTATTTCCCAAGCGAGAGCGAGTCTTAGATTTATAAATAAATTTGCACGAGTTTCATAAAAGTCATATGGCATACTTTCGAGTGTAATGATTAATTTATTATCCATTCTGTTCCATTTGATTCGCGTAAAATTAGCCAGGTAATGGCCCACTTCCTTTACGACGGCAAGCTACAGTGACGTCACGAACAATCGTTTTATGGCGTCACAGACGACGAAATACGGGAAGCCGCGGTGAAACAATCGTTGCTAGGCAGATGTGATATGTGCACATGTGCTCATATCAATGATATAAACTCGGTTATTATTTACCATATGGGTAATAAATGCAAATTCAGAATGGTAAAATACAACAAAACTACTCTTAAGGAGGTTCTTTACCATTGTTTTTTAGCAGTTTCAGATTCGGGTAGGCTGTGTAGCTACATAGCCTTGTAGCCTTCAGTAACAGTGTTCGTCATGCATATTGGAAACTTAAATAACAGTTACTGTCTAGAAATATGATAGGAACATCATTGTATTATAATTGTGAAATATAATATTTGTTTTATGATAAAGATATATGTTTTGTTATTTTGCTCTATAATCTAAGTTAAGGAGAAATAGCTGGCATATTGATTAAGAGTTATCTCCCTTGCAACTTGACATTTTCCCAAGGCTTTTTTTCAAATTATCATTCAAGTTTTTTTGGGGTTAATGTTGTTGTTGAATAGTATTTCTATCAAACAAATCTTGAGATTATTTGACATAAATATTTGTAAATTTTAATTTTAAGTAAAAAGCTTCAAAATAACGAAACCATTGTATTTTCGTTGCGCATAAATGTAAGACACAGAAATGGATCAAGCATATGTTTCCATGTATATATTGAAATATCAACAATTTCTTAAGATTTGTTGAATTGGTAAGCAACCTCCTTTAGTGAGTGAATTTCATTGGACCATTAAAACACACATAAAGATTTGTAGGATGAAAAAAGAACTTTACAATTAAAATATCACATCCAACACATCACATCGCATCCAATAAGACATAACATGCAACGTCACTGAGACCTCACGTACCGCAAACAGGTACGTGATGTGTCAACATTAACATATCATTAACATTTAGGTTTGTCCAATGATTACAATTTTGCGAAAACCTTTTCTTTCATCTTCTACTATGATGGATAAGTCTAGCATCCCAATCCCGTGCACACGAAATAATATTGATGGCTGGTTTATCACGCATGTGATCTTTGTATCTCACAACTTCAATGAATAGAAGTTTGTTTCATTCTGACTTTGGCAATCCATATATCAACTTTTGAATTATATCCAGTAATAGTGTATGGCTATCCTGGTGTAAAAATGCATCTTCATGAGTTATTTATTAAAGCTGAAAAGATACATTTCAAAATTTATATGTCGAATTAGTTTTATATATATGTTTTCAATCCGACTAAAATATATTTTACCATTGAGTTACAGTGCAAATAAGCAATATTCTATGGTATAAAATAATCTACCATGACATTTTAAAATTCCTTCTTTTTTATTTGGTATATTTTATCATGGACCTTATGTGCAATAACTATTTTTGTAATGGCTGACTTACCACGACTGAATACTTGATAACGTAACATTCCAGGCCAAAGTACGCCGTTGAAATAAATGTGAGTAATATCATACATCATTTTATAATACTGTTTCGGATACCTCGATTTTTGTGATTCTAATAGTTTCAACCACAATTTAATAACTCTTTGAAGGGTTTCGTCAACATTCAGCAAGCACTGCTCCATTTGAACCCATGACATTATTAAACACAGTGTCTCATAAGAACGAGAGAGACATACAGAAAAAGATGTGTCTTTTTTAGTTTTGTTTAAAATAAATGTATTATATACAGATTATCTGCCAACATGTGTGATATTGCATTTATCATTAGGTCATTGTTAGTGATACAATCAGTGAATAAGATTGACATTTCCAGTCTGCTGCATACTATGTGAACGTAAGGTATACATCCTGAAGGTAGAGTAATCACAGCAGGTTCTAATGTAGTTAATGTGGTCAATGTCTAGACAATAAAGTGACGGAAAAGAAAAGATGGCAGGTTGCATTAATGTCACCATTCGTTAATACTGGTACGACACGTTTTATAAAGGTGGATGCATAATTTACAATATAACATATATAAGTATATATAAATATAAGTGTGTTGAATTCGATCATTACATTGTGTGTCAATGGTAAAGAAACCATTTTGAATGCATTTCTCGACCAAGTATACTGATTTTACATCTATATTCATATTTTAAAAAACAGATGGAGTTTAAGATTATTCTAACTGTGACAAATTAATGAAGTACATGGATCTACATTAATATCTAATTCATTTACATAATACATATAACATGAACTTTTTCAAAACGAGTAAATACAGTTGTGTTAGCAAAATGAATTGTTTTAACATTTTAACCATATCAAATTATATCATATTTACATAAGTAACTGCAAATCAAATGGTTTATGTTAATTGATCGATTGTGGGACGTGTGATGGACATTACTAAATGAATAATGAACAACAACAAAATGCTATGATGTTCTCCATCCATCTATTGTAATATGCATTGGAGTCAAAACAGAACAGCTTATAAACCACTGAGCTTTGTCAAAACTATCACATTAGGAAATATGCAGTGTAAAGTCGACGGTGATGGTTCTGTCTTCAAAGTCCACACTGAAGATAGCGGATGTTTAAATCGAATCAACAGGTCACAGACAGTTACTTGGATAATTTACAATCCCAAGACAGGAATCCATATGGGTTCAAAGTAATGTCTCCTAACCCATTAAGATACCTGAAATGTGAATGGCAATATTGTTTCTCAAGAGTAAGTAGGGACCAATTGCGATGCAATAAACACAATGTGTATATATGCAATCTGTGTGCGTGTCAGTAAAGCATACACTTCTAATTTAATAAAAGTTTTTGACACATATAATTGCAATAATGCCCAAGTGACGTTAAGAATAACTCACACTTGTTGTTTTTGTTTTGAAAATGCGTTTCTTAGTTTCTTAGTAACCTTCCAAGTCCATAAAGGAATATCAATATATTCAATCAACATAACGCGTACAAAGTAACAAAACTGACAAGTTATATCACTCAGAATATCATTAAAATGTACATTCACACTACATCGGCTTTCATAAAATAACCTTTCTACCCAGTGTATTGACAATTACAAATATGTGTGTTTTTCACATTGCACAGCCCCTGACCTACAACAAAGTGATGGATAGGCAATAGTTCGTTGAAATGAACTGTCGCAAATTACTAGCTTGTGTCAGAGGATGTTTTCCGGATATCTACTCTTATAAAATGTCTGAGACGTTAAGATTAAGTTACTCAGTCCACATTTATTTTGTCATGTAAAAGTGGTGTTCTGGAATTCTACGTAATACTCAAATATATGACATGGACCATCGCGGCGTCAGTTTGACAGAAAGAAGGGACCCATCCACAATAACAAGACTGACAAGAAACAACTTCATATAGTGCAAATGCTAACACCTGACCTATTTGAAGTCATGTGTTGTTTTGCAAGTAATTTTCTGGAACGATGAAGGCTTTAAGGTTTTGAACTAAAGTATTTCTGTTCTTCTTGAAAGGAATGTGACTCAGACGGAGACCATAAAACAGATTAGAAACGACAACAAGAGTAAAAAGAGTGCTCAAAGAGCACAATAAAACCAACCCACTCCCGTCTGTCTTATTGATGCACAATCTTTCCTCTAAATAAGCAATGAAACAGGATAACTTACGACTCAAACAGAGATACATCATGTCTTCAAAAGCCAACTAAACTAAATTGGAACCTAACATTATCTGTTCATACGTTTTAAGAAATCATCGGTTGCAGTTTCTCTAGTAGAACCATCTCCATTCCACTATTGTATCCGCCACTGTTGTTTAATTAAAAAGAATAATCGATGAAGACGCGGAGAGGTGACTAAAGTCTCTCTCACTCATGTACTTTCATTCTCACTCTTGGCTTAAGTTAACCGGGATCTATCTTCTATTATGTTAGCACTATGGAAAGGTTGATCAATGTCTTGGGCTCATATTAATATCATGGCTGTTTAATGTACTCTGCCCAAATGGTGTTATCTTCTTGTTGGCAGGGTTGAATGTGACATCAAGTAAATGGATATTTGCCTGGGTAGAATCTCTCTTGATATATGTGTAAACTAATCTCTCAGTATCTTACAGTTTCCAATGCCAGTGGTAGAATTACCAAACGACCTTCTACGCTCATGCTCAAATGACTTCCAATATTGTATTCATGTTCCATTATTACATATAAACTAGGAGTAACAGTATGCATGTATTCTGTATTCACTAGGTCTTGGAATGTGACACATATTAGATATATTCGCATCCCACAAGAAATACCTGTTTTATACACAATGAATTTAACAACAAATAAATCAAGACGATGAATAACATGTTACTTGATCACTGAATCCACAAATTGTATATTATTTCTTATAGCGATATTTACTATTGTTAAATCAGTGTATCCGTGATCCAAATATGAATACACATGAATTTTCAGATTTAATTTAATTGCATACAAAAGAGAAGTTCAATTAAATGGCACATAACAAAAGGCATGATTTTCCCTTAGCAAATAATCATAATTGCCTAGTCACAAGTTCAATTTAAACAGAAAGAAAACAGGAAAATAAACAACGTTTTTATTCTCCATTAAATGACAGCATCGATTGGAAGGGAATGACACTTACAAGGTCTACGACTTTCATCATTAGTTAGTATTGTATGTACATATAAAGGTTCAAGTAGATTGCATACAAAAGTATAGTACGGGATAGGATTTGTGCATAACATCATCAGTCCAAACCAGTGATCTTTTGGTTAAAAATGTTATATCTTTTTTTCTCGACGTCCCTGTTATGTTACAAAACTCAATGTTGCTCAGTATCTCCCTTCGACTCATATTTGAACAGATTCGGTAAGATGATGGTGTACAACAACGATATCAAATATCATATAAAATCGGATCAGGACAATCTCTACACATCCACTCTCAGTGATTACCAAGCAACTATTTGAACAGCATCAATCAGATACTGGTCATCATAATGACACTTGTGGTAGATCATCCCTGCATGTCCACTCTCACGATGCTACTTAAAATCAGCAATGACTTCTGGTGAGAAGGCAGTATAACCCAGTACAAACCCGCTCCGTTCAATTACTCCTATGTCTCTTCTTAATTAACACACAGTATGCAATTGGCTGGACATGTCAATTTCATTCTAGAGAACAGTGGGAGAGAGTCCGTCGCAGGATTTGGTTGTTGGTTTAATAAGATGATTGGATTGACCGAATAGATTACTGTTTGACAAACACATGTTAAGGTCTGACAATACTAATTGGGTCGTAATGGACGACGAGATCTTGTTATTTAGATAACTCTTGGAAACAGGCAGGGGTTATTTTCTTCACAAGCTGGTTCATTATAAATGCATACTGCAGTTCATGCAACTAAAATGTCACTAAGGCTTATGTATACATCAATATTTAGACCTGGACATATACAATAAAGGGTGCAAATATTTAGTACAGTATACTGTTATATTATGGTATCACGTGACGAGCCATTTACATGTACGTTTGATATTTTAATTTTACTGCAAATCGTACTGTAGTTTTAGTAATATCAAAATCATTATATGGATCCTAAGTTTTTGCAAACTGTAACACCATTCATAGCATTGTCGATGCAACTGCATAGAAATAATATTTCATGCATGACATCATTTTGATATACAACTTAAACTAATTACTGCCAAAACAGTGTTGCAGTGTTTCAATAGTTTAAAAACAATTAAGGATTCATTAGGAATCCTGATCAACATTTATACTGACCTTTATTTAATACATTCATTAACGATACATTTATCCCACGTTCAGATCGTGATATATACTTCCTTTCTGTCTGGTAACTTCCTCATTATGTAAATAATAGTGATAGTAGCTTTGATTGGCTGTCCCTAGAACGATGTTGTGCCACCAACATTAAGAAGAGTCACTGGACTGAAGATAAGTTCGTCATTACAAGTCAACCAAACATAATTCCCTATGAAGGTGGCGATTCACAGTTGGCTGTTCACGGATATCACGCCCCTGCTTAGTGGAAGACATGTTACCTTATTTTAGCATCCCATCTCTCCCTAACATTACAAATTATTGACTAGTACCATTAAGAAACGACATACACAAGTTTGTTCAATGCATTAAAACATTAAGAGAGACACGTTCATTTTTTTTAAATCAAAGGAACAATTTTAAAGATTTTTCTATAAACATCAAGTGACACTTGCTGCTCGCTTATCAAACATCATGTACATGTACCATTATATTGAAATACCTTGTCAAATAGAAAAACCAACATGGCAGAGAGAGAACTTCTTATGTATATCCATTTAACATTCGTAGAAAACCTTTCAAAAGAAGAAGCCATGTAAAAAGGAAGTTCACAGTTCTGATAATCTCAACACAATTCAACCGTGTGTTCTCTCTTGCTTGTTGAAATATTGATAGAACATATAACATTTTTGATAAGCATTCATGACATTTTAAATACCAACAGCTGCTCTTATCTTGTTGATGTCACCATGTATTCATGATACCGTCTTGAATCGTTTAAATTCTTCTTGAGTTGTCAACTAAATTGTGTGTTGCCAAATGTATAGATAATTTTAACTTTCACCTGCTGATGTTAATTTCATCTCTAAAACATTCTCGAGTAAAGATTTATAACATCACAAAATACACCTGAATAATGTTACATCATAGAGCTAATAAAGCAATTAGTTTGGTTGATGCGGATGGTGATACATATGTACCATTATAGCAACTGAACCCAGAGTTGCTTTTGAACTCTGTAGATGAATCGTTGTCAGTGGTTCCCATTGTTATATCTGTTGACACAACCATCTATCATGATTTACTGTATGTCAGAGGGAAAGAGCCGAATTACTCAAAAAGCAAGAGATACTAAACGGTCATCTGTCAAACATAATACTTTGAAATTTCCACTTTGTATATCTGAGCCAAACATCCACTTTATTCTTGGAGTGGCTTATATAGGTCGTGTTTTTTATATTTAAATTCGGCTGTTTCAAAGTTGCCAGTATAACATTTAAATGGTTTATTTAACAAAGTTAGTATTATATATTATAAAATTGGTCTCAAGATATGATGTTGGAATCATAAACACAACCTATATTTCCTAGCTACTGCCGTCCGCTGGATATTAGAATTTCTATCTGATGTATCTGACATCGAAACATGTTTTTCTCTCAGTACAATATAATCAGTACATACTCGTTGCTATCTTCAGAAGTCACCTGAACTAAATTTGTAATTTCAAAGCATTATCTTTTGATATATCTGTAAAAAAAAACACGTTGTTTTCGAATTTCCTAAACTAGAAAAGATGGGATAGTCAAAAAGGGATTATTTGCCTTGTTTCATGTTGTCCTACAAGTTAACACATTGCCACAAATTTAAGGCTAAGAAGGTCATATATGTCGACATTTTTTTTATGAATTAAATACATCCATTTATGAATTTTAAAGTCAATTGACACTCTAGCCAAAACCCTCTTTGAAAATGCGATTTAACACCCCAAGTGTACTTTAATAGACACACAAATACGAGCATTATTCGCTGATGTTTGATGTACTTCTTTACAAACCATGTTCCTCTGTAAAGCATTTTCTGCGAGAGCAATATTTGTTTTATCTGTATACTGTTGAAAATGTGGTGACGTTTCTTTTGTGATTAAGTGTATAATTTAATTAAAATTACTGACACTAACCAACGAAAATCATGTTCCACATATATCACTTTTACATGAAGGCAACGTATAATTTGAATCCGATAATCAGAGGAAAGGGCGAGAGCAAAGAAACATTACCATTGAAAGGAATGTGTCAATACAGTCACTCTGCACACTTTGACCTAGGACCCTGTGTTGGATCAATCAACAATCAATCTGTCAAGCTCTATTTGGGAAAGAAGTTTCCGAGTTTTTTTTAGTTAAGTCTAAATTTAGAGATGTCAATGTGTAAAGGATTGAAAAGCTTAAAACATGTTTATTTCTTTCAACCTTTTTGATGGAGGGAAGGTTTAGCTTTCATACCCATTCGCGAGTATTCTTACAATCTTACAATTTCTGTCTTGAAACTTACTTAGCAATATTTAAACTTGGGCTGCTTAAAATCTATAATCCCATTTAAAAAGGCAAATAATGTACAAAGAGAATACATAAATGTGAATGTATATCTTCATCCAAGGTAAAAGATTTGTCATTTACGAAATACGACACTTAACATAAAAAAAACATGTCGTTATACTTACTTAAGAAATTTGAAATCATGTGTAAAATTGACATTAGGCAAACGTTTTTTATTGAATCAAAGGGATGTTCATGTATATATTTTCAAAGGAATAATCCAAACATCCACATAAATGTTCGTAATATGCAACACTAATATGTGAATTTACACATATGGAAATTGTTTTTTGTTTACGCGAATTAATTATCCCTTCAACTAGGAGATAATCATACTAAATTTAAAGATGAACGCACATGTAATGATTTACATGGACCATTTAGGTAGTATGTAACAAGTGCATTAATACGCAGTAGACAAAGGTAACAGAGCATTATATGACTAATTTTCAAATCAACCAAAACCTCTTATTTATCACAATAACCAATCAGAAACGAGGAGAACGCAATGTTGTGTTATACCATGAGTTTGTCATAAAAAAACAATGGTGATTTGTGATGTTTGTTCAATATAGGTTCCACAAAAACAGGTTCAGTAAACTACAATAGTTTGTCAGATTTTCAGTTACTGCCGTCAGTGACATAAGTCAGTATATTATTTTAATCAGTTCATTTAATGTAAGTCGGGCCAATCACAAATAGCAATAGCAAGACTCTTCTTGTCAATGAGGAGGTATAGACAATACCTTATTGCAAATGATCTTTCTTACATTTGAACTTTGTGAATATATCACTGTCAGGTTTTACCGTCACGTTGTTGTCTGTTGACACATTCATCCATCACGATGTAATTACTTTTCAATAAAGGAAAGAAATGCAATAATCCAACTTATGACCACCCAGCGACAAAATGTCATTTGTTATATATTAACTGAGCTACATCTTCTATTACTTGTTGATTAAAGGTTGACACAAAAGACATGTGTCGTTTCAACAAAACAATCGAAGAGTTAAGATCATCGCTATTCCATTATTTTAACATAGGTTACAAAGAATTGTAATGCTACCATCGATTGTAAGTGTTTTGAGGGACCCTGAACTTTACATGTAAATGTGTAGTGATTATTATGGTACATTGAGAAGTAAATGTTTTGAGAGGTAAAACAATTCAAATGTGTTTAAAACCATATACACAGTGTGTGCTGCTTGTCCGTTTACATCCAGTATTGAAATAGAAAATAATCAAAGATTACAACATATCAAGACGTATTTCCTTTGCATGTGTCATTATCACCATAAGCCATCTCTGATCATGGATAATAAAGAGTGTTAGTCTTGTCTGACCTATTGATTATCTTTTAGATCGGAACCATGCATATCTTGATGCAACATCGATCCCGTTGATTGTTCACATTACACTTTCCATTGCAGACCTATTGCCCAAGGAATGACATTTTGGAAACCAAACACGGACTGTGTTGCCATTCAGTGTACCAAATCACCAGGTAAACTATCTTCCTGGAGGCGGATCTGCATGATGATCAGATCAATTCTCAAATTGCTCTCTTCCCAGTGGCATTTCACATCTGATCGTTCTGTAAGATTCCATAATGATTGGTATATGAGACACTGCTCCCCTTGTACATGGTTGTATCGACTGTCTTGCTTCTGGTGAACGTTGTACAATACAATAACGATAGATTTGAGGATTCCGGAACGTTCGTTTTATATTGGTTTCAGTTTACCTTGCGACTACATGTTGGTGCGTGTATTTACACCTAAATATCCAATATATAGTCAAAGAATGTATATCTTATCAACGCATACATAGACAAGAAATGACCTTGTGTCTGTACGTGTATATGTAGTGACAACTTCACTGACTGTAATCATGCATCATTGCTATCTTATCATCTATGGTGAAAAATAGGCTATATTGATGAATAAAGAGTGAATTTTCTCCTTTTGTTTTCCAGTCGTATTTCCTTACTGCAATTACATACTCAAGGCTAACTAGTGAATAAGCGTGTGAATCATTTGCATTACCTTTCCATTATAACCTTGGAAGTAGTTAAGAAGAGAACAAAACAAGTCCATACCCTTTGTCTGTCATGTCAGCATTGTCGCAGAGTAAGAGAGATCATTTGCATTGCCTTTCACTTATTTGCCAAGGCATAATCATCACTAATGCAAAGGGAAAGATAATGAGTGTCAAGACAATGTATTTGTTGCGTGCAGTGGTGTCCTGTAAACGTTAGAGGTAGATTTAATTTACATCTGAATGACCTCCAATACAGTCAAGGGCATCATAGTAACTTGGCCGGGGAAATATTTTTTTCAATTCGGGACATGTTATGTGGACGTAGTTGGATTTGGTCATTTCACACACACACTTAATAATTTGATATTATTGTTTATTTGTCCATGTGTGTAAATTTTGATCTTAGATTGCATTTTAAAATCATATGACATCTAGAATAGAGGTAGATGTATAATTACTTGTATATCCGATATTTTCTAAACATACACCACAAGAAGACATTGACGGGTTAGTTAATGTGTTGTGTTTGAGTTGGATTAATTAAAGTATAGTTTGGAGAATGAAAATGTCAGGCAGACGATTATTGCAATTCACCTTTGTCTGCTCACAAACTAAATATAGGAAGCCAGGACAGTGGGGTTGATTAATCTTTGGTCAACTGTAAATCTGGCTTAGTTGCCTAATGAAACGATACCCCCACAACTGTCCAGCTTAACATGTTGGACTTCTGATTACCTCACCTGCTGGTGATATCAGTATTTATGTAAAGATAATATCGACGTGAATGTATTAGAGGGGGGTATGCAGATACATTCGTGATCATATATATGTAATGTCATCTTACCATCTAAATTATTTTGGTTATTAGCTCCAGCGATCTACAATGTTTGCTTAGAACTGACTGAGGAAAATAAAGTGATATTGATTCTCCACTTGTATCGTGGATGATGAGGAGATCGAGTTAAGTGACCTTAAAATGGATTGTTTTCACTTGGTTCAATGTAATTTTCATTCAAAATTACAAATTTGGACAAGAACTAAAGTTATTTGGAAATCACCTGTTGATCTGTTGGACACAAGTCAATCTTAATGACACATAAAGTTCGCACATAAATTATTGATTAGTATGGTAGTTTCTATAATAATGGAATGTTTCTTTATGAACTTCATTGTGTCAACAAGGCACTGTAAGTTTAACACAGAAATAAATAGATAATGTGATACATTAGGACTGGATGTTTTTCAACAGTCCTATACATGTGTTACGGATGTCAATATGTTTACATCTTACTTTGTTTTTTTGTCGCTTGGATGCCATCTCAGCGTCATACAAGTATAATTCTGTTCATAATTGGGACATACATTGATGAGTTTCGAACCATCGCCTTGACCCAATTCTATCCTATTCTGTAGTACAATGTACATATTGTTCTTGAACTGATTGGTATCCGTTTGGGTTAATGAGTTCCATCAAATTCTAACTCCACCTCCGCCCAGAGGCTAGTTTTGCTAATTACTCATTCACTTATTCTAGTTCAACGTGCAACTGTTCAACAAAATACCTGCAACTGTGCTTACCTTGTCCGATTTGATGTTCAAAATTCCAAAAGAGTTTTTTGAATTATCTGAAATATAAAAGAATATCCAATGTACTTTGATACTGACTGAAGACGAAAAGGGAAACATTTGCTAAACCTTAGACAAACGCATCGTCCATAACGTTATACCAACAACGTTAGCAAATAACCACCCATTAGTGACACCAGGCCTTTACCTAGAAATGCATTTGGCTTTGATACGTGCCAAAATACAATATGTGCTGATACAAATTGAAATCATATTGACATGCATATTCATGTTCATGTGTATAAGAATTATTCAATTATTCATTGGTTTCAATAAACGTTTGATGTTGATGTGATATGTCCAGTTTAAATGTATACTGGTTATATGAACTTTTAAAAACTACCAACGCACATGTTTCTTTTTAGCGATGGCAAAGATACATAACATTTAAACACCAACAAGAACATATCCCACGTCACTTTAAAAGTTCATGTACTTGTATGATGAATGTAATGATCTAATCATGTATATACTGCATCTCGAATAAGCATTGGCTGTCAATCTTTCTACACACACACACACACACACACACACACACATATATATATATATATATATATATATATATATATATATATATATATATATATACATGTAACGCACTGCGTCAACATTTACATTACACTGTTATGTTATGGCTTCATGTTTAATGCTTATATGACTGCTATATATTGTCACAAATGTGTCATGAAAGCATTCAAGCAAAGGGTGGGCTCAAAAAATATTTTGTACAGTTTATATCTTCATGATTTGTAAATTGACAAACTAGAGGTGAATGTTGGAAATTATATGTTTTAGCAATTAATTTTAAGTTTTAAAAATCCATGTGAATCCATTCAAACTTGTGTTAATTGAATAAATGCAAAAACTGTCTTGCTGTTTTAACCATTGTTTTAATTAGTCTATCATGGAGACTGAATCTTGCTTCTTATTACAGCATTTAGTTTTGATAAGATTATGTTATTTCACGTTAGTTTTCAATGAAACTAGGTATAACCAATTATGTCACTCTAAACTACACTGACATAAAACTTGAACCGTATATAAACTAGAGTAACTGTATCAAGTGTCACTTTTGAAAGTTATACTACAAACGCACTAAGAAATTCAATATGACATGACATATGCAGAACATCATAAAAATTAAATTAATATTAAATGTATTTGAGTTTCCGAGCTTACGACAATACTAAATGCATAATAACTTATTCTTTATTATTTATTATTTATGTTCAATGAATGTAATCGTTGCTCAAACGTTATTTGAAATATAATTTGTGTATGATGCATGCAAATCAATTACTGGCATCAAATTGCCAGATGCAAGTCATCATAGAAAAGTATACTACGTCCACTGTTTGACAAGTTTATCAATCACTTTCTAAATCTATACTACACTGGTCCTGTTTGGATAACCCACGGGTGTTTTCAGGCAGGATGAAAAGCTGCTGTACAGGAAAACAGGTGATACATAACTGTCAACAATTCTGATTAGTGTATATTCCCCAAATGTCGACCATTCTCATATATCAGAGGCTGTTCTAATACATATGCACAAAAAGAGGTGATGGATCAAGCCACTTGACATTTGAATATTGCGGAAAGCTGATCAAGGAACATTTGAGTAATAATTGAGTATAAGTCATAAAACAACATAGTCATTTCATAACGCAGATTACAAATACCTCGTTATTTACATACCAGTACGAGCATTGTAAGGGATTTATCCATATTCAGCCATAACAACTAAAATGTATATTATACTATATGAGGTGATTATAGGTTTAAAGCCATTTTCAAAAGTATTGGATTTATATCACGGCTGTTAATATAACTGCAGGGGAAAAGTCCGCAACGATATTCAGATACTATATGGCAGTGAAACCTGCGATCACCTGTTGGAACCTGTGGATGATGGCAAGATAATAAAAATTATATTTATATACGCCATGAGTTCAACTGTAATATCTGTATTGCGTTACACTTAATGTTTCAGTATCAGTCTGATACCAGTAAAGAATGATTCTCAGTTTTAGCTAGCACGCATCAATAAAGTATTGTTTCGTGTACATTTGACTTTACTAAGGCATGATTTTCTTGGAAATAACACTTAAATATAACTCTTAAAGTACTGTTCTGTATAATTTTGAATTCTGGAAATATTGGTCATTGAACCACAAATACCTATGTTTTGATCATGTTTTGTAACAATCCAAGGTCATAGGTTGGGATTAAACAGTATTTATTTTTTTATTCTACCATGACATTTAAAAATCCTTGTTTTTGATTGGTTTATTTAATGGTCGAACGGAGGTTCGAACACGATTTTTGTGAACGGCGATTTACCGCGTTTTGATACATAGTGACGTAAGATTCTAAGCCAAGCTATGTCATTGAAATGAACATGCGTAAATCAATTATCTTCACTTTACGGTTTCCATCATGTGTTCCTTCTACGCAATATAATCTGTGTATCTGTTTTGGAAAGTTATTCTAAGTTGGACCGATGTTATAAACAGTGAAACCACTGTAGTCGATAAAGACCGCAATAAGCCGTGAACGAACCGGTTTCGGTTCGGTTACAATGACGTCATAAGCTCTATCAGTTATGACGTCACAGGAATGGTCGCGTCTATTTGACAAGTGGTGGAGGAAAGCTTTCAAGGCGGAGAAACGTTAAGATTTACAAACCTGTATCTTCTATTTGATTAAAATCTATGTTATCACTTAATTATCATATTTTAATAAGAATGAATTGTTCATTTTACTAGTTAGTAAATTTTTACCGTATCGAAAAGAACGGAAATGTGATGCGTCATACCTGAAACACGTTTAAAATACGCTGATAACTCGTCATGGTAGAATGGCTGACGGGTTCGGCTCCGAATGATAAAAATCGGTATCGAATCTACGTGAGACCCACAAAAAGTTAAAAACACAGTAGGTTTATCTCCTAATTGAAAACTGTCAGAATGCACAATATGTAGAAGTAAACAATCCGACATTCAGGTCATAACCACATGTCTTAGACTTGGTAAGGAATGCTGTCTTTGTCAAGTAAACATGTTTATACTGTTTGCTATATACACAATCCTGGAAAATATAACATAACAAAGTACAGGTGAGTATTAGCAAATTTCCGCTATTGATTTGAAAGCAGGATATATCAATGTTTTAAAAAATATATTTAAATGTAATTGAACACGAATATTACCTCCTTCACATGTGTATGTCAACCAAACTATAATAAAATTTGCAATTCTTGTGAGCTATAACATTAAAAGATATATTACAACAACACAAACTCTTCAATAAACAAACTTTCATAAAACTTAAATATCATAGCGTTTATGACATACATATCTGTCAAATTTCACCTTTTTATGTACAAATGATGTTATGTTCTTCTATAACTCTCATCATTTTCCTGTCGGACCCCATATGGATTAAATATACATTTTCTGATCATAATTATCCATTCGTAAATTCAAGCTGAAATGTAGTGACAATTAACATTATGGTATTTTAGAAATGATTGTCAGTTTATGGATTTTTAATTGAAAATACATTATGCCAAAGCATCATTAGAAACTTTTTGAAGGGAGCATATATTAGACACATATGATACATACTCACCTATGAAAACAGTTTTTTAACTTGTTCTTCACACAAAGTGTTTTTAAAATCCATTAATGTTTATGATAATGAGAGATTACCCGCGGCACAACTAGTAAAGTAGTTTAATCAACATTCACACGACTATGAAAAGGTTTACAAGCATATGAACGATTTGAAGAATTCAAACGAAATAAACCAGCAAAATTACACCACATTACACACTCAGCCAAGAGAATTCGAGAACATGTGTAAACTCTAACGCTAGAAAGATTTTCTTCTAACTTACATTTCTTTCAAGTTCATCTTTGAATTCAGATCGTGCTTATGTTTGCAAAGTTCATGTTTTGTGAAATGAAATGAAGTTATTTTTCTATTTTTTGTCTCAAAGTTCAGTACATTAGTGACATGTCCATTTACGCTTAAGAAATCAGAAACTCCTAATTGCTATTGGATATCACCATGACGTGTTGCACGCACTTGAGGTAAACTGTCAATTAAGCAACTTCATGTTACCATTTTTTATATTGTCATTATATCAGTATTGTATAATTTACACATTGTTAGACAAGACATTCTATTTTCTTTTATTTTGATAAGAACAAACAATGACCGAGATACCTTGTATTTATAGTTATGTCAGTATGATGTGCAATTATAATTTAGTATCTTTCAGTTATGAATATTCACAAAAAAATTCACATCCAAGTAAAAAGAGAAACGTGTCATATACAATGTTTATATAACTGCACTTATCATCAGTTATGGTTACATTTAAGTTCAGTGTTAATGATGATGACGATGATGACTTTTCCTCGTACAATGTAATGCCTTTTGCACAAAATTAATTTCTTATTTGCATTTTTTTCGCAAGTTTTTGGGCATAACCCCAACTTTATTAGTACCTAAAATGCATGGCAGGTCAGTGTTGTGTACTGGTTGAGCAGGGACGCCAATCACTTTGAGCGCCTAACATACTCGTATAATGGTAAAAAGTGTAACAATGACTCTGCTGATTTATTATTATTGATTTCATTACGTCCTGGCAAAGATATATCACAAATATTATATTGTTAACTCTGTTAATAGTGATTGCATTATAATGTAGATATTGCCTGATGTCACAAAATATCAATATCAACAGCGGAACACACCAGTATACACATTGATCCCTGAGTCATACATATGCACAAAAGCATGTCTGTCTACGATCTTTATCCAAACTATATTAAAACATTAATGGTATAAATGGTATATGTTTTAAGTATGCATGTGTATCATTGATTGGACATACATGTATTCAGAATGGTAATATACAGCAAAATTACTCTTAAGGAGGTTTTATACCATTGTTTTTTAGCAGTCTCAGCTGTCAGATTGTAGCCACACAGCCTTGTAGCATTAGTGTACTTTCAGTAATAGTGTTCGTCATGCACATTAGACACTTAAATAACCGTTACTGTCTGAAAATATGATAATAAAATCAGTGTACTATAATTGTAAAATATATTATTTGTTTTGTGATAAAGATATATTTTGTTATTTTGTGTTCTTCTTTAGTTCTTAAGTGAGTGAATTTCATTGGACCATTAAAGCACACATATAGATTTGTAGGATGAAATATAAAACTAAAATATCACATCAAACACATCACATCACTATACATCCAATAAGATATGACACTCTAGACAAGACTGGACATAACATTATCAATGTTCCCCGAGGACGATTTTGAAATGTGTGTTTTCACGTGAAATAACACTGAAATACAAACAAATAATGTAGATGTAACGTCATTGCAGACCACACGTACCGAAGACAGGTACGTGATGTGTCAACATTTACATATCATTAATGTGTCATGATATTTCAGTTTGTCCAATGATTACAATTTTGCGAAAACCCTTTCTTTCATCTTCTACTATGATGGAGTAGTCTAGCATCCCAATCCCTTGCACACAAAATAATATTGATGGCTGGTTTATCACGCATGTGATCTTTGTATCTAACAACTTCAATGAATAGAAGTTTGTTTCGTTCTGGCTTTGGCAATCCATATATCAACTTTTGAATTATATCCAGTAACAAATTATGGTTATCGTTGTGTGAAAGATCATCTTCCAGGCTTCCAAAATCAATAATTTTGGTAAGCCGTTGGTATAACAGAATCTACAAGGTCATTTCAAAATCCTTTTTTATTTGGTCTATTTTATCATGGAATTGAGGTTCGAACACTATTTCTGAAATAGATGAGTTACCACGATCGATAACTTAATGATGTAACATTGTAGGCCAAACTATGCTATTGAAATACATATGAGTGAATCAGTTATCTTCACTTTGTGGTTTGCATCATGTTTCCCTTCGACATAATTTAATGTGTATCTGTTGGGGAAATAATTCAATTCAATTCGATTATGTCAGTAAAAGCCCTTAAGCCCACGTACAAAAACACATTACATACAAACTCAGAAAAAAAACATCAGAAAGAAGAATAAATAAAGTTAATATTTTGAGTTTATTTGATTATACATCCTTAGACCGTAGGACAAGTGCGGCTCTTATGAAACATGAATAGGCTTAAATAATTTCTAAGTGTGATGTTGTAAAATATTTTGCAGGTAATATATAAAACAAGATCAGGTAAATGTAGGATATATTTCCGTTTCAATTCTTTAAACATTGGACATTTGAATAAAAAGTGCAGTTCATTTTCAATTCATTATCTTTATAAAGCTTACAAAATCTACAACAAGTAGGTATTCTTTCTCTTCTTCCAGTATTTTTACGAATTGACAGGGCACCTTTTCTGATCAAATTTATACTTAGTCGTGATTCTTTCGATTTAACATGAAACAGGTATGGTTCTATATAGAAAGTGTGTGTTGAATGTTAATAAGATGAACTGCCATTAATATATGCAAATATGCTTTGTTTATAGAATCATTAATTCTTTAAACAGAATTATGTAGAAGATCACTTTTATTTCCGACATGCTGAGCTTCCCATACAAAACCAAATCCATACATGTACAATATATTCCTAACATCCGAAGCCCAGGTGTGACGACCTACTACTTCAAGCTTATACATCAGTTTATAACACTGTTTCGGATACCTCCTTTTTGTGATTCTAAAATTGAAATCACAATTTAATTACTCTTTGAAGGATGTCAATATGTACATAGTTTCGTCCACATTCAGCAAGCACTGTAACATTTGAACTCATGGCATTATTTAGCCCAGTGTCTCTCAGAAAAACGGGAGAGAGACAAACAGAGAAATATTTTGAATTTTTTAGTTTTTTTTAATATAAATGTATTATATACAGATTTCGCCAACATGTGTAAAATTGCATTAATCATTAGGTCATTGATAGTGATACAATCAGTGAATTAGATTGACATATCGAGTCTGCTGCATACTATGTGAAACTAAAGTATAAACCTAGAAGGAAGATCACAGCAGGTTCTTAAGTGTTAAAGGCGATGTAGCACGTTTTTTGGCAAATTTTATTTTTTCAAATTTCTCATTTATAATGATAGTTTATGTCATTTATAATTACTTTAGAGGGTAAAACGTCTTATTAAACAAACCAATTATCCGTAGTGGTAATAACGGTGTTGCGTATAAAGAACAAATTGCATGGCGGCCATTTTATTGTGAACACATTTTATTATTTCGAATGACAAGAACGATTCCCATGGCTTTACGGAACCATGTACACTCATATTTTAAATTGATTTCCTAAATGTAACTTGATTTTCCGAAGAGAGAAGGGTGTTTTACTATTGTTGACATTATTTTTCAAATACATTTCATCGAATTATTTGAGCGAAAAAACGTGCTACAGCGCCTTTAATGCGGTTAATGTCTAGACATTAAAGTAAGGGTAATGAAGATGGCAACTTACATTCATGCCACCAGTCGTTACGACTGATACGACACGTTTATGAAGGTGGCTGCATAATTTAAGATAAAACCACATATGTGTGGAAATCGTTCATCACATGGAATGTCAATGGCAAAATAAATCAATTTGAATGTATTCCCCGATCATATATAATGATTTTACATTTATATTTATATTTTTAAAAATTCTAATTGTGAAACTGAAAAAAATACATAGATCTACATTAATATCTAATTCATTTACATAATACATATAACATGAACTTTTTCAACCCGATTAAATAGACTTGTGTTGGCAAAAAGAACTGTTTTAACATTATCAAATTAAATATTATATACACAAGTAACTGCAAATTCAAATGGTTTATGTTAATTGACTTGGTCGATTTACTCAAAATTCTCGACGTGTATAATCACTCAGTTATTCACACTTGTTATTTTAGTTTTGACAATGCATTTCTTAGTTTGTTAGTAACCTACAGGAGTCCATACAGGAATATCAGTTTTTCAATCAACACAACATGTACAAAGTAACTCAAACTGACAAGTTCTATCACTCAGAACATCATTAAAACATACATTCGTACTAGTTATTTTATAAAATAACCTTTCTACACATTGCATTGACAATTACAAATATGTGTGTTTTTCACATACACATACCTGACCTACAACAAAATGATGTATAGGCAATATTCGTTGAAATGAACTGTCACAAATTACTTGCTTGTGTTTTGATATGGATATTTTCCGGATATCTACTCTTATAAAATGTCTGAGACGGTAGGATAAAGTTACTCAGTCCACATTATGTTGTCATGTAAAAGTGGTTATCTGGAATCCCACATAATACTCAAATATATGACATGGACCATCGCGGCGCCAATCTGACAGAAAGAAGGGACCGATCCACAATAACAAGACTGACATAAGAAACAACTTCATGTAGGCCTACATCTGTCCTATTGAAGTCCTGTGTGTTTTACAAGTAATCTACTGCAACGATGAAGGCTTTAAGGCTTAACGTATTTCTGTTCTTCTTGATAGGAATGTTACTCAAACGGAGACCATAAAACAGATTAGAAACGACAACAAGAGTAAAAAGAGTGTCCGAAGATCACAATAAAAACCAACCCACTCCCGTCTTATCGTCCTCTAAATAAGCAATGAAACAGGATAACGTACGAGTCAAACAGCGATACATCATGTCTTCGAAAGCCAACTAAACTAAATTGGAACATAACATTATCTGTTCATACGTTTTAAGAAATCATCGGTTACAGTCTCTCTAGTAGAACCATCTCCATTTCACTTCTGTATCCGCCACTGTTGTTTAATTATTGTGAATAACCATTGAAGATGCGGAGAGGTGACTGAAGTCCCTCTCACCCATGTACTTTCATTCTCACTCTTGGTTCAAGTTAACCAGGTTCTATCTTCTATCATGTTAGCACTATGGAAAGGTTGATCACTGTCTTGGGCTTATATTAATATCATGGTTGTTTAATGTACTCTGCCAAAATGGTGTTATCTTCTTGTTGGCAGGGTTGAATGTGACAGCAAGTAAAGATATATTTGCTTTGGTAGAATATCTCTTGATAGATGAGTAAACTAATTTCTCAGTATCTTACAGTTTCTAATGACAGTGGTAGAATTACCAAAAGACCTTCTACGCTCATGCTCAAATGACTTCCAATATTTTATTCATGTTCCATTATTACATATAAACTAGGAGTAACAGTATGTATGTATTCTAAATATATTAATGAAATTTCAGATAACAATGGGCATGATTTTCCCTTAGCAAATCAATATCATAATTGCTTAGTCACAACCATTATCAAATAAAAAATTGCAACAAGTTCAATTTAAACAGAAAGACAACAGGAAAATAGACAACGTTTATTTTTAATTAAACGACTCCACCGATTGGAAGGGAATGACAGATTTTATTCGTGAAAAGAGATCACTTACAAGGTCTACGACTTTCATCATTGGTTCGTATTGTGTGTACAGATTAGAGGTTGCATTCAAAAGTATAGTATATCACAGAATAGCCAAAGTGTATAACATTGTCAGTGCAAACCAGTGATCTTTCCGTTAAAATGTCACCACTAATGGCTGCGATATTGCTGAAGCGGCGTTAAACATTAACTCACTCACTTACTCCGTTAAAATTGTTATCTCTTTTAACAAATATTTCGATGTCCCTGCGATGTTACAAAACTCAATGTTGCTAAATGTTTCCCTTCGACTCATATTTGAACACGTTCGGTCAGATGTACGGCAACAATGATAAATATCATATAAAATTGGATGGGGACAATCTCTACACGTCCACTCTCAGTGATTATCAAGCGACTATTTGAACAGCATCAATCAGATACTAACCGTCATAATGACACTTGTGGTAGATCATCCCTGCATATCCACTTCCGGATTCTACTTAAAATCAGCAATGACTTCTGATGAGAAGGGCAGTATAACCCAGTACAAACCTGCTCCGTTCAATTACTCCCAGTCTCTACTCTACTCTACTTAACACACAGTATGCAGTTGGCTAGAAATGTCAATCTTATTGTAGAGAACAGTGGGAGAGAGTCCGTCGCAGGATTTGGTTGTTGGTTTAATAAGATGATTGGATTGACTGAATATATTACCGTTTGACAAAAACATGTAAAGGTCTGACAATACTAATAGGGTTGTAATGAACACAGGGATCTTGTTATTTAGATAACTCATGGAAACAGACAGGGGTTATTTTCTTCTCAAGCTGGTTCTATATAAATGTAATACGGATTGTTTTTGCCATGTTATAATAATTTTACCCGAGATCTGCCAAATTCAGTCGAAACAACTTGATCCATATTATGCATTTCTTTTAATGGGAAGAAATCAAAATGTGCCTAGGGACTTGCATCTTTTAGAAGTAGCATAATATCAATGCGAACAGTAAATTACTCCATTGGTCATGTGGTTTGTAGCCTTTTTACACCTTGTTTGACCCCATTGACCTTTAAACGTATCTTCACTAAAAGGTTTCCTGCATTAGAGGGTTCATTGAGCACACTATGTAGCTGATGCATTGCAAATTTCCGGTTGATTATTCAAAATGTGAATTCTAAGTGAGCTTATATATTTGGCTAATTTTTAAAGATAATTGTGTTGCACATACATAAGTGAAACCCGTGGACCTTCATGTACTTTCACACTGAGCACTCACACATTGGAAAAATAATACTATGCACATTCATTGCCACATAATTATAAACAAGAAAGTATTTGAGATTTGATTTTTAATTGTTTCAGAATTCATGGTGTATAAGAATCAGTCAATTCCGGCCACAGATAGCGGTGGGTCAGTTTTGTTTGAGTGTCTAATTCTTACTGTGTTTGCTAGCATCCAGTTACAATGACAGTGAAAGGTCAAACCAATATTTCTAAAAGTCAAAGTAGTATCGTTTAATGATGACAACTTTAAAGAGATCGGTAAGCTGGTATTGAGTTCGTATGCATAACATAAATCACCATTTTATGCATTTATTCCTCTATGAATAGAAATTATTTTACCTAAGAGTCCATATTAGAAACAAGAAACAGTGTACTGGCATCAATCGCTGTGTCTCTTCTGAAATGTCTCACCAATTCCATTCTACTTTGGGTATTTGATCTCTGACATTCAGCAGATTAATTCAACACGACCGCCATCCTGCAATCGTGATTTCCAGAAAGTTTATTGTCTCAAGATAAAGAAAACATCAATATTGGTATGTCTAAACCATCTGCGATTCAAGACTAATCAATCACGTTAGTGAATCATCTTTGAGAGTGTCGCATTGCAATGTTTTGAGTATTTGAAATAAATTTAAATTGATGATTTATAGCTAGTTAAATCACAAATGTTGATGATACGCTGTGATAACATATTTTTTATCGTTTTAAGGGAGTAGAATGTTGTTATTGTTTACGATAATCAACGTATCATGCAAAGTTCATTAACACAATTTTTATTACATTTTATGAGTTATATCATTATAATATATACTTGTTTGAAATTGTATTATTGATGTACAACATGTTCCTGATGTCATTACTGTCTGGTGACTTTTAATCATTCAAATGTCAACGGTGTTATGTTCAATTGCCTTCATCTACCACTTTATCGAAGAATGAACAATACGAGTAGCTAAAATGATGGAAGTCAACCTCGTATCAGCGACATCTGGCAGAGCATTGATATCATACAATTTCTACAAGTGAAAATTGATTCTTTAGACGTACAATGAACAGAAAAACATAGTTTCATCTTATTTCTTATTCAAATATGTTGGAAGAATATGAATGAGGTTGTAAGGAGGTGATAGAAATGAAAATAAATTTAAACAAGTGTTTGCCACTAACATGGCAATGTCCCCCGCCGGTGACATTGAGCTAGTAAGACACATCATTGGAGCTACTTGGGTTCATGATATATCGTGTTAATAAGAGTTCTAAAAGTGGTAAAAGTGTTGTGGTGACCTTGAAAATAAGGTCAAGGTCACCAAATCGACTGGCGTCCGCGTCATCCTCCAATGTAGACTGACACAAAATTTGAAAACATTTGGTCCAACCGGTCATAATAAATGGTGATAACAAGAGTTCGAAAAGTGGTCAAAGTGTTGTAGTGACTTTGAAAATCAGGTCAAGGTCACCAAAACACCCTGGTATCTGCGTCATCCCCCAGTGTAGACTGACACCAAATTTGAAGACTTTTGAGTCCAACTGGTAAAGATATATATTGCGTTAACAAGAGTTAGAAAAGTGCTCAAAGTGTTGCGGTGACCTTGAAAATAAGGTCAAGGTCACCAAAATAAACTGGTGTCTGTGTCTTTCCCCAATGTAGGCTGACAACTAATTTGAAGACTTTGGATGCAATGTTTCATGAGATATCGCCTTAACAAGAGTTCAAAGATTGGTCAAAGTGTCATGGTGACCTTGAAAATAAGGCCACGGTCACCAAAAGTGACTGGTGTCTGCGTCTTCCCACAATGTAGGCAGAAACCAAATTTGAAGACTTTGGATGCAACGCTTCATGAGATATCGCGTAAACAAGAGTTCAAAAAGTGGTCAAAGTGTCGAGGTGACCTTGAAAATAAGACCAAGGTCACCAAAATTGACTGGTGTCTGCGTCCTACCACACTGTAGGCAGAAACCAAATTTGAAGACTTTGGATGCAACGCTTCATGAGATATCGCGTAAACAAGAGTTCAAAAAGTGGTCAAAGTGTCGTGGTGACCTTGAAAATAAGGTCAAGGTCACCAAAAGTGACTGGTGTCTGCGTCCTCCCACAATGTAGGCAGACATGAAATTTGAAGACTTTGGATGCAACGCTTCATGAGATATCGCGTAAACAAGAGTTCAAAAAGTGGTCAAAGTGTCGAGGTGACCTTGAAAATAAGACCAAGGTCACCAAAGGTGACTGGTGTCTGCGTCTTCCCACACTGTAGGCAGAAACCAAATTTGAAGATTTTGGATGCAACGCTTCATGAGATATCGCGTAAACAAGAGTTCAAAAAGTGGTCAAAGTGTCGTGGTGACCTTGAAAATAAGGTCAAGGTCACCAAAAGTGACTGGTGTCTGCGTCTTCCCACAATGTAGGCAGACATGAAATTTGAAGACTTTGGATGCAACGCTTCATAAGATATCGCGTAAACAAGAAATGTGACGTACGGACGGACGGACGGACGGACGGACGCCGCTGAATACATAGTCCCCCGTTCCGCGTTGCGGCGGGGGACAAAAACGTATAGTGGCTCAAGTTGATGTATTTGCTAGTCAGCTTGATCATCAATTATTAAAACTTAAAAGTGACACAGTTATGAATAAATTCATATAATAGTATTATGATAACAACGCTTTCTGATATAAACAACGTGGACAAATGTTATGATACAGTATATTCATCTCTTTTTAGATTGATCAAGTACTGGTCACTGGAACAACGTTTGTATTTGTTAACCCTCAAAGGCATTCGCGTTTTTAGATCACATTAGGCACAAGATGGGCCTCAGAGGCCCAGAGTATTAAACATACGAATATGACACTACTGATACAGTTAATACAGTCATATGTACCTGCACTTGATATCATAATCAAGGAGAAGTCGAAAAAAAGGTTGAGCTCAAAGGACATGTAACCAATGTTCTAAAGTGTTATTTTAATGTATTTCTAATTATTTTGTGTTTTGTATTTAGGTATAATTCGCCCTTTGAAATGTAACTATTTATTTCAACAAATTCCATGTATTTTAAAATGTTTGATTATCCTTCGCTACATATATTTTATGATATTATAGTCAATATACTGTTGTATTGCAATTTTTTTAATAATCCCCATGTCCAGCTATACAATGGAAAAACCAGAAAGGATGTATACATATATGTAAAAGTTTCCTAAAGCAATGAATGTTGTTCTCTACTTTACCCTGGTTCTCATTTAGAAGAACGAATAAAAAAATCTATATAAGGATACATTTATTATTCAATGTTGTCAAATGAAAATAACATGAACAGAGTCAATTAAAGACAAACATTATCAAACTGGCAACCATGTAGCGTTCAGTCAGAACGATCTCACAATACAGTCTTACTCTGAACAATCATTGCAGATGATTCGTGTGACGTGGATCAGGCCTGTTGTGACTTGCGGTGTTTTGTAGTAGGGCATCTCCTCTTCCCTGGGCTAGATGATTCTTCTGTCGTAGATGTGAAGAAAAGTAGACATATGCTCTTGCAACCCACGTGCAAATCAGCATTTCGGTATTCTCTGGATACGTGCACTCATCAATCGTCCAGCAATAGTTTGTAGAACAGGCATGTTGACCAGTTTGTCATAGTGTCTACCAGAAAGAATGTTTGCTTAAGATCCTGAATCTTACATCATTGAGAGAACTGTTTTATTGACCGATATTGGCACTATACAATATTTTGATGAGATGTCAGAATTACCAACACTATCGATGAACAATTCATCCTTAACATGATCAACTTGATATTCTTTGGATCTTGTCACAGGTTGGGACCATCCCATTTTGGTAACATGATTGAGTTTACCACATTTATTACAGTGTGTACAATTTGCTACACATATTCTGTTTGCACTATTGATTCAGACAGAGACTGTGTAAGGAACTAGGAGTAGATGTATGAAGATTACTATTGTCGTCAGAATCTGAACAATATTTCATTTGCTGAATTTATGACAAGTGCATTGCTTTGTCAAAATAAGAAGATAGTTTTCAAATTACACGGTGAAGGTACTGAACATTTATTCACAAAAGAAAGCTATAGTAGATGCTTTATGGACTGAAAGTACAATGCCTTTTAATTTCACTAGTCTCGGAATGAGTTTATGACACGGTTCATCCTGCTTGTCATATATTGACTTGACACGTGTGGTGTTCATTGACACTGCAGTTTTCAGTTTTATGACACTCTGCAAGGCCGCACACAAATAATTGTAATATGAATCCAACTTAGAAAAACATTTGAAGGATATTTGCTCGTTTGTGTAATTGACATGCTCTACGACAAAAGGTCTTAAGAACTATTTCTCAAGAGACTAACAGTCATTAATCTGTCTGGAGGTACCTCATTGGAAAACAGAAACATTGGAGATATAATACTTGAACGAGTGTTAAATCTTTCTTTAAACAAAAAAAAATAGAATTGGAACGAGGCAATTAGATGTTAATAGCTCTTTGGTACTGTGATCATCACAATCAACACATAAACTGTTTTCATTGAATAACTGATGTTTGATGGCATATGTACGTCAGGTAATTATAGGAATAATGATGAATGAATTTGATATTGCAAAGCCATCGTTTGTCCAAATAACTATCATGTTTCTTTTGTTAAGATGTCCGCCAGGATCAGTGCAAAGAAAAGAAAAACACACGGCCATAAGAATAAGAATTCAACAAATGTGTTGAATCCTTAATAATCTGCTGCGTAAAATCAAGTTACTTGCGTCTAAATAGTTGCTTATTAAATGGGAATCAGATGCCTAGGGAAAGTTAGCAGACACTTTTGGATGCAATGTCCTCATATATGAGGCTGTATTTTATTATTTTAAAAATAGAGCCATGGGCTCTGTAGCTCATCAGGGTTTATATTGTTTAATGATGAAGACTGAAATAGATTTTTAGGTCATGGCTTGAGGCCCTTATTTTGGGCACCACAAGGCCACCATTTAGAATCCCCATTGGCCAGGGAGTCTGCACACAACTTTTCAGCTCTCTAGACCTTTTGGAACTGGAGAAGAAGATGAAAATAGGTTTTTAAGGATGTGACCCTGGTGACCCCATTTGAGGTCACGGGGTCACGAAATCTACAATTTAGAATCCCCATTGGCCAAGGAGTCTGCACACAACTTTTCAGCTCTCTAGACCTTTTGGAACTGGAGAAGAAGATGAAAATAGGTTTTTAAGGATGTGACCCTGGTGACCCCATTTGAGGTCACGGGGTCATGAAATCTACAATTTAGAATCCCCATTGGCCAAGGGGTCTGCACACAACTGTTCAGCTCTCTAGACCTTTTGGAACTGGAGAAGAAGATGAAAATAGGTTTTTAAGGATGTGACCCTTGTGACCCCATTTTGGGTCACGGGGTCAGTAAATCTACAATTTAGAATCCCCATTGGCCAAGGAGTCTGTACACAACTTTTCAGCTCTCTAGACCTCTTGGAACTGGAGAAGAAGATGAAAATAGGTTTTTAAGGATGTGACCCCGGTGACCCCATTTTGGGTCACGGAGTCACGAAATCTACAATTTAGAATCCCCATTGGCCAAGGAGTCTGTACACAACTTTTCAGCTCTCCAGACCTTTTGGAACTGGAGAAGAAGATGAAATTAGTTTTTTAAGGATGTGAACCCGGTGACCCCATTTGAGGTCATGGGGTCACGAAATCTACAATTTAGAATCCCCATTGGCCAAGGAGTCTGCACATAAAATTTCAGCTCTCTAGACCTTTTGAAACTGGAGAAGAAGATGAAAATAGGTTTTTAAGGATGTGACCCTTGTGACTCCATTTGAGGTCATGGGGTTACGAAATCTACAATTTAGAATCCCCATTGGCCAGGGAGTCTGCACACAACTTTTCAGCTCTCTAGACCTTTTGGAACTGGAGAAGAAGATGAAAATAGGTTTTTAAGGATGTGACCCTGGTGACCCCATTTGAGGTCACGGGGTCACGAAATCTACAATTTAGAATCCCCATTGGCCAAGGAGTCTGCACACAACTTTTCAGCTCTCTAGACCTTTTGGAACTGAAGAAGAAGATGAAAATAGGTTTTTAAGGATGTGACCCTGGTGACCCCATTTGAGGTCACGGGGTCACGAAATCTACAATTTAGAATCCCCATTGGCCAAGGGGTCTGCACACAACTGTTCAGCTCTCTAGACCTTTTGGAACTGGAGAAGAAGATGAAAATAGGTTTTTAAGGATGTGACCCTGGTGACCCCATTTTGGGTCACGGGGTCACGAAATCTACAATTTAGAATCCCCATTGGCCAAGGAGTCTGTACACAACTTTTCAGCTCTCTAGACCTCTTGGAACTGGAGAAGAAGATGAAAATAGGTTTTTAAGGATGTGACCCCGGTGACCCCATTTTGGGTCACGGAGTCACGAAATCTACAATTTAGAATCCCCATTGGCCAAGGAGTCTGTACACAACTTTTCAGCTCTCTAGACCTCTTGGAACTGGAGAAGAAGATGAAAATAGGTTTTTAAGGATGTGACCCCGGTGACCCCATTTTGGGTCACGGAGTCACGAAATCTACAATTTAGAATCCCCATTGGCCAAGGAGTCTGTACACAACTTTTCAGCTCTCCAGACCTTTTGGAACTGGAGAAGAAGATGAAATTAGTTTTTTAAGGATGTGAACCCGGTGACCCCATTTGAGGTCATGGGGTCACGAAATCTACAATTTAGAATCCCCATTGGCCAAGGAGTCTGCACATAAAATTTCAGCTCTCTAGACCTTTTGAAACTGGAGAAGAAGATGAAAATAGGTTTTTAAGGATGTGACCCTTGTGACTCCATTTGAGGTCATGGGGTTACGAAATCTACACTTTAGAATCCCCATTGGCCGAGGAGTCTGCACATAAAATGTCAGCTCTCTAGACCTTTTGAAACTGGAGAAGAAGATGAAAATAGGTTTTTAAGGATGTGACCCTTGTGACTCCATTTGGGGTCATGGGGTCACGAAATCTACAATTTAGAATCCCCATTGGCCGAGGAGTCTGCATATAAAATTTCAGCTCTGTGGAGTCATTGGTTCTGCAGAAGAAGTCGAAAGAGCGAAAAGTTTACGGATGGACGGATGGACGGACGCCGGACACCATGCCATGACATAAGCCCATCGGGCCTTTCAGGCCTGATGAGCTAAAAATTCAATCCTTTTTTTTCTTCTTTTGATAACATTGAGAATTAACAACGGACAAGCTGCATGTATATCTCTATTAAAATGTATCTAACAGCTCTGAATATTCGAATAGATGAAGCATCCTTATAATCTTAACTAATAAAGTAAAAGGAGAAACGTTTTACACATGGTTTATGCCATCATCACTGAGGATTAAATTCAGGTTCAGTGTAATTGATGATGATAACATAACGTTTTTTTGCATGAAAGAACATTCTTTTGTGAAAAGTTTTATCATTTCATGACTAATGTTCGGAGCACAACAATCAAATAAAATACATGTTATGATGCTATTGCGTATAAAATGATTTTGTGAAATGAAGGTTGGAGAGTTGATGTTTCATAATGAAGTTCTAGTAGTGATTGGAGATCAAAATAGAAATGTAATTAGTGTCATTTGAAATAAATAATCAAACATTCAAGGACATTCTGTTGAAATGCTGCTAATTCAAAACTTAAATTTTCACCCATTTTTTGTGATGTTTTGATGAATGTTCATCGAAGGTAGTCGGAGATGAGTTTTTTTTCTGTATTTGTTGACCAGCGCGTTGAGCATGCAATGTGCATGAATAAATCTAAATGGAATCATAGCACATGTCACAAGAATACCAGGATTGGTGTGAATTCGTATCTAATGTTATATTCATGGTATCATGGCGTCCTTTCAAAGATATTGCCTGATGTTACACAATAATGCTATCCATTGGACAATGCAGCTGAAGTACACCAGAACACCACAACAGTAGAACTATAATTATGCACAAAAGCATATCTGATAACCAAAAAAGGCTGACTCTTTTCAGAACACCAAACAGAGAATCACTGTAATTGACACAAAGCAATTGGACTTGTTATTTGAGATGAACTACAACAACAACAACTATTTTAGGCGCATGTACATTGTAGATATTGCCTGATGTCACAAAATATCAATATCATTACTCACATTAATCCCGTGAATCATAAATATGCACAAAAGCATGTCTGGTAACTACAGAAGCCTATCTCTTTTCAGAACACCCAACGGGAAATTAAATGTCAAAACCATTGGCCTCGCTTGTCTCAGACCTAATCTTTATTTAAGATGAACAACATGTTCGTTCTGTCTACGACCTTTATACCTGCTATAATAAGTCAATAATATTGAGAATAAGAATAACCATCGAGTTGCGAGGAATTACGGTTTATCTGTGCAGAGTTAATTATTGTGATAAACTCCGAGCTTTATGAATTCGTGAGGGACAGATAATTCGTAATTCCGAGCAACGAGTTGGTTATTATTTGTCTTATCCAAGTTCAGTTTTATGCATAAAAATCGAAAAATAAGTTGCCACATGACAATCTTAGATAAGACTAAAAAATATAAATTGTATGCCATTCATAAACTTGTTCACAACTTCAAGATGTGTGCATCTAAATAGTTTGCTACTAACACTCCTTTTGTAGTAAGAACTTTATTAGCAAAAATAATGTTTGACATAATAAACAACTTGTAAATATTATCACAGAATGAGAGAAACTTAGTCAAACGTAAACTACCAATCGCTCAGTTACAAAGCAATATCGGAATGTAATTACGTCACTAAATGACGTCACAAATATTTTAAATCAAGGCAGTTCAGTCGGTGATTCTTGCATGCTGCTTTGCCTTGCAGATTTACTGCAGTAATTACATCCTCGAAAACATAAAATCAACATGATTTTCAATGTTAAATGCTTTACTGACGTGTGACTTTAAATAGGTATGCTCGAAATCGTTCATCTATGTGATTTAGCTAAAAGAGGACAAGTAAGCAATATATAAATGGGTGTAAAGAAGTTATATTAAGTTTTTTATATTTAGAAAAACTGTAATTCCCATGACCATCATGACAACTTTAATACCTGGCAAAACGTTGCTCGTTTGGGTAAGAATGGTATATATTTATCAATCCTTGAATGTCCTATTCAGGAATGATTGTGTATCAGTGATTGGACATATTCCAGAGGGACCTGACGGCATAATCAAAATGAATGATACTGACTGGAATTAAAAACACGCCAGTAAAGGAAACTTCAAAATGCTAATATACAACAAGAGTACTCTTGAATGAGTGAAATTTCATTGGAAAATTAAAACACACATTTCAGATGTAAACTATAATTTTCCAACTAAACTGTACAAGACAAGACATGTCAATCTAGGCGTGACCGGCCATAGAGTAATCAATGTTTTCCGAGTACATTTTTATTTTAAGTGTTTTTTAATATGACATAACACTTAAAAACCAACAAATACTGTATATTTCATGTCACTGCAGACATCATAGTCAGCATTAGTTTGTCTAATTATTACAATACAGCGAAAACATGTTCTTCCAGAATTCTACTATGATAGATAGATCCAGCTTTCCAATTCCTTGTACACTACATCTTATTTATGGCTGGTTTATCACGCAAAGGATCTTTGTATCCAACAACCTCAATGAACAGAAAAGTTTGTTCCGTTCTGACTTTAGTAATCCATATATCAACTTGAATTATATCAATGGCTAGTAAAAGTTCTATGGCTATCGTGATGTAATAAATCATCTTCATGACTTATCCACTGAAGGCGCAAAAATACATTACAAAATGTGTGATATTACATTTATCATTAGATCATTGAAACTGTTCCCATAGTGATACAATGCGTGTCTCATGTGTAGTTTCAGTGAATTAGATTGACATTTCCAGTCTGTTGCATACTATGTGAACCCAAAGTATAAGCCTGGAAGGAAGATCACAGCAGGTTCTTAAGTGTTAATGTAGTTAATGTCTAGACATTACAGTGACGGAAATGAAGATGGCAACTTACATTCATGCCACCAGTCGTTACGACTGATACGACACGTTTATGAAGGTGGCTGCATAATGTAAGATAAAACCACATATGTGTGGAAATCGTTCATCACTTAGGGTGTCAATGGCTAAGAAATCAATTTTGATGTTTTGCACGACCATGGATACTGACTTAAAATATAGATGGAATTAGGTATTAGGTATTTTCTAAATTCATTCTAACTGTGAGAAATGAATAGACTACATGAATATACATCAATATCTAATTCATTTACATAATACATATAACATGAACTTTTTCAACCCGATTAAATAGACTTGTGATAGCAAAATGAATTGTTTAGCATTATAACCATATCAAACCATATTACATTTGCTTAAGTAACTGCAAATTCAAAAGGCTAATGTTAATTATCTTGGTTGATTTTGGGACGTTCGAGGAACATTATTTACTGCATAATGATAAACAACCAAATTCCATCTTCCATCTGTTGAGAAATACTACAATTCAATAAGTTCTGTCAAAACTAGCACTTTAGGAAATATGCAGTGTGAAGTCGATGGTGGTGGTTCTGTCTGCAAACTGCACACTGACGACAATATGCCTATGATAGCAGATGTTTAATGGATTCAACAGGTCATAGACATGGGGGTAAGCCCCATACAGGAAGCCATATGGGTTCGAGGTAATGTATCCTAACCCATTAAGGTACCTGTAATGTCAAATGACAATCTTTATCTTGTATATAGGCAACCGTGTTCGAATAAGTTTATCATTACATACTGGTGTAGCATACACAGCGTGTACATAATTATCGTTTCTCATTAAGCTTCTCAAATTATCAAGGTATTGGATAAATAAATGTATGAAGAAAGAAACAGAACAATATGGATATAAAACAGTTTAGTTCTTCTCAAACCATATTTACATTGTATTAGGAACGAGTTTCTGTCATATTACTTGCAAAAAAAAATCACCATAGCCTGAGGAAATACCAATGTGTCACTTAGGCTAAGATAGTAAGATATTATATATAAAACTTTATATATACAACATTATAAATGAGTATCATGATGAGATAGTAAGTAAAATACAGAATAACATTTACTCATTAACGCCGACAGGTAATTAACAGCTCAACGCCTGGCCCGCCAGGTCCACTATTACCTGGCTGCAGCGAGACCAATTAGACTTCGTCACCCCTGATTTAGCGAGAGCGAGTGGCATGTCATAAACATGACTGATTGTTTGTTGTGTCTTGCATAACGATCAACAGTAGAAAGGAAATGGGTGATACGGAACTATTGTAAATGATGTAACATTTAGATATCAGATATTGAATTTATTTGCCGCTTATTAGTTATATATTGTCAGATCTTACAGATGAACAATTATGATAATTTATATACAGTGCTGTGATAAGTTTGCCAAACTTAAAATCTTGTAAGAAATCTATTTAATCAATGTATAAAAGTCTTTATTTACCTGAATTTGTTTTAAACATATTTATTTCACAAAATATTGTATACATTGTGAATGGGATTGGCCAACAAGCTTAGAGCTTATGTGAGCTTACCTGAATTTATATTTATACTTGGTCTGTATCACTTGTAACTGTTTGTCACATAGAATAGTTACATGTTTTTAAAATTGGGATAATTTGTATGTATTAGATGAGACAAAAAACTTTTACTATAACAGTGTGAAAGTTTCGATTTTACAATTAGTGAATTTTGGGAAATAAGTATTATTAAACACAAAAACAATGCCAGAAAGTGTATGAATATGATTATTATTTATATCTACCGCCGACAGTGGACACAAAAGAACACGTTATATAGACATATTCAATAATCCTAATTTCACCGACATGTGTTCATTTACAAATGTTGTGTAAACTTGTGACTATTGAGAAGCCTGTCACAGAGATGTACACGTGATTTGCGATGGTCGCCAGCATGAAAGGAAAATACTGAAAGCAAGGACTAACGAACAGATAAATGATGTTTATAAATGTTTATATTTGAAATAATTATATAAAACTAATTTCATCGCTCAACATACATCGTATTTGAAGTAAATGCGCAAGACATTAGATTAGATGCTCAAACATGATTGCATAAAACACACAGACAGGGGCGTGACTTTAGGAAGAAGATTGTCCAATGATATGCTTGTTTAAATTGGTCACGCACCTGTCACCTGTCATTCAATAAGGGTGGGTCTAGTCTGATTTGTAATCCCTAGACTGTTATTTCAAGGTCAAATATGTTATTTCTATACTCTTATTGAACGTGTATTCGCGTAAGTATCAATCCCGTAACTAAACAGCATCTTGCATTTATTGCCAATGAACCAACAGAAATCACTAATTACACCGGATGTATTGTTATATTAGTTACCCATGCTGACACGTCATCTAATTAACTCAAAATACAATTGAAATATATTATATGGTTTACGGGTAATGATTAAGTTATTCCGTTATGCTCACTTACATTCATTTCATGTATGTTTTGCCTATGTAATAGATACGTGTAGTAAGCGATTTCAAAACATTCATGTAACAAACCAATTAAGAAATCTACAGTGCATCTATAACTGCAATAAGTGTTCACTCTTTACGAACGTGAACAGAATGGGTTTTCTGCAATGAAACAATGAGAAAGCATATATGCGTCGCTCGCTGAATCAGGGGTGCTTTCCGCCGACGCGTGCGTCATTCGCTGAATAAGAGCTGATTTAGCTGACAAATATATATGCGTCACTCGCTGTGAAGAGCTAATTAATTTGTCGCATATGTGCGGCTCTCGGCCTTAATGAGTTAATCCTATGCTACAGTAGAACACAGAGTCAACAAACGGATATTGCGAACACATGTATAAGTCCTGTCAAAAGCCCTATTTATGATAGGCCAAACGTGAATAGTGAACGTCGGATATAGCGAACTAAACTCTTAGGTCCCTTAGAGTTTGTTATATCATGTTCTACTGTATTAGGAAAGAGTTCCTTTCATATCACATTGAAGAAAATCAAAGAAACTCAATCACAGGCTAAATACTAATATGAATACATAATAAATAACCTTTCAAATGCAGTGCATTGACACTTACAAACATGTAATCTATACATCCCTTGGCTACAATAAAGTGATGTTTAAGCAATAGTTCGTTGAAAGGAACTGTCAAATAACTTATTTGTGTCAGGGGATATTTTCTTGATATCTACTCTTATACAATGCCTGAGACGTTACTGTTAATGTTACTCAGTCCGAATGTATGTTGTCATGTCAAAGTAGTTATCTTGAATCCTATTTGAAGTCATGTGTTGTTTTGCAAATAATGTACTGCAACGATGAATGATTTATGGTTTTGGACTAACATATTTCTTTTCTTTCTTGATTAGAATTTCAATCAGATGGAGACCATAAAAAAGAAACAAAAAGAGTACAAATAGTGCTCGAAGAGCACATTAAAACCAACCCTCTCCCGTCTGTCTTATTGATGCACAGTCTATCATCTAAATAAGCAATGAAACAGGATAACTTACGACTGAAGCAGACATACATCATGTCTTCAGAAGCCAAATAAACTAATTTTGAACATAACACTATCTGTTCATTAGTTTAAGAAACCATTGTTTTCGAATTTCCTTAAAGTCGAACCATCTTAATTCAACTTATGCATCCGTCACTGTTGTTTAATCAAATAGAATAATCGATGACGATGAGGACAGGTGACTACATTCCCTCTCACCCATTCACTTTCATAATCACTTAAGGTTGAAGTTAACCTCGTTCTATGGTTTTAGGGCTATAGAAAGGTTTCTTGGGCTCATATTTAATACAACGGCTTGTAAATGTGCTCTGCCTTTATGGGTTTTCTTTTTGTTGCCAGGTCTTAATGTGATAGCAAGTAAATGGATTCTTGCCTAAGCCGAATATCTATAGATTAAGGAGTAAACATATTTCTCAGTATCTTACAGTTTCTAATGACAGTGCTCAGTTACCAAACGACCTTCTACGGTCATGCTTTGTGTTTTATTTATGTTCTTTACAAAAAATTACAAACATAGGACACACAATTGTTGAATACATTTGCCGGATCCTTCCGGATTTTCCCAAATATTGGCTGATCCTGGGAAACCCGGAGGATATGGCAAGCGGATTCCACCATTTTTTGTCCTGTGAAAATAGTTTTGGTAAACTAATTTCCGCGATTCTGATTGGACGAGAGCTCTCAAAAACCCGCTGCCATTTCTTGATGAATGCAGTGAAAATGTGCAACCACACCTCGTGCTTCATTCTTAATCAGACATCATCGAATGGAAGGGAATGACAAATTTATTCGAGAAAAGTGTTTACTGACAGCGTCTACAACTTTCATCATTAGCTTGAATTTTCTGTACATATTAAATGTTCAAATGGGTGAAATACAAGTGTATAACAGTATCAGCGCAAACACATATTTTATTCAAACCAGTGATACATGTCTGTTAAAATGGTTATATCTGTATACACATATCTCGATATCCCTGTAATGTTACAAAACTCAGTGCTGCTCAATATCTCCATTCGACTCATATTTGAATATGTTTGGTCATATGTTGGTGTTCAGCAACGATGTAAAACAGCAAAAAAACATAGATGCGGACAATCTCGACACATCCACTCTCAGTGATTATCAAGCAACTATTTGAACAGCATCAATCAGATACTGGTCATCATAATGACACTTGTGGTAGATCATCCCTGCATATCCACTCTCCTGATGGTACTTAACATCAGCAATGACTTCTGATGAGTAGGGCAGTATAACCCAGTACAAACCTGCTCCGTTCAATTACTCCCAGGTCTCTACTTCATTAACACACAGTATGCAGTTGGCTTGAAATGTCAATCTCATCCTAGAGAACAGTGAGAGAGAGTCCGTTGCAGGACTTGGTTGTTTGTTCAATAAGATGATTGGATTGACTGCATAGATTACTGTTTGACAAACACATGTAAAGGTCTGACAATACTAATTGGGTTGTAATGGACGACGAGATCTTGTTATTTAGATAACTCATGGAAACAGGTAGGAGTTATTTTCTTCACAAGCTGGTTCATTATAAATGCATACTGCAGTTTATGCAACTTAAAGTGTCACTAAGGCTTATGTATTAGCCTAATATTAAAAACACAAGTACATAGAAATAATATTCCATGCATGGTATGATTTAGATATACGAAATAAACTTATTATTGCCAATACATTGTTTGAAGTGTTTAAATAGTTTTAAAATAATAATAAAACTATACTTTCACTATTAATGATTCATTAGGAATATTGATCAATATGTAATACCGACCTGTATTTAATATATACATTCTTTGCACGTTCAGATCCCTGATATAAAGTTCGTTCCTGTCTAGTAACTTCCTAATTATGTAAATGACAATGATGGTAGCTTCGATTGGCTGACCCTAGAACACTGTTGTGCCATCAACATTAAGTAGAATCACTGGACTGAAGACAAGTTTGTCATTACAAGTCAACCAAACAGAATGTCCCAGCAAGGAGGTGATTCACAGTTAACTGTTCACGAACATCACATCCTTGCTGAGCAGAAGATATGTGTCCTTACTGCACTGAAGTCACTCATCTGTTGACAAAAGTATGAGGTGGATACTAATTGACTCATCTTGTCACATTGTTTAAAGGGAGGTCATTGGCGCAGTGTTGTTATTATACCAGTGATCTGCCGGAAACATCCAAACCAGCTTTATCTAAATGCACAACAAGGAATTAGACATAATTCCGTTTTTCAACATGGGAACAATTCAAAATATGCCTAGGGATTTGCATCTTTTGAAAATTGCATAATAGGAATGCAAACAGTAAATCACACCAGTTTCATCGGTCATGTTGTTTTAGCGGCAAATTCATTTTTAGCGTTTTTATACCTTTCTGAAGACATGGACCTTTAAGAGTATCTCCATAAAAAAATGCATTAGAGAGCTAATATGTGCACACTATGTAGCTTAAAAATTGCACATTCCATGGTGATTCTAGAAAATGTGAATTTGTAATAACCTCAGCTGTCGAATTTGAGCGATTTTAAAAATTGTGATTGCTTTCACAGTGAAAACTCACTCATTTGAAAAATAATTATATTATACATTCATGGGCACATATTCATAAAAACGACAATGGCCGTTGACATGTTTTAAAACTTGTTTCAAAACTGCGAGCCAACTTCGTGGTGTATAAGAACTGATAGGGGTCAGTGTGGCTAAAATGTCTGATTTAAAAACCCTAAATTGCCTACTGTCATTGCTAACATCCAGTTACAATGAAGGTGAATGGGTCAAATCAATAGTTTAAAACGTCAAGGCAGTACTGTTTAAGAATGATGACAACGTTTAGGAAATTGGTAAGCTTGTATTAAAACAAACTTTTATGCATTTGCTCCTTAATTGAAACTATTTCACCTTAGAGTTCATATTAGAAATAGGAATAGAAACAATAAGGGCATCAATCACTGTGTCTCTACTGAAATATCTTTCCAATTTTATTGTATCTTCACTATTTGATCTCTGATATTCCGCAGATTAATTCAACACGACTGCCATCCTGCAATCTTGATTTCCAGAAAGGTTACTGTCTTTGGATAAAGAAAACATCAATATTGGTTTATGTCTCAACAATCTGTGATTCTAGACTAATCAATCACATCAGTGAACCATTGACATTGCAATGTTTTGGATAGGTGAAATAAAAAAATTTAAATTTATGATATATATATATATATAACTAAAACACAAATGTTATCGATACACTGTGGTAACGTATCGTTTTAAGGCAGTACAGTGTTGTTACTTTTTTTAAATAATCAACGTATCATACAAAGTTCTCTAATCCTGTTTTATTAGATTTTATATCATCATAATATAAACTTGGTCATTGAATATGCAATCTTTTGTACAACATCTTTCTACAGAAGACTGGGGGCGGGATAGCGCAGTGGTTAGCGCGTTCGTCTTCGGATCAAGAGGTCCGGGGTTCGAATCCCGCCAGGGGCACGGCAACTTTGTCTGCAGTAGAGAACTGTTCTACACGGAGTCAGGTTTGCGTGCAATGCTACACTGAATTTCAGCGTAGTACCACCCATTGTTCGCTAGTTCCAGCCGCTGCTCGCAGGTTTCACCGCAGTGCATAGCCACATGGCGCTGCGGGCTTTCCCCCTGCCATAATACTAGCAGCCGCGATATAAGTGAAATAATCTTGAAAGCGACGTTAAACCCCAACTCACTCACTCTACAGAAGACCGAGATGTCACTGTCTGGTGACTTTTTAATCATTCAAATGTCAACGGTGTTATGTTCAATTGCCTTCATCTATCACTTTATTGAAGAATGAACAATACGAGTAGCTATAATGATGGAAGTCATCCTCGTATCAGCAACATCTGGGAGAGAATTTATTTCATACATTTTAGAAGTTCAGAGAACAGAGAACAGACATTTATCTTATGTCCTAGTTAATTGTTATGAAAGAATATGCAAAATAAGGTTTGTAAGGAGGAAACCAAATAAATTACAAAGGTATACTGGCTCAAGTTGACATATTTGGTTGTTAATGCGGTCAAAAGTAAAAAATGACTCAGTTATAAACATATATATAGCATGTCTAAAAATAATGTTTTCTTCAAATAGTGGGGAAAGGCAATAACAACCACAGCGACTGGCAACTGGAGCAAAGTTTTATCCTTTAAAACAAAAGAACCATCAATCAAGCTGTGTGTATTGTAATACTATTGTGTGAATTGTAATGAGATGAGTGGTAGAATGCTTCTGTTCATGGTAATGATAAAACCGCCAAGAGAAAGATTGTTCTGCTCTTGTTTCTAATTAACAACAATAATTAGTCTGCGTCTATGCTCTGGTCCAAATGATACTTCAAAGTAGTTTTAATCAAATAAATATTTAACTGACATTTAACAGTACCAAAAAGGTCATCTGTCAAATCAAATACGAGTTTAAGTTAAGTGAGAAATATAATAATATTTGAAACGAATGCAAACGTGATATAATATCGTTGCTTTAATGTTAAAAATCAACAAATCTCATTAGTTTTGCAGTTATTTACAACTTGCTGTTTAACCTACATGTACTTTAGGTATTTATGAAGATCAGTTGATAATACATTTCATCCTTTTTAATTACATTGCTTTTATATACATACTTATTTTTATGTAGACTGGACATGTAAGAAGATTTTTTTAGAACATGATTTTATACTGAATTTTTTTTTACTTATATACTCCATACTTCATACTTACATACTACTAAACTTAATTGATGTAATGACAGTAACTATGGTTATTTGGCTCAGTTGGTACAGTGTCTGCTCATCATAAACCTCGTTAAAAGATTGAAATTGTTGCTCCCGTGCTCGGCACTCAAGGTTATTAGAGATAAACAAGGTTTGAACGGACAATGCATTGTGGCTGTCGGGTGTCAAGAGCACAACAAGAATTTCCAATTTACACTGTAATGAGGCCAATCAAGTGTTATTATTGTATATGTAACTATGTGTTTCATTTTGCATATATATCTACAATTAGTTACATATACTACATTAACATGTATGAGATGCCTATGCATGTTGATAACAATACAATTCCTACTCGACAGACTGCACTACTACAGGAGTCATACGTAAAAACTAAAATGAGCTCAATAAGACTAAATGAATTCAGAAATCAAAGGACAACATGTGGTGGAATCCGTTTGTGATCCTTCCGGATTCTCCCAAAAATTGGCGGAACCTGAAGAATCCGGCAAGCGGATTCCACCACTTTTTGTCAGGTGAATATTCTATTAGTTCATGGTAGTGATCTCATATTTGGTAATGTCGTTTTGTAACAAACTCGATCTATCACGGCCTCCCCAACGTGCCTTGCCTGTGATGATGTACATTTTCTCCGACTGTCATATCTTGAGTGCTACTTGAGAGAAATACAACGGACTAGAGTTTGCACAATTGATTCATACAGAGACTCTTTAAGGAACTGCGAACATGTCTATTATACTATTAGGGTGTCCTGTCAACTAGTGGGTCAGATTTATGAAGATTGTCAGCAGGCTGTAATTCCGTCAAGTGCAACGCTTATTCAAAATAAGAAGATTGGTCTCAGGTTTTACGGTGAAGGCATGAACATGCACATGATAACTACAGTACACTGTACTTGTTTTATGAACTAAAGTACATTCCATTTAAATTACAATCTGACCAGATATTGAAAGAATGTGTTTATTTGAATATGGGCTCAACACACTTAATGAAAATTAGGTATTAATAATTAGCTAGTCAATGACAGTTTTATAATAAATTAAAAAAAACATTCTAATCGGCTATTTGCACACAATGAATGTCCTATGAATACTGTATTACGGACAATAAAGAGCCATGATTGTTGCTAATTCAATGGATATGGATATGCAATTATATTATAATGAAATGTTCCAAAAAGGTATAGATACGCTTGTCAGTAAATAAAGACAACGTAGTTCCATAAAAAGAAATATTTCAATTTTAACAATTACTATCCAGCCTCCCAACCGTTGTAATGCATCTATATAGCAAGTCATTGAATTAGTCTATGACACGGTTCATCCTTCTTGTCTTATATCGACTTGACATTTGTGGTGTTTATTAACACTGTAGTATTCATGACGTCATGTCAACAACACTCTGCAAGGCCGCACAGAACATAATTGTAATATGAATCTCCCTTACAAATACAGTCGAAGGCCATTTGTTTAATTGACATTCTTTACAAGAAACGGATGAGAAAAGCTCACACATATGTGCCTTGAGAACTATTTCAGTGTTTCTCAAGAGACTAATAGTCATCGATCTGTCTGGAGGTGCCTCATTAAAAGAAAGAAACATGGGAGATATAATCGTTGAACGAGTGTTAAATCTTTCTTTAAACAAAAAAAATAGAATTGGAAAGAGGCAATTAAATATGGATAGCTGTATCTGGTCTTGTTATCATCAGTTACACTGGATCACTGAAACTGTTTTAGTTTGAATAACCGATAGTGATTGTATGTATTCATCTGGTAATTATAGGAATAATGATGAATGAATTTGATATTGCAAAGCCATAACGACCATATATAGAGAGAGATTTGCCGGTGTCCAAGATAATATGAAAAGTTCAAAATAACTTGATGAATTGTGTTGGTTTAGACGTCCATCATGTCGAAACTTCAGATGCAGTAAAGATTAATCCCCATCAATTGACTTATTATTTCTAATATATCAATATATGTACGTAGTTCCATCTTACACATACACAATGTGTAAACTCACATATTACCATCAGAAAGCAGTAAAATTTAATCAACTAATCATCACGAGCCCAACATTTAAACATTCAATAGTTTATATTGCGGTTTATTCACAACGTTCAATGCATGAATACCTTTCCCTTTTGTGAGAGTATTCAAAAGTCAGAGGCCTAATCTGATTAACATCCGGTTACACAAAAGTAAAAAACGGCAAACTTTGGGGCATCGTGTCAACATGTGAAAGGTACATACGGCGAATAAAAATGTCTGAGACAAACAATATGCGAGGATAATAATCAAGTTTTTGAGAAAATAAAGACATTTCCATGTAATCTTGTTTTGTATAGTAAGTGTTTTTAACTGGTTTGATGTGCCAGATCCAGGAATATGTCACAACATTATTACAAGATTCAAATATTGGGGGAAAGGTATGGTTATCAAACAGTTGGGTACGAACTATTCATGAATTACTCCATAGAATCTGTAGTGATTACAAATGGATTTGAAAACTAACACTTCCTCTTCCCTTTTGAATGACTTGTTATCTTAATATATCTCTGGACAATTAAATTAACATTCAGTCTCCTAGCCTGTAACATTTTACATTAGATTAGTCTCTAAGGTATTGGTGGCAATCGAGATATGAGAGTTTTTCTTCGAAAAATACACCACTGGTCTTTAATTAAATAAAGATTCTAATGGGCAACCGTCTAGATCTTATTATTTCAGTATTTGCAGACAATGTGAATGACCTTTGTTTGTGTCTATCAGTATTGCGCCTTTATAAGTTATGTACTGTCCAAGTTGTATAGACGATTTGTGAATGGTATGTGAATTCGTTTGAAAATACTAAACCTATCACATTGGTAAAACTATATTGAGTAATGTATATATAAGTTGTTGCAACACAACTGCGTGTTCCAACGAAGGTGTCTGGAGCATGTAAATTATAACAATATTAGTTGAAATTTGGTTGTTTTTACCAAATTACTCATAGTAATATATATTGTCGTTTGTGGCATAGTAACATTTTGAAGTTTTAGAATCAAGATAGCCATTTGACATTGAAAGACACACGCCACAAAGCTAGGCCAAGCAAATTTAGGTTGTATGGTTTTGAGACATGTGTGTTGTCTAGAACAAGTACATTATCGGGCATCATTATATTCCATGCATGTTTTTTTATGAATAGTTCCTATCATATACTTTTAAGGAAGCCAGTTATGAGTAATAGTTTACTCAGTGCAATATTATATGTGCAGATGAAGATAGTTCAGCGTGCATTCTGCTTTCAATGATCAATAAGCCTAAAGGTAGTTTTTAGTCATTCAATGTGTACATACAATGCACATCTGAGAGTAAACTCCCTAACCTATTTCTTAGTACCTACAGTAGATGTTCAGTATTAATAATTGCCCACTTTTCCTTACCATAAATCTTGAAAACCTTCAATTCTGTCACCATTTACACGGTAGCGTGATGAACAAATTTCGAAAAGCACCCTCTATGGAGCTGCAAGTTTGTTGATGACCGCTTATTTGACCATTTACTAGTCCACATTAAGTAGACAATTTTATGAATCGTATTTTATAAAGTGTCATCAAGTCTTCCCACAGTGTAGACATCGGCAGTGTATTTTGCCATGATGCCCTTAATGTCACCGAGAGATCATTTCCAAAAAATATTGATTATAAATATAGCTCCATAACATTACATGTGTATACTTTATTCCAGCTACTTTATTTCAATGTACTAGTAGCTTTGTTTCAATACGTGCCATTCTAAACAATAGTTTAATAATATTTCTTTACACATGTGTATACACATTTCCGGCTTTTAGTCATTATAACATTTTACAGGTCAACGTATAGCTACAACCCCTAAACTCTAAATAGCAGTGTAGGCATAAAAAGTGAAAGATAGATGCGTAAATTAGTAAAAACGTTAAAGGCAGTGTGTTAGTCGTTACAGTAAATCCGTCATTACCCCTTTACATTTAGTTAAAACTACGTTTTATTCCATCATAAATATCAAAACATTAATGTCAAACGTATAACAGCCTTCATTGTTCATTTAAACATGAACAATAAGGGGAAATAAGATTAAGCCTTCAGCCAAATGCTGCAAACTCACTCACTCAAACACTCATCCTCGTTCGGGAGTAGTTATTTTTCTAAACTTGGAGGATTACTTCATGAACATGGGGTTTTGCACAAAATTGCCATACAACATTCATGGTGTGTATTTGAAAACACTGTTTAGGAGGTTTTGCTGAATTCAGAACATAACACACCATTGAATGTCTGAAGTGAAGTAAATACAAATGGCCAATTGACAAATAAAATAGTTTAATGCATTACACTACATAATACTCGGAATGTGTAGAACGAAAAATTATGCTTACAAGCATGACAGTTCACAATAGTGGCAGCCAATGAAATGTCCTGATTTGAAAGTTGATAAACGCTCAGGGTCTTCACATCCATTAACTTATCCAGTTAAGTGTTCGAATTTCGGTCATGCTCATTGGTTGGATATTGGCTGAGCTTTGTCTGTATGATATACATTTTGAGCAGGATTTTAAGTCGTTTAACGCATTAAAATACCTTCAGGGATCCGGATGGCTCTGTTGTGGGGGGAGATTGAAAAGATTCTTCTTTTCGAGTATAAGGTCAAGGTGGGATTTGCCTCAGTGAAATATGTTCAATCGATGCTACTAAGTAAACACTAATCTGATATTCAAATGGTTTGTCTAGTCTTCTCTCATTGATAGAGAACTAATGCCTGTGTAAAAGTTGATTTGTCTACCAATCACACTAAGACGCCTAGTAATGTATTGTTAAGCTCGCATAAAATTCCCAGGCATAAATAAAATGTATTTCTACTCAAATAATGATTAGGTCTGTGGAAAGCAAGACAAAGGTCGTTTTGGCAATGACAGTAATTTCCCCATCCATGAAGTATTCTGAAACAAGTACAATACTAACTTGTTCCCAGACAAACGTGTTTGTATATTTCGAGCATGGTTGTCAACTTGTATGACTATGTGTTCTATGTGTATCATTACACTGGGCGATGGGAAGGGATATCTAACACCAGATATCATTTCTAACCCTGATACCGATTGATAGTGATATGTCTTTGATATATAACATATGTATCCATTGTTACTAGATCATTCAGAGGATGTCTTAATATTCAAGCTTAGCAAATGCAATGTCATGTTGAATGAGGATATTGATATCTCTTACTGCGTCCTTAGAGGATGGATTTTGCATCAATAGGACAAACGGCGGGGCTAACACATTAACCAATCAGAACCTGTTAAGATCACACATTAACCAATCAGAACATGTTGTGATCACACTTTAAACAACCAGAACCTACTACGATCACACATTAACCAATCAGAACCTACTGTGGTCGCACATTAACCAATCAGAACCTGCTGTGATCACGCATTAACCAATCAGAATCTGCTGTGATCACGTTACCTTCAGTCATATTGAATTAAAATTTAACCTTTAGACTAGGAATGTCAATATACTTCTTTCAAACTTAAGAAGTTTCTGGTCCGTCTGTATGCATGGACACGTAATTGGCTAATTGCAGTATATTACAAGATATGACAGCCCTGGGATTTACCAGAATGTTTAAGGAACATATCAGCTGAAGTCATATTCCTACTCTCACGTCATATCATTGATTAAAACATTTCGGTACTTTTTTTTAAAAATGAACTATTTTACGACTGATAATTCTAAATCTATACACCACATATTCTCCTGTGTTCCTATTGGAAATTGTAGCTATATGAAAGATATAATCACAATATTATTGCCTATCATCTAAGGATATAATGTTAAGCAATAACCTAACAAATGTCAAATCATTTTCTAAATGTCTCTCTTGTGAAGTGTTCCAATATGAGACAGTGACAGTGTTTCTTTTTAATGATGCAATGGATTAAAGTTTCATTCGTCTCCTTGCGCTGTTTAAATGAGACGGAGAGGACTAAACTGAACCATTTATCATGAAGTGACATTTTATCGCAACAATAATCACATAGTTATGTAGAAATATCACATTATCAACTAAAAGTCAGAAACATAAAATGTGAGTTTCTGGGTACAGCGACGGACAAGATAATACAAAGTGGTTTATGAGTCAAGTCACTCACTCTAGCCATGGCAAATTTGTGCTTGTTGGTTGACAGTGTATGTTGTACAATGTACCTTGAAGTATCAAATATGATTTTGTAAGGATGAAAAAAAACTCATATACTCATGGTAAAAATGGTTGACACCCCTAAAGAGAAAATGGATTGTAGCAAACTTTAATGCATTTAACAATTAATATTGTTCGATAATAACGTATTTTCGAAATAGAATGGCACAAACACATGATGTAAACTAAATAATACTTGCCACGTATGCATTGTGTGCGAATGAGACTCCATGAAAGATGTTGTGTGTATTTGGGTTCAGTAAAATTTCTTTTTCAAATGCAACTTTTCATTATTTTATTAGAACCAAAATGAGAACATTCTAACACTGTAACAAAATTCCAATGCCAAGATCTCAAGACACAAGGAATGAACTCTTCTGAATAAATTAAATCTGTCTTATATTCCTTTTTCTTTGGTATTGTAAAGTACAAGTAGAGAAATAGCAAATGCTGAAGTACCCTGTTCACAAAAAGACATCCAGTAGTAACATGTTTTTACCCAAAAAATAATCGAAACTGATACATAACGTTGTTTATATAACAATTCATTCCTATACTTTTAGTAGGTGTCAACCATTATTACCATGAGTATATAAACTTGTTTTGCTTTGTATTTAAAGTATTTTCGAAGAGTTGCTGAAGTCTGAATACAAATTATTTGTATTTCCCGAGGTGACGAGGAACCAACATAATCTGACTGATAAACTTACCATCGATATTGTTTCGTGGGAAATACATTGAAATGCTAGACTAATCCATTATGGTTAATAGAATTTGAAATGGTTTATTTTCGCTTTTATTATCATTATTGTAACTAAAATGGCATGATACTTTGATGATAATGCCAATGACAGGTTTGTGATGAGGTTTGGATATGAGGCTCTTAGATTTATGGATATTTAATTCAACATTCAGAAAACACAGCGAATTGGGAGTACAGCTGCGTATCGAAAGTGTGTCTACCTACCTGTGTATTTCAATGCAAATATCATGTAATTAGGCATGTCATTGAAGCATCGTTTCAACGCACAAACAAGTCCAATCATTTTTCATTTTTGCATAGGAAGACAGTTGAATGTTTCATAACATAATTTGATTTGATGCCTTATAGTTAACATTTAGAGTTTTGGCAGCTCTTTGAAGTGACCAGGGGTCAATCTTTTCAAAACTAAAGTTTTTATTTTTTTCGGGGAAATATTCAATAATGGATCAAACAGTGGATCAAACATACACCATATATTTCTTCTTATACCAACTACATGTATTTGTGATTGAATTGGTTTCCTTTAGTTGATATGAACATTTTTATACGAAAATTAATGAACATTTGAACATTTGAACAGTTGACCCCTTTTGTATATTTCATGATGCTAAGTTCATAAACATGCACCATAATCATCTGCTCATGGATACATGATGATACATTGTCAATGTATGTGATGTAATTTTATTGATGTTACAGTGAGCGTCAATTTACATGATACATGAAGGTGATCAAACTTTTTGAACGCAGATGTATATACTTACAACATCACATCCTGGCTGATACTCCAAACATCTGATTTTGTACAAAGAGGAAAAACAAAGAAATAAATATTGTGATGTCACACATCCCAGAACAAATGCCCTTTGGTTAAAAAAAATAAGATATTAACATAATTTTAAGTGTTTATTATTGAAATCATTGTTTAATAAATCTCATTTTAGGAATGGCAATTAAACACTACATCAATTCACATTTCTTTAAATGAGATAAAAGATAAAAGATTGTGTATCATCCAAAATTACGTTGTTGTGAATCATACAGTTGTAAGTACAAATATCTACCTGTGTCCATGTATGTGTATTTTTGCAATAGTCTGCGTTTAATTTCAATTGCAGAATCGAACATATAACTCATTAACTCGAGCAGTTGAATTGCACGGGATAGGCCTTTCCTTAAATCGCTACATTGGTAATAACAGTCAATATACGCACGAGGGCAGGGTACGATCACCATTAACAGTGAAGTAAATATACTGATGGAAATGAATAAAGGAACGCATGTATTGATGGTGAAATTTGTTATTATTGTCATGGGTTGTTGTCATCAAGTATATTTCATTAAGTATGTACACCACAGTTGAAATTTCAGTATCTGGTGTGTCCTCCCTGTTTCCTGATCACTTCTTCACATTTTGGATCAACTTCCGGATGACAGCCCGAGGAACTGCGCGCCACTCTTCTTGGAGAGCCTGGAACATGGCATCATGTGTCTGGGGTAGAACATCACGATCCCTCACCCGATGTTCAAGAACGTCCCAGAGGTGTTCAATTGGATTAATGTCTGGGCTCATGGACGGCCATGGCAACACTCTGATGTTGTTTTGCGTGAGAAAGTCCCTGCTGACGTGATTCGTGTGGGGTTGAGCATTGTCATGTTGAAACTCAAAGTTTACACCCAGTCTACGGCGGAAAGGAAGAACAACAGGTTGCAACACTTCGTCTCGGTAACGGACACCGGTCACCCTTCCATCAAGTCGAACAAGGTTGGTCCTATGGTCGTAGGTTATGCCGTCCCATACCATCACAGATCCGCCCCCGTAGGAATCGTGTTGTTGGATGGTGCACTGATGGTGACGTTAACGAAAGCGAAGGCGTCGCCAAACCTGCGAAGTCCAAATTGAATCGTGACTCATCACTGAACATGGTATTGCGCCAATGTCGAAGTTGTCTAACTCGATGTTGTGTAGCCCATGCTCTTCTGAGACGTCTGTCTTCCGCAGTCAGCCTAACCCCAACAACAGGACGACGTGACATTAAGCCTGCTGCTTTAAGTCTGTTTCTGACAGTACGGTCACAAATTCTTAGTCTCGTTACTGCCCTGAACTCAGAGTTTATTTTCGATGCTGGTTTAAATCGGTTACGTAAGGACAGCAGCACCAGCTGGCGGTCGTTTCGGGGTGTTGTCTTACGTTTTGGACCACAACCGGGTCTAAACTTTACGTTCCCTGTCTGACGGAACCGGTTCCACAGTCGCGAAATCAAACATTTAGACTTGTTAAATTGTCTGGCAGTCTGGCATATTGATTGACCGCTGTTTATGCACCCGATAGCCTGCCATTTCTCATTATCAGAAAGGTATGCTCTAGGCATGATTCTGAAGGCAAAGGTACACTGACATTCGTTGATTCCTTGAAGGTTAAATGGACGTTGCCAAGCATGAAGTTCATGGAAATCAATTGTCACGTGCACGGTACCTTTTCAGTGAAAGTAAACTTCAACATTTTCAGTTTATAATGGCCCCACGCAGCCTCGAACAAACGGAACATGCCAGACATAAGTTAACAGTAATTAAGCGTTCCCTTATTCGTTTCCATCAGTATAGTTGTTACTAAACGTATAACTACATATTTCAGCAGTTTCCCCTTACCACATATTGCGGCATACAGGAGGAACAAAACACTCAGAGATATGTTAGTCAAGGCTAACATTACCTATCCTCCTAAAAAACCACAAACCAGTGGTAAAGAAGTCGCTTTTGTCGACCTGCCATGCAACAAAGATGATTGCAAAATCTGCTTCAACATGAATAGGTTCAGCTACTTCCACAGCTCAACCACCGGACGACGTTACCCATGTGGTAACTACAGTTGCAAATATCGCAATGTGGTCTATTTATTAACTTGCAACAAATGCAAGAAACAATATGTAGGTGAAACAAAAAGGGAGTTCAAAACACGCTTGTCTGAACACTTTGCTGACGTCACCCACAAAAGGGACAAACCAGTGGCCCTTCATTTCAATCTCCCTGACCACTCCAAGAGCGATTTATTTTACAAAGTAATCGCTCAACTCAAACAAAATCCTGAGTTAGAGAAAACCACACAGTCTAGAAGATCTCTAGAACTGAGGTGGATATTTGAGCTACTAACGTTCCAACCGCAAGGCCTCAATGATAAGATCGCAGGTTGAAACACTCCTCCTTTTGTTTCTCCAATTTTACATATTTCAGCAGTTGATCAATATCACAGTAATTGAAGGGTCCAAATGACGGGGGCTCCATAATGATGTTTACATGCTAATGAAGTAAGAGAAAATTATTATACAATGCGATCAAAATAACAGAGATGATTTTCTATACCATGACATACACTCTCCCAAAAAAGAAACGCATAACAGAAAAATCCGTGTATATTTACATGTTGTAATATTCAAGATTACATAATTACTAATGCACATACAAAAACCAAAGTTGGCACAGGGTTAGCTGTATGTTCCCACTACTACATAAAGTCATGATGTGCGCTGGTGAACGTCTGTGTCTCTGACGACATGCTTTCAAAGTCAGTACCTGGTGTTTCCACCACGAGCGTCTATCACTGCTTGGCACCGCCTGGGCATAGATTGAATAAGTCGACGAATCTGCCGCTGTGGGATCCTTCTCCACTCATCCTGCAATGCGTCACTCAGCTGTTGAAGTGTCTGTGGTTCAGGCTGTCGACGTCGTACGCGTCTGTCAAGAAGATCCCATAAATGCTCAATGGGGTTGAGATCTGGCGATTTCGATGTCCATGGCAGCACATTCACGTTGTTATTGGTGAGATAGTCGGTGGTGAGACGTGCAGTTTGCGGCCTAGCATTATCCTGCTGAAAAATCTCCCTTCTGACGTCAATGGCGGGAAGAAGGTGACGTTGGAGAATTTCATCACGGTAGCGTACAGCTGTCAAATTTCCCTGTACCCGCACCAGATTGGTCTTAGCATTCACGGATATGGCTGCCCACATCATGACGCTTCCTTCGCCATATCTGTCAAGTTGAAGGATGCAGTGTCGAGCGTAACGTTCATTTCTCCTTCTGTAAATACACGTCCTACCATCATGGCGGAAAAGCATGAACCGTGACTCGTCACTAAACCATATTCTTCGCCAGTTCACTAGGGTCTATGGTCTAACATTTCTGCACCACTGTAGACGAGCACGGCGGTGATGACGCAACAGGGCAGACGCTGTATATGGCCGTCTTGGACGTAACCCATGCTCTCGTAGCCGATTTATGATGGTCTGCGCCGAGACTGTACGTAGTCCAGGAACGTAGTTGGCCGTATATGTTGCAGTGATTGTCCTGTTTCGAAGATGAAACAACCTAATGAATCAGTCCTGCGCTGGAGTTGTCGCCCTTGGTCGTCCAGATCTGGGTCGATCTCTCATTGAGTTGTGGAGTCTGTAACGGTCACAGAGGCGGGAAATCGTACTCTGGCTAACATGGAAGTCCCTGGCAACTGATGATTGACTTTCTCCAGTTTCCAGGCGTCTAATGGCTTGATTTCCTCTTTCTTCATTGAGTCTTGGCATCTTGGTGGTCGGATAAAAATAATAGCAGAAAGTGATTCGCAACGAGACACCCAGGTTTATATACCCACTGGTGTTTAGCTTTAATACGCGTTCTTGCACGTGCAGCATGCTTACAGATTTTTCTCCATGCACCTTTTCAGATTTGCAATTCAAAGTGTTGTATTTTGGCGACAATTCACCAAATGGTGTGTTCGTGTGCAAGAATATATTTTAAAGACTTTAATAACAGTTAACAATGACATCTGTATTCATTTTAAGCCTTAATAATTAAATTAGTCCACTTTGAAAAACACATCTCAGCTATGCGTCTTTTTTTGGGAGAGTGTATCATATCTGACATCAGAAAATTTGGTTGCAGGACAGAAATGTACTTGAAACATCGTATTTAGTAAATTTGGTTGCAGTCCCCTATAGGTATCAACCAAATTTATTTACAGCAATTATTCATCATCATTCCTACCTTGGCAAATAAATCTTTGGTTGCAGAGAAAAAAAATAGTGTGATAACAAGCACATAGGATTAGTTTGGTTGCAGAGGTTTTCAAATTAACTAAATACGATGACATTTTCTGAATCATTTCGGCAAGTTCTCTCTCGCTAAGTGTATGACGTAATGAAACCATTGAATGTAACGCATCCTCCCATTGGCTCATTCCGTATCAACCATTTCTAAACAAAAAAATTAATTCATGTTTATTAATTCTGGTTGCTTTTATTCACGTTTCTAGATATAAACTATTCATTAAAATAAATTAATGCTGTTTATTTCCAATAAAACTAATTTAGCAATCAAAGATATCTATGACAACCAATCATAATTGTGATAAGATTTGACAACAATTCGAATTCATCTCGCGGCCACGTTGTCAGCTGGTTGTAAACAAAAACGTAAATTAATGTTTAAATTTGGACAAAATGTGTCAAAAGTGCCTACCTAGACATGCCTTATGGTAGGGAATGTTAAATTAAACAAGGTTAGTGGGTAGTTTCTATCTATAGCATTAGAAATGACAGCAACACGATAATATGACATGATCGAAAACGATCGCTAAGAAGTTTCCGCTAACTGTAAATATTGAAATAAAGTGCAAAGTAAGTTCCAACATTCATCAGATCATGATATTTTCCCTCTGCAACCAAAGTGTGTCAAGTCAGGGCTGTTCTGTTTGATGAAAACATATGTTTTGATGGTTTAAAAAGTTTGGTTGCAGTTGCCTATAGGGACTGCAACCAAATTCAGAAAGATATCATGTTATATATCATACTATAGCTAATTGTTTCAGCTATCAGAAAAACTTCATCTGAGCAATTTTGTAGAGTTTGGTTGCATTTTATGGCTATTTTAGACACCCCGTCATTGGGACCCTTCAATTACTCTTAGGCCCTAAATGTATAACTACATATTTCAGCAGTTTATCAATATCACACCCGTATGCTGTTCTAATTGTAAATAGGAGCCATGTGTTTGATATTAAATAACAACAATCATAAAATTTGGATAATATTAAATACTATGATACAACAAATTCAATTTTACAGAATTTGACAATGTATCTCTTCATAATACGTATAACTGTTAGAGTAACACATTGTTACATAACAGTCAATATCATGTCTAAACTCTTACTGTGAATTCTTTATTTAGTATGATGACTGAAAATGGGGAAAGTAAATTCGCCAACATCCCTCCATACATGCCAAACCATGTATCATTTACAATTACTGCTTATATGAAACGCAATAGTAATTTATTTATTACGTTTACATCCTATGCTAATGTCATGTAATGTTATTGTAGTGTCTAGACAGTCAATCATATCATCATGAATAAGCATCGTGAGGTCTTTACAGGGAAACAACAGGGAACAACATGCTAGACTGCACTGTTTCAATGGATATTCTGTATAACATATCAATTACAGAAAGGTAGTGCATATAATTCACAGAATTCCAATCCTGAGTTCTTTAAGATGACAGTATGCTACTATCAAAAGTATTAAGCAAAGACCAAATGTTAGTTTTTTGGTAAGCACAAAAGGTTCCTATAAATACATAATTTAAACGTAATACAACATATGTAAAACTTAAAGGCGCTGTAGCACGCTTGTATTACTGAAATAACGTGCTCTCACAAACATATAAATAAGTGTTAACAATGGCTAAATGATGCTCCTAAATCAATAAAAATAGTTCTAAAATGAATGTACATAGTTCGGTTTAAACACGTGAGTCCATTTCCCATTGACTGGCGATTTTAATGTGAACACATTAGTCCAAGTGATCTGACTGATGAAGCGATACATAAACACCCAAAGTAGAATTTTAAATATGGTGAAATGATTGAATGGTCAACAATCTTGCTGTCTCAAATGTCATGAGACCTCAACTACCTCTCACACTGACGAGTTTCACACCACTGTTGCTTTATACATCACACCAGTTTCTTTGAATACCGATAGCCGTTTCTTATGCATAGGGCTTATCAGGTCGTGTAATGAGATGTTTTACCCAATAACGTACCGATATATAATATAAACCTTAGTAATAAATAGCAAATTTGAGAAAATAAAATGTGCAAAATACGTGCTTCACGCCTTTAAGTTGCCTTATTTAGGATGTGTTAAAAGCGAATCTACATACACTGAAAAGTTAATATATACATATAATGATTGTGTTACACTAATTTCCGCGTTTCAGATTGGGTGAGAGCTCTCAAAAACCTGCTGCTATTTCTCGATGAATGCAGATAAAATGTGCAACCATTCCTCATGCATTCGTACCTTGTGACGTCACAATCAATCAGAACAAACGGTTGTGTCAGTCGGTTCTTACCATTGAGCGTAACGTTTTGATGCAAAATAAGAAATACATATGTCATTTCGTCTTCACACCTACGTAGATAACTGGAATATACATGAATGAGACAATTAATTTCACCAGGAACACTTCATTTTAATAGATACAAGTCCTCAAGCTTGTTCACCCACTTGCGCTATGCAAACGGTAGCCATGTTTGAACATCATTGATATGCTAATGAAGGTTAATCATAAAATGCTTAAACCAGAAAAAACAAACCCTGATTCTATGCATGTGAATGCTGGGAAATCATTATTAAATCCGCTGCCGCTTTAGATTAAGGATTCCTCAATAGTGCTTCAGCCATGTACTGTTGCGTGCAACAAGCTGCTGCCTCCCGCGATAAATGACAAATAAATTAGATTTGTGTAAATATTTTAAGAAAAAATTGTTGATTTTGTAATTATAAGGATTGTTTTACATGTTTTGTGCCTCTATCGAAGTATAACAGCAACAAATTTTGTATAACAATGTATACAATTTGTTGCTATTAAACTTCCATAAAACCAGTAGTAGCGAAATTCAACTTTAGGCAAATGTGTGGCGTCCATAAATCTGAGCAATAAAGTTGCGTTTAAACACTTTTATATTGAATCAATCATTGTTAATGTTTTTCCTTCTATTTACATAATGCTGCCGTTTTAGAAGCCAGAGATTCAGTAACTACAGTCAGTACATAGGCGGACAGTAGTAAGCAAGACTATTTCAGACATATCATTGCTTATATTGTATCACATTACACAGTTATATTTTACTGTTTAAATTTGTGTAGATCGATGACTTGTGTTGATAAAGTCAGTAGTAATGATACTTTATCTTACGCCAAATGTGTAACGTGTAGAACTGTAAGCAGTGTTTTATAAACACTTTATTTATTTAATCGGTAGTTATTTATGCTTTTCTTTTAACAACATGCTAATCTTTCAGAAGCAAACAGGTCTCGCACCCCTCTACAATGACGGACATCTGGAGGCATCAGTCTTTCAGACATGTTATTGTTGTATGGCTTGGAAACCATATGTGTCTGTCTACGATTAGTACATTATCACAGTAAGTATTACTGCATCGTCAACAGTGAGGAGAGATTCCCTCCAGGAGAGCTATAATGTAATTAGTGTGAACATTTCGTAAGAACGATTACTGTTGACTTAATATCGAATCTGATCCTCGTTTACTGTTTTGACATTATCTATTCATATCGTTAAGACCACAGTGATAATAAGCTATCTGATTAAACAGACCAAACATATTTTATAGTTTGAAAGGTGGAGAAAATTATGTATATTGAAACTGAGAGTGTGAATTTGATTTAGTTTATGTACTTCATTATTTTAAATTTTAGTTCACGATCGATAATTGTATTGGATGAATTTTGTCTGTGGATATTTCCCCTTATAGAATTAAGGAAATATAGTTTAAGTATTACTCTACCCAATGATAGATTCTGTAAGTGCAAATAGTTCAGTGCGGGTTCTCTTTTCTAATATGACAAACTTGCACTATTTCTAACAACTTTTCAATATACTCAAATAGACATTCCTGAACACCGATGATTGACGTGAAGAGGGAATAATTGACCACTTGTTTCCGTATACAAAGTTTAACACTCTCATGTTGACTACATTTTACATACCAATCTCTCTGGTTTTAGTGTTTGTTGAAACATTCTCAATTGAAAACTTAATAGTTTCTTCTAGCAAATCGTTATCACCGCTATCGACAATCTAATTAACGTATAATACTCTCAACGACAGTAGACAAAATAAACTGAAATAAAATGTATGAGAATTGATTGGAAAATATATATTGTAAACATGAAGTGTTTACTTTTTTCACTGCAACATTGAAATTCTTTCATGAAGTATTAGAATAAAAAAAATAATAAATGTACACTGTATACCTAAGACGACATCAGAAACCATGAAGTGTCACATATTAGTCGGATCAATGCCCAATTTTAGAAATAAAATGTCACACAACAATGAATAACATTTGCTTATTCTCATGTTGCATCTATACAAGCTAAGAGCTATAGTATGAATATAGTTTGCCGAGGAAAGTCAAACACATCCGCTGAATTTTCTGCCTATTTGATATCATCATGTACAGTAATATTAATTATACAGAACCGACTGTACTAACATTTCTGAAATGAACATGTATCTATGACTGTTGGCACTTATGTCACCTGCCATCTTGGTTTGATGTCACTCTACTGTCTAGACTCTCGTTAACTGATCAGACCCTGCTGTGATTTCTTTACCTACAGGCTAATACTTAATGAACACACTCTATGCAGCAGACATGAGATGCCAATCTGATTCTGTGAAACCATATATGTTTCTTGTCCCATCCAATGCATGCCTAAAAACATCTCCGGATCTGACCGCCTTCACAATGTGGTATCTAGAAAGCGTTGAAGCTAAAATGTCATGTCATGTCGTGTCAATGTGTCATATCAAGTGGCATAATCTCAACAAAAGTTCTTTCTAACCAGGCGAGGTGATGTTTGGTATGTTGTCCATGAATAGAAAATGTAGTATTCCCTGTAATTAACACATACAAAGGTATATGTAATAAAGAACACACGTATCTGCAATTTGTTTAGAGGTGAGGTGAGGTGAGGTGACTTGGGGTTTAATGCCGCTTTCAAGAGTCAGTCTTATTAATTAGCATCCATATCAGAACAATTACTGGTGTTTATGGCCTTAAGGTGCAGCTTCATTTGAATATGATTTAAATTCAGCTTTTATGTATCTCTTCTGAACATGTTGTGAGGTTTATTCGGTTTAGAAACATTTTTGTTATCGAAACACTGTGGTAACGTTTCGTTTTAAGGCAGTACAGTGTTGCTATTTTTTTTAAATAATCAACGTATCATGCAAAGTTCTTTAATCCTGTTTTATTAGATTTGATATCATCATAATATAAACTTGTTCATTGAAATTGTAATTTTGATATACAACATCTTTCTACTGAAGACCAAGATGTCATTACCGTCTGGTGACTTTTTAATCATTCAAATGTCAACGGTATTATGTCCAATTGCCTTCATCTATCACTTTATTGAAGAATGAACAATACGAGTAGCTATAATGATGGAAGTCAACCAAGCATCAGCAACATCTGGCAGAGCATTGATATCATACATTTTATGTATATGTGTGTAAATTATTTTATGTGTAAATTGATATTTTAGATGTTTAAAGAACAGAGAACAGACATTTATCTTATTTCCTAGTTAATTGTTATGAAAGAATATTCAAAATTAGGTTTGTAAGGAGGAAACTAAATAAATTACAAAGGTATACTGGCTCAAGTTGACATATTTGGTTGTTAATACGATCAAAAGTAAAAATGACTCAGTTATAATATTATTATAATATATTATGCTCTGGTCCAAAAGATACTTCAAAGTCGTTTTAATCAAATAATTATTCAACTGACATTTAACAGTACCAAAAAGGTCATCTGTGAAATCAAATACAAGTTTAAGTTAAGTGAGTAATATAATAATCTTTGACACGAATGCAAAAATGAAATAGAATAGTGTTGCTTTAACAATGTGAAAAATTAACAAATCTCATTAATTTTGCAGTTATTTACAACTTGCTATTTCACCTAGTTTAGGTCCTTATGAAGATCAGTTGATAATATCTTTCACCCTTTTTAATTACATTGCTATTATATAAAAACTTATTTACTTATATACGAATTGTCTGAGAACATGATATATACTGAACTATTTTTTACTTATATACTCCATACTTCATACTTACATACTGCTAAAATTAATTGATGTGATGACAGTAACTATGGGTATTTGGCTCAGTTGGCACAGTGCCTGCTCATCATAAACCTCGTTAAAAGATGCTCGATGCTCAAGGTTATTAGAGATAAACAAGGTTTGAACGGAAAATGCATTGTGGCTGTCGGGTGCCAGGAGTACAACAAGAATTTCCAATTTACACTGTAATGAGGCCAATCAAATGTTATTTTTGTATATGTAACTATGTGTTACATTTTGCAAATATATCTACAATTAGTTACATATACTACATTAACATGTATGAGGTACCTATGCATTTTGATAACAATACAATGCCTACTCGACAGCCTGCACTATGGTAGCCATACGCAAAAACTAAAATGAGCTTAATAAGACTAAATGAATTCAGAAATCAAAGGACAACATGTGGTGGAATCCGTTTGTGATCTTTCTGGATTCTCCCAAAAATTGGCGAATCCTGAAGAATCCGGCAAGCAGATTCCACATTTTTTTGTTCTGTGAATATTCTGTTAGTTCATGGTAGTGATCTCATATTTATTAATGTCGTTTTGTAACAAACTCGACCAACGTGCCTTGCCTGTGATGATGTACATTTTCTCCGACTGTCATATCTTGAGTGCTACTTGAGAGATATACAATGGACTAGAGTTTGCACAATTGATTCAGACAGAGACTCTTTAAGGAACTGCGAACATGTCTATTATACTGCAGGGTGTCCTGTCAACTAGTGGGTCCGATTTATGAAGATTGTCAGCAGAATCTGACCTGTGGCTGTATTTCCGCCAAGTGCAACGGTAAGTCAAAATAAAAAGATTGGTCTCAGGATTTACGGTGAAGGCGTATAAATTAACATGCAAATGATAACTACAGTACACTGCAATTGCTTTATGAACTAAAGTACATTTCATTTAAATTTTAAACATTCTGACCAGATATTGAAAGAAGATGTTTATTTGAATATGGGCTCAACATACTTAATGTAAATTAGGTATTAATGATTAGCTAGTCAATGACAGTTTTCTAATGAAAAAAACAACATTCTAATCGGCTATTTGAACACAATGACAATGACAATAGAGAGCCATTATTATTGTTAATTCAATGGATATTGATATGCAATTAGTTTATAAAGAAATATTTCCAAATATCTTCCAAAAAGGTATAGATACGCTAAATAAAGACATAGTATTTCCATAAAAAGAAACCGTTTTAATACATCTATAAAGCATGTCATGGAATTAGTCTATGACATGGTTCATCCTTCCTGTCTTATATTGACTTGACATTTGTGGTGTTTATTAACACTGCAGTATTCATGACATCATGTCACTCAACACTCTGCAAGGCCGCACAGAAAATAATTGTAATATGAATCTCCCTTAGAAAAACAGTCGAAAGCCATTTGTTTAATTGACATTCTTTACAAGAAACGGATGAGAAAAGCTCACACATATGTGCCTTGAGAACTATTTCAGTGTTTCTCAAGAGACTAATAGTCATCGATCTGTCTGGAGGTGCCTCATTAAAAGACAGAAACATGGGAGATATAATCCTTGAACGAGTGTTAAACCTTTCTTTAAACCAAAAAATAGAATTGGAAAGAGGCAATTAAATATTGATAGCTGTATCTGGTCTTGTGATCATTAGTTACTTTGGAGCATTGAAACTGTTTTCATTGAAAACCTTATGTGTGATTGTGATTGTGATTGTGATTATCGGGTCATTATAGGAATAATGATGAATTTGATATTGCAAAGCCACCGTTTTTCCACATAATGACCATATATAGAGAGAGGTTTGCTGGTGTCTAAGACAATATGAACATTTCGAAATAACTTGATGATGTTTGGTTAAGACGTCCATCATGTTGAAACTTCAGATACAGTAAAGGTTTATCCCCATCAATTATTATTTATATTATTTATATCTAATATATATCAATATCTGTACGTGGTTCCATCTTACATATACACATATTACCATCAGAAAGCAGTATATTTAATCAACTAATCACCATGAGGCCAACATTCAAACTTTCAATAGTTTATATTGCAGTTTATTCACAACGTTCAATGCAAAAATACCTTTCCCTTTTGTGAGAGTTTTCAAAAGTCAATTAAAGCAGAGGCCTAAACTGATTAACCTCTGGCTTACACAAAAGTGAAAAACGGCAAACTTTCGGGCACCGTGTTAACATGTGATGGTTACATACGGCGAATAAAAATGTCTGAGACAAACAATATGCGAGGATAATAATCGAGTTTTTGAGAAAATAAAGACCATTCCATGTAATCTTGTTTTGTATTGTGAGTGTATTTAACTGAATTGATGTACCAGATCTAAGAATATGTCACAACAGTATCATAAGATTAAAATATTGGGGAAAAGGTATGGTTATCAGTTGGGTAAGAACTATTCATGAATTACTCCATAGAATATGTACTGATTGTCTTTTTCCCGTTAGATTGACTTGATATCTTAATCTATCTCTGGACAATTAAATTAACATTTAGTCTCCAAGCCTGTGACATTTTACATTAGATCAGTCTCTAAGGTATTAATAGCAATCGAATAATGAGAGTTTTCTTCGAACAGTACACCGCTGATCTTTATTTAAATAAAGATTATAATTGGCAACCGTCTAGAAATTAGTATTTCAGAATAGCAGACAATGTGAATGACCTTTGTTTGTGTCTATCTGAATTGCGCCTTTATAAGTTAGGTACTGTCCAAGTTTTAAAGAGGATTTGTGAATGATGTCTGAATTCGTTTGAAATTGGTTAAACTTTATTTTAAAATGTATATATTAGTTTTTATTTCAAAACTACGTGTTCCAACGAAGGTGTCTGGAGCATGTAACTTATAACAATGTCACTGGAAGTTTGGTTGTTTTAACCAACTTACTGATAGTAATTTATATCGTATATATTTGTAGCATAGTAACATTTTGAAGATTTAGAATCAAGATAGCAATTTGACATTGAAAGACACACGCCACAAAGCTAGGCCAAGCAAATTTAGGTTGTATGGTTTTGAGACATGTGTTGTCTAGAAGAGGTACATTATCGGGCATTATTGTATTCCATGCATGTTGTTTATGAATATTTTCTATCATATAAGTTTAAGGATGCCAGTTAAAAGTTTACCCAGTGCAAGATTATATGTGCAGGTGCAGATAGTTAAGTCTGCATTCTGCTTTCAATGATCAATAAGCATTATGGTAGTTTTTTAGCCATTCAATGTGTACATACGATGCACATCTGAGAGTAAACTCCCTAACCTATTTCTTAGCGCCTACAATAGGTGTTCTTTTTTTAACAATTGCCCACTTGTCCTTACCATAAGTTTGGAAAACCTTCATTTCTGTCACCATCTACACGGTAATGTGATTAACTAATTTCGAATAGCATCCTCTATGGAGCTGCAGGTTTGTTAATCACTGCTTATTTGACCACTTATAAGCTCTCATTAAATAGAAAATTTTATAAATCGTATTTTATAAAGCATCATCATGTCTTTCCACAGTGGAGACATCGGCAGTGTATCTAGCCATAAATTCATTTATGGCAAGACAAGTCATCGATCATTTTTTTTTAAATAGTGACTATAAATATAGCTCCATAACATTACATGTGTATACTTTATTCCAGCCACTTTATTTCCATATACTAGTAACTTTAGTTCAATACATGCCATTCTAAACAATAGTTTTATAATATTTATGTACACATGTGTATACACATTTCCGGTTTTTAGTCATTATAAACTTCTACAAGTCAACGTATAGCTACAAATCCTTAACTCTAAATAGCAGTGTAGACATAACAAAAGTGAAAGATATATGTGTTAATGTGTTAAAACGTTAAAGGTAGTGTGTTACTCGTTACAGTTAGTCTGTCATTACGTCTTTACAGTTAGTTTCAACTACGTTTTATTCATTCATAAATATCAAAACATTAATGTCAAACGTATAACAGCCTTCATCGTTCATCTTAAACATGAACAATAAGAAGAAATAAGATTAAGCCTTCAGCCAAATGCTGCAAACGTTGTTACTCACTCAAGCACTCTTCCTCGTTCGGGAGTAGTTATTTTTCTAAACTCGGAGGATTACCTCATGAACATGGGATTTTGCACAATAAGCACCATACAACATTCGTGGTGTGTATTTGAAAACACTGTTTAGGAGGTGTTGCTGAATTCAGCACATAACACACCTTGAATGTCTGAAGTGAAGTAAATACAAATGGCCAACTGACAAATAAAATAATTTAATGTGTTACGCTACTTTATATACTGAATGTGTAGAACGGAAAATGATGCTTACAAGCATGACAGTTCACAATAGTGGCAGCCAATGAAATGTCCTGATTTGAAAGTTGATGATCGCTCAGGGTCTTCACATCCAGGGACTGTCAATATTGTTCGAATTTCGGTCATTTCATTGGTTGAATATTGGCTGAGCTTTGTCTGTATGATATACATTTTGAGCAGGATTGTAAGTCGTTTAACGCATTAAAATACCCCCAGGGATCCGGATAGCTCTGTTGTGGGGAGAGATTGAAAGGATCCTTCTTTTCGAGTATAAGGTCAAGGCGGGATTTGCCCCAGTGAAATACGTTCAATCGATGCTACTAAGTAAACACTAATCTGATATTCAAATGGTTTGTCTAGTCTTCCCTCATTGATAGAGAACTAATGCATGTGTAAAAGTTGAGTTGTCTACCTATCACAATAAGACGTCTAGTAATGTATTGTTAATCTCGCATAACATCTGATTTTTCCAGCCTTCAACCTTTCATCAAAGTGGAATGGCCCATTACTTTGTGCACTTATGCCTACAACCCGTTACTTTGTGCACTAATTTTCATTTTACCATATATTCATTGTATCAATATATATATTTATATATATCACATTTCCAATAGTACGTACTGTACATATATATAACGCACTTCTCATTTCAATTTTCAAGTAATCATTGAGAAAAACAACATGCCTACCTATACTTTAACATAGATTTTTGTCATCAATTTTATTCAATATACATTATTCAAGCAATGAAAAGTCAAAGGCAAGTAGACAATTTTACATTACTTCAAATATCGGAAGACATTACATTTTACATTAGTATATTTGACTTTTTGTTAACAAATATGATTGGAAAAACATTTTTCAGCTTCATATGTTATTGAAAATAATCTGAGACACTGTTGTTTGGGTGTTATTGAACTATTATTGGCTAGTATTCTTGAATTCCTAATGTATCGGGATACGTATCGTATCGTGACATTTCTTGTGATACTCAGGTCTAGTAATTATTATGATGGAGAATTTAAAATTTAAGAAAACTTGGCCTCATTTGTGAAGGATGTATTGTACAAAACATTTTTTATATCATTTTATTTCTTTTTCAAATACATAGACATATAATACATATTTAACTAATAACACAAATGAAAAACAATATAAGCAATTATAAATAGTGGTACAGACCAACTGCAAAATACTATTGAGAGTATCTGGAAGACTAAAGATGTGTCACGAGCAAATTGCGATATTAGATATTCAGTGTTGGCTATCGTTATTCCCTTTATATTCTTCGCAACATTATACTCAGCACCTCGCCACATATATTATGAAAATGTAAGGAGAAAACGGGTCATTAGTGATATTTGAAATAGTTCTAAACTTGATGTATATTCAAATAGTAAGCATAATTTCTCTCATGAACAGTATCTTAACAATATTCCAAGAAGATTGTCATTTTACATAACACGTTTAAGGATATCATGTCCTAAGTTAATAGAAATAAAACTTGGTAGATATTCCAATCTGGCTACAACATTGTTATTGTGTGATTAATGTTGTTAGCAAGGGTTTTCTGTAATTGAAGATGAATATAATTTCATTTGTGAGTGTCAAAAATATCATGTAAATACCGTAAAATATATTGATAGATATTATTGGGAACGTCCATAAAAATTTTAATTCCTCCAACTGTTACAACCCTTAAATAAAACTACTCAGTTTGTGTTATTACTTCTAGGCTTGTAGGCGTTAGTGCACACTGATTTGAACTGTTCACTGCTGTGTAGGTAAGCGTATCACTGTCACAAGTCAAACTGTAGCTATTAATCCCCGTATGCATTTGTCCCTGTAGGCGTTATTACACCTAACCAAATGTAGACTAGCAATGTCAATGTGCTTCTTTGAAACTAAAGAACTTTATGGTCTGCTCTTATGCTTGGACATGTAATTGGTTAATTGGAGTATATAACAAGATATGACAGTCCTGGCAGGATTTGCCCCAGTGAAATACGTTCAATCGATCCTACTTAGTAAAAACTAATATGATATTCAAATCATAGAGAACTAATGCCTGTGTAAAAGTTTATTTGTCTACCTATCACAATAAGACGCCTAGTAATGTATTGTTAAGCTTGTATAAAATTCTCGGACATAAAGAAAATGGTTTTCTACTCAAATAAAGATTTGGTCTGTGGAAAGCAAGACAAGAGATCAAGTGATATTTGAGACTAATATATGCTTGACATGATTCTATTTCGTAAAAGTAGCAAAAACGATTCATTTTAATTCATTATAAACTCTTGATGTCCGAGGAAAGGTTCTACTAATGGTTTGAACAGCAAATCAGATCCTTTTGTGATCACGCATTAACCAATCAGAACCTGCTGTGATCAGACATTAAGCAAACATAACCTGATGTGATCACGTTTCCTTCAGTCGTATTTAATTAACATAATTAATATAAATGTAGACTAGCAATGTCAATGTGCTTTTTTGAAACTAAAGAAGTTCCTGGTCCAATCTTACGACACGTAATTGGCTAATTGCAGTATATCACAAGATATGACAGCCCTGGGATCTACCAGAATGTTTAAGGAACATATCAAGTGAAGTCATATTCCTCCTGTGATGCATATCATTGATTAAAAACATTGAGGTACTTTTTTAAAAATGAACAATTTTACGACTGATTAATCTAAATCTATACACCACATATTCTCCTGCGTTCCTATTGGAAATTGTAGCTATATGAAAGATGTAATCACAATATTATTGCCTATCATCTAAGGAGATAACGTTAAGCAATAACCTAACAAATGTCAAATTATTTTCTAAATGTCTCTCTTGTGAAGTGTTCCCATATGAGACAGTGACAGTGTTTCTATTTAATGATGCAATGGATAAAAGTTTCATTCGTCTCCTGGCACTGTTGAAATGAGAAGGAGAGGACTAAACTGAACCATTTATCATGAAGTGATATTTTATTGCAACATTAATCACATAGTTATGTAGAAATATCGTATTATCAACTATAAGTCAGAAACATAAAATGTGAGTTTCTGAGTACAGCGATGGAAAAGATAATACAACGTGAATTTGAGTCAACTCAATCACTCTAGCCATTAGGGAAAGTTGTGCTTGTTGGTTGACGATGTATGTTGTACAATGTACCTTGAAGTTTTAATATGATTTTGTAAGGACTCCTATGAACTTGTTTTGCTTTGTATTTAATATAATTTCGAAGAGTTGCTGAATTATTTGTATTTTCCGAGGTGACGAGAAACCAACATCATCTGACTGATAAACTTACCATCGATATGCTTTAGTGGGATATAAATTGAAATGCTAGACTAATCCATTATAGTTGAAATATACTGAAATGGTTTATTGTCGCTTTTATTATCATTACTTTAACCAAAATGGCATGATACGTTTGATGATAATGTCAATGACAGGTTTGTGATGAGGTTTGGATATGAGGCTCTAAGATTTATGGATAATTAATTCCACATTCAGAAAACACATACAAAATGTTCACCTACCTGTGTATTTTAGTGCAAATATAATGTAATTAGGCATGTCATTGAAGCATCTTTTTAAAAAAACTAGACAGTTGACTGTTTCATAACATAATCTGATTTGATGCCCCATAGTTAACAGTTACAGGTTTGGAAGCTCTTTGAAGTGACCAGGGGTCAACCGTTTCAAAACTAAAGTCTTTATTTTCTTCTGTGAAATATTCATTAACGGATCAAATAGTGAATACAACATACACCATATATTTCCTCTTATACCAACTCCATGTATTTGTGATTAAATTGTTTTCATTAAGTCGATATGAAAAGTTTTCTAAAATAATTAATGAAATTTCAACATTTGAACATTTGACCCCTTTTGAATATGTTATTATGCCAAAGTTCATAAACATGCACCCCTTGCATCTGCTCATAGATAAATGATGATACATTGTCAATGTATGTGATGTAATTGTAGTGATGTCAATTTACATGATATTTGCACTATACACATGAAGGTGAACAAAGTTTTTGTACGTAGCTGTATATACTTACGCCATCACATCCTGACTCATACTGTAAACATCTTATCTAATACAAAGAGAAACAAATTGATACACATTGTTATTTCATATAGCCCACAACAAATGCCCTATTGGTTTAAAAAAATAAGATATTAACATAACTTTAAGTGTTTATTAGAATCCTTGTTGTTAAATAAATCTCATTTTAGGAATGGCAATTTAACACTACAGTTAAGCAAGAAACAAAGTACCCCCTTTCTAGAAATTTCTAGAAAGTTTCTAGTGCGTATCTAGAAAGTTTCTAGTGAGTATCTAGAAAGTTTCTAGAAAGTTTCTAGAAAGTTTCTAGAAATTTCTAGAAATTTCTAGAAATTTCGCGTTTTTATTTTTTACGAGATATCTAAACTATTTTGGTATATTCTGAAACTGCTTATTCACTTTAACACACATTTTTAAAATCAACTTTATAACTTAATTAGGAAAGCGGATATTTGATGTTGAAGTTTTCCTACTCTACCATGCGTCCTCATTATAACGCCCCTTGTGTGTGCCTTCAGTCATGCATGGCTGACGCGCTAATTAACGAATGAGTAATGAAGGAATAAGCTGATTAGGAACTATGCAATCACTTATACATGTATGTCATTATTTCATTTACGCCATTGTGCATTTATCATACCTGCTTTTCCCCTGGTATATGCTCTATTAAAATGTTTAAAATGACATATTGTTTCCTCGATGTAAACATTGATTCATTTGTTCAACAATAAAGTCCGATAAATTACAAGGGCATTCAACTGCGTATAGAAAATATGATTTAAACTTCCATTACATTAGAATTCACTTATTTTCCGATCTTTTGTACATTTAAGTGGATGCAATAGTGGGGATAAAGACAAATATGTAAGTGGTTACATAATTTTGTGTCCGTGAATAGAATAATTGATTGGCTTGGTATATAGAATATATTACCTTTATGGTCATATGATAATAATATCGAATACAGACTTTGTTTTGTTCTTGTTAAGACATATACTATTCCAATATTAATTCAAATACTTATTTGTTTCTATTGTATTCTCTTCAATTGCTGGATGTGCTGGGAGTATGAAACTATAACTATTACAGAAGTTATTTCCGCCCCGTGGATAACATCTTTGTGATGGTTTTGTAAGAAAAAAAATCAATGTCCAGTGGCTAATTCATTATATCTGTAAACTATTAAACGTAATACAAAATGTACTAACACATGGACTGTGTTTCTCAACTTAATCCGTGCATTTAAAAAAAAAACGTTCAAGTCGATTGCTTTAGATTAAAAAAATCGTATGTTAAGATGCTGTCATCAAAACATATTGTTTTCTTAATTTTGTAAAATTTTAAAATCAATTTCAATATATAAGAAGGAGAACAAGTTCTATGGACATACAACTTCTGTATTGCATACTAACTATACTAACACCGTTATCAAACTACATCGAAACGTCGCACTCCCGCAATATAGAAGTTGTATATCCATAGAACTCGTTCTCCTTCATCTAACCAACTTCTAAATGCCATTGAAAGAAGTTCAATATATATGTTGAAGAACCACTGGATAGATAATGAGAACAATTCCTCTATAAAACTACTAAAACTAATGTCGGGGATGCAAGTAAAAGTATAAAATACATTTTCGATAATGTATATATGAAAGATAAGATTAAATCTTGTATTTTAACATCGACTGTGATCGAGACACCAATTTGTATTATACGAACACTATTTATTTATTTAATTAGTCTCCAATGTAGATCTTGAGATGGCCCACTCACTGTTAGTTTGTTGACAGCAGTGAAGAGGCGCATGCAAATCTACATTAAACATGTTCTTAATCATTTGATTTGTTTACAATTTCGGCTGCTCTCTCAAGACGATACACTGTTTTATACAAGACGTCTTACGATATTGATGGACAATATTTAGGAATGGCCATTTGTTACACAATTGTCCTACCCTAAAAAATATTCTGAGTTGAGTCAATTTTGAATAGGCCATTTCACAATATACTCTCCGGTTTGCATTCAAATGAAATAAAAAATAGATATATACCAGTTTTTCAAAAATCTCAGATTCGTTAGGGTTTATCCGTGAAGTCAGTGAACCGTATCTCCTGAACATTCCAGTGACCACTTGAATATATCTCTGAGTCACTAACACACGTGTAAATTTATTTAGATTGATGTTACAGTATTTGCGACAATACACATCCGTACGTATTTTTAAATTGGTTTATGGTACCGGGCATTAGCCGCAACTATTGCCCCCTTGCAATACACACATATCCTAGTATATCCAGGCTTGCATATTCTATTTAACTCGTTAACAGGCGACTTGGCTCATCACAGGGTGAGTGAAGGCAATTATATACTACAATACTGTACTTTATACACAGATACAACTTCAAAATAATAAAGAATTGAATTGACTTGAGTCATTTCAAATATCCCATCACAAATTACATTTATTATACCACACTGAGAAATCAAAATCCACGTCCAGTAACTCTCCAATTTCCAAATTGTGTCTTCATGTTTATAGAATATTTATTTGTCATATACATTGCAGGTTATAATTATCTAAATGTGAAAAAAACTAAAATGTTTTGTTGGATGTGTGACGGCAAAAAATATATTTTATGATGAATACAATGTTTAATCAAGAGAGAGAGAGAGAGAGAGAGAGAGAGAGAGAGAGAGAGAGAGAGAGAGAGAGAGAGAGAGAGAGAGAGAGAGAGAGAGAGAGAGAGAGAGAGAGAGAGAGAGAGAGAGAGAGAGAGAGAGAGAGAGAGAGAGAGAGAGAGAGAGATTTTGCGACGGCGCAAATGAGAATATACTACTCTGCTACATAACGATTAATGACATCTAGTGTGATTCAAATATTGTGTACGGTCATTGGAACTGTCATTATACATATCTAAATGTTCATGCAGTTACATAAACATTGTCCATATTCTAATAAATGATTTGTAAACACAACACATTTATTATACAATACCGAGACATCAACATCTGTGTCCCATGACTCTCCCGTTTCATTTGATAGAATATGATTAATAAGTATTGCGTCCATTCAAACGTTATACAGTACCTGTACTTTTATTATTTGAATTTTCATTCCTGCATCTACAACTGCAGATTATATATTAAATATGCAGAAAACTAATATCACTTATGCTCGATTTGTGAAGGCAAGATATATTTTATGATAAATATTATGTTTAATCAATGTGTTTACTGTTATTTATTTTAATAATTGCTATTGTTTTATCAAACTAATAGCAAATGTGGTCCATCACTGAAAACAAATATCCAGGTGTCTATTGATACCCTAATGGTGTACGGTACAATACAATTAAATAAATATATAGATATACATTAGATATATGTTTTTCGTGATCCCATCATTAGCTCATCGAGTGAGGGCGAAAGATTATCTTTTCGCAGCCATGAATGAGAATGTATTACTCTTCTACCGCATGAGATGAGATAAACATGGTATCTGTTAATAATTGACAGATATTATACGTATTTTATAAATGTTCCTGTGTTTTATGTTGAAATGGACGGATTTCAAAGGCATTGTTTTAATTATATTATATATTACAATCTTTAGTGTGGAGGTAATAAATACGTTTTTCTGACAGCAAATATATGTGCTTACTGTGTTGATTCATACAGAAACAAAATAAGATAATTAGTTTATGATTGCGTGTTTATATGAATACGATAGTCGACTGAGTTTTTACAATACACAATATGTTATTATACATGATCACTGAAGTTTGTTGAAATACACAAACAATTAAGTGAGGGTCGGTACAATATAATTAGTTTATTATCCCCGCTCCCTGTAATTACAGACAGACAGACAGACAGACAGATAATTTATTTAGGTCTCACCTCGAACAATATTGCACAAATTACATAAATATATATACATTTAAGATATTGACGAGCCACCCATTGAGGGTTACGAGAGACACATTAAAATTGGCGTATATACAAAATAACATTAAGACACATAAGATATATTACGAGTTATTATATAAAATACTCTTTCTTCTTTCTAAAATACGTTTGCAGATTTTGGCCGATAAAAGTACAATAAAAGGATTGGACAATATAAACGAGACTTTGGCACAGGCGCTTAAACAGTTAAAACTATCAAAAACATCATGACGCGAACTACCATGACCACCAAAGGGTGACGCACTTCACTCCAAGCACGTGATGCAAGATACAGTACAAATCATTGAAGACCGATACCAATAATTGTTTTATTGCATTAAATGCATTAATTTATTTTCATTTGTCACAATTTTCCCTAGGATATGAGAGAGAGAGAGAGAGGGAGAGAGAGAGAGAGAGAGAGAGAGAGAGAGAGAGAGAGAGAGAGAGAGAGAGAGAGAGAGAGAGAGAGAGAGAGAGAGAGAGAGAGAGAGAGAGAGAGAGAGAGAGTATCAGGGAGGAACAGAGGGGAGGAGGAGATATTTATAGATACACATTTACAATTAAAAAAAACATTCATTCAGGCACACATACCCATTTACCTTCAAATACATACTGTCATAGGGTAAGGGATGGGAAATGTGAGAGGGAGAGGGAGAGGGGGAGAGAATGTGTGAGGGAGAAGAAGTGAATTACATACTGAGGCACACATAATTATTTACATTACAATACATACATATACGAATATATCTGTCCAGACACATTCGCGAGATACATAATGATAGCAGGTTAAATATGGTCGACACATTTTAAACTCATTTATCCCCATGTAAACCGAACGACAAACACACAGGAAAACCTATAGACTGGCATACTTTCGCACAGGATTCATATATGCTTACAAACTGAATATGCAAATATTCATATCTACAACAATTGAGTAATTGGTAAACAAATCAGATTACACCAACAAACACAAAGCTTTCGTACACATATTTAAAAAAAGAGACTAACACAGTGTGAAATGAAGCTATAATATAATAATAATATAATATAATCAGTTATAACGTGGATTCCATCTTCAATTATTTTAGCATCACACATTTTACATAATGTTTTACATGTTATACTAAGAGTGAAGATATACAAACTAAGGAGTTAAACTTCATTGTTTTATGACGCAGTATCAGGATTTGAAATTAGACACGCTCCACTGCAGGACGTTGAATCCCCTGCCAATCACCCCTGTACAGATGTCATCAGTACGTAAGTGATTCCCAATAACCGGAAACAGCCCTGATTGTTTAATCACGTGTATGCCTAACAGTCTATATACAATACATTGCAACATTGATATACATTCGCCTGTCTCTTATACAACTCTTTGGGGGCCTCTGCCATTGTGTTTTATGAGTTCATGCAAAGGTCTACCGACATATACATTAGAATAACTGTCTACAATGTGAACGAATGTGAGTTACGCAAGGTTATTTTTCCGCTCCATTGATCCAGTGGTTCCACGACAAAATTTCCAATGGCTCCACTAAAGTTGAACACAATTTCAAAACTATACTTATTGAGTATGAAAATGTATATTTTAAAATGTTTATAAACATTTTACGGACTAGTACTAAATGTACATTCAATAGGTCTTACGTTTTATTTGTCGAATGATTCTTGAGAATTGCCGTACCATATATATTGTATATTTATACCAAATTCATTTCTTCCAACAACAACTGAATTCTAATTCATCAAACTGAGTTAAATGATTCAATACTTACTCGATTTATGCAAATTTTATGATTTATGAATGCAAATGACCTTAGGTCTATACTCATTAAATAACTTTAACCTAAGCCCCCTGTCATGATCAAATGCACTTGGTGGATGACGTTTTTCTGTGAGATTTACGTTCGATCATCGATATTGTATTGTGATTGATTTGATGTGATTAAACAATGTATTGTATTTAAACCGAACAAACAAATTCTTTACCTTTCATATGCAATTTCTTTTAACAAACTCATTTAATTCTAAGTGCTTCATCAACACAATGATAAACAATCATTATATACGTATAAAGTCGTGTAATTTCAGAACTTTTACATTTCTAACACGACAGGGTAACTATAACTTACTTGAAGCAAAGACTCCAATTCATATTGGCTCATTATCAGTGTCTCGCTAGCTTAAATTTATGTATTTTTATTAATTCCAACTTTTTGGTATAATCAAACTTATTACCGGTATGTAGTATAAGAATATTCACAGAGTAACACAAAACTTATTATTAAGATTATAAACTGTGTTATGTTTTTGCCGTAACAAAGTGTTCAGCTTCACATAGCTTCAGGTCTCTTTGTTTTTGTTTTTGAACGCATGTGTAGTAAGTAGTCATTATCAAGTTTTCAAATATAAAGCCATACGCATATTCCCCCGGTAATGTATCACCTGGATTATGCAATAACCACGTACATGATTTATAACAAAGGTGTGTAAACAAGAATGTCCTCTCACATTTCGTTTCCACTATCAAGATAGAACTCTCTCTTAAAATCGTTCTAATTACTAGTAAATGATTGATGGACATTTAGAATGTACGATTTAAGTTCAAACTCAACCGTTTATACCCATCATCGGCGATCCATGAGATAGGCAAGATATCAGCTTAGTGAACAGATACAACTTCTGTGCTAAATATATTAATTAAATAGCTGACAGAATCCCCTTTCGAAAACATATATTTCCTTCTTTTAATCGCCTCCCATAATACATGACGCAGTTGTGCCTTTTCAGATTTGTTAATACAATTGTCAATTTGTGACAAGCAACATCAAATGAATCGGGGTCAGAGGAAGATCAACTCCTTTATGTCGCAAATTCGACGTTTCGGTAACACCAACTCATTTAATGCCTCCATTATTTTCGTTGGCAAAAATAAAACGATTCTTAATATTGCAAATTAAGCATAATTAACATTAATATTCCAAGAAATACTTTGTTATATCCATGAGAATTCCAACATCAACACAGGTAATCAGTGTCTCACATTGTAAACACTAAGTACATTTACATAAACATTAGTGAGTACGCCCATTTTACACCCTCTTTTGATACAACATAAATAAAGACATTACTGACGGAGCTTCTATTGTTTGGACATTTATGCATGAATATAAATATACAAATGTTTACGTTTAATAATGAACGTATTTCACGTATTGGGGACGAACTATCCCACGTTAAGTAAAACATTTTAATATACAATGTCAAATATATATTCAGTGATCATAATCTTTATTTCGGATTACATATTTTCATTCATTCCATTATTCTGCTGGTGATTAATTATAGCAAGACAGTCGATGTAACACCTGCCATGTGAGGATAATCCGCACGGGTGTGTATATGTTATGTAATCAAGTGATGTATATTCATTGATAAACACAGAATGTCTACTTCAATACACATCCTATCCCTTGATCAGCTTGCATTTAATTAAGAAATGAATGTCATAATGTATTGATCAACGCGAATATAACCTGGCTTGCGCAGCCGGTTATTCAAACGTTTAAATTACTCAGTGCAACGATAACTTACTGACCTAGATACCAGTCACTCACTGGCGGATCTCTATTTCTACCAATAACAATATCATAATAATGGAAGGGTGAATATTTAGTTGGATTTTAAATACAACAGAAAACAGTAGTTGTCATCAAATCAACCTATTCGCGCATTGATTCAATGCGAAGATTTAAGTGAAAGATGGGCATGGTCGTCGCGTAACTTTGGTTGCATTGAATGTAAATTTACATTATTTAGGGTTCCCATGACATTGTGTACCATTTGCTGGCCCACCGATGTTAGACATTGTCATAGACATTGACGGATATAAGTTTTCAAACAGGCGTACAATCATAAATGTACATTATCGTTCGGGGGCCTTGAAACAGTCGCAGAATTAATTTTATTTGTAGGAATGTGATGATTTATTATCAGGAGTCAAATCTGGTGTGAAGTGACAACTGTCAAGAATATGGTATGGCCAGATTCACGATACTGAGAAATTCCCGGGAAAATAGTTGCGACATGATTTCGCGTATTCTTCATTTGTTGTAATTCATTTTTATGTAAACGTCAGTCCTTTATTTATCGCCGAACTTTTTCTAGGTATATACCGGTCATGTGACTTTGTTTAGTACAACCAAAAGGCAGCATATCGCTTAAATTGTAATTTTGTATATTTCCAGATTTTAAAAAGTTGGCCGACTTTATAAACCGAAAACTACCTTATAACAATATATATGCTAACATTGTAAAGTTTCCAATGTTGAGAACGAGGTGTATTTTCAACAGGTTGTTTATATTCTTATTTGAGAATCTCACTTTTGAATCTCGTCTATGCTAAGATTTAAATTGTGATTGTTTATTTTGTATTTTACGCCTGTCATGTCGCCGACTAGACGCACTATACAGTGCATGAGTTTGTAGCTTTATATAACTTGTAAATGTTGCCGTGCCGAATAGTGAGTGGGTAGAAACATTGATATTTGGAATGAGATACGGTAAGTTAGAGATAGGAGGAGGGATGGGTGTAAGTTTAAGCTTTCTATGTTTTTTGGAGTTTTATATTAACGACAGGATGGCTGACTTTTTGATGTATGAAGATAGCTGAGTTTGTTGTTGGCTTGAAGCAGCACCTGAGATCTTGGATGCCTCTTCATATCAGTTGGTGTCGGTGAACTGGTCTTTCTTATAAACAAAGGGAAAGTAATAACATGTTTTACCGCTATACAAATGAATGAATTAATGTACAGTCGCCCTGATTGGCGTGATTGCATATGTGTTTTATGCCTTCCTTCATTGTCTATCTTGCCGCACGGTACGAGCGACATGATAAAGTCGTTTCTTTTCTCCGCCGTTGAAAGCATTGATAAGATGTAATGAAGATACCATTTTATCGGTGTACACATCTTTAAAATTCTAAAACAATCGCCATTGGGAGAAAGCCAACAATGGTAAAACTAAACACATAGGAGAAACAGCTTAATATCAATACTAATAACAGAACATTTCATTGCAAAATTAGGAGCATAGTGATGTCCCTTTAATAAAAGACCTTGCATATAATTTATTAAGATAGGAAAAGTGGCATAGTTACTCCACATTCTTTACAAAAATACTATAATCAGTTGTTTGATGAACATTTCTCACAGTTTGATTGATTGAAGTTGTATATGATAATTTTGAGCCGATAATACGATATTAATTAGATCTTACTTAGAAGCTTATACATTGTTTCAATTAAATCTCTGAATAAATCAACATATTTCATGTTATATGACTGTCCTTCATTAATTTACTCACACGCTACAACAAACCCTTCATGGCGCAGTACAGCGAGAGGCTAAACAGCGACTGTTGTAATTAGCCATTGAGCAGGTCAGCGAGGCGCGTTATAACGAGGAGACCACGAAACTAAACATCAATTTTCTGCTGTTCTATTTGAGTTATATTGTTGAAATTTTCAAAATATGCCAAAGTAAATATGCAGTTTCAGAATATCTAAAAATTGTTCGAATATCTCGCAAAAAGTAAAAACTCGAAATTTCTAGAAATTTCTAGAAATTTCTAGATACGCACTAGAAAGTTTCTAGATACGTTCTAGAAAGATTCTAGATACGCACTAGAAAGTTTCTAGATACGCACTAGAAAGTTTCTAGATACGGGGTATGTTTATTTATTGGACTACTGTACATCAATTCACAATCTTTAAATGAGATAAATGATAAAAGATTGTGTATCATCAACAATTACGTTGTCGTGAATCATACAGTTATAAGTACAACTATCTGTGTACATGTATGTGTATTTTTGTAATACATGTTCATCAGTCTGCGTCTAAATATAACTTGCAGAAGATACAACTCATTAACTCGAGCAGTTGAATTGCACAGGATAGGCCTTTCCTCAAATCGCTACATTAGTAATAACAGTCAATATACGCATTGAGGGCAGGGTACGATCACTATTACCAGTGAAAGTAAATAATTTTATGATATGAAATATCAAAATAAAATTCTATTATCATACCCAAATAACTTTCAAGGGAGGTAATTCTGTGCATAGATACCTTGCATTAAGTCTAGCAGGGGAAGTAACTCTAATTTCCTTCCTCTTTCCCATGTGCTCGGACTGTCAAGACGTGAAATACAACTTTGTGGTATTTCGATTGTTAGAATGCCAAGCAAACAGAAAGTTAGAGGCAGTTCGTCAGGTTTAGGTGTAAAACTGACGATGAAGACGCAGGGAGCGGGGAGAAAACGTAGGAATGTGTCTCGACCGGAGGCGGAGAGCAGCGAAGCAGACGACACGGCTGGCATATCAGCACCAGTGAGTAGAACAGCTCGTCAGGCTCAGGAGAGTATGGCGACAAGCACAGGTGAGTTTACCCCCTTGCTTGGTGATAGAAATATTGCAAATAACATACAATCTTCTCAACAATGTGTTGATGAATCATTTCAGGCAATAAATTTCACTCAAACACAGCATAACAATTCTGGTAGTAATCTAGAACAGGCAATTCAATTTGATGGCATAAATTCCCCCCAAATTGTGTATCTTTCACAAGACAACTTAGGCTCCACGATACCACTGGCCTTAAAAGAGAAAATTTGGAAAAATGAATACATTAAATTGGGGCTTCTAACTAAGGGCCTTAAACAGGAAAATAGTGAGGCAAAATTGTCAGGTCTCATTATGAGTATAAATGCTCAGGGTGGGGTGGAGATGACACGTCGCAATCACACAAAACTCGCCACGATTGAAGACTGGACGGATGCGTTTCTGATATTTATGAGTATTTATTTGGAGAAATACCCCAGCTTGGCTCAGCAATTGCTGAAATATATTCAAATTGTGAGATTGGCAGCATCAAGGGCTAGGGGTTATGGCTGGCAAAACTATGACCAACAATTTCGAATGCGTCGAGCATTTAACCCCCTACAGAAGTGGTCAGAAATCAACAATGAGCTTTGGCTTTTATTTGTGATGACTTCACACAATGAAATGGGTCAAAGTTCATTCTCCCAAACACGCAGGACAAGACAAACCAATCAAGTACAGAGACGGGCTGTCTGTTTTGACTTTAACTTGACTAAGTGTACTCGCAAAATATGCAGATTTGCCCACTTGTGCAAGTTATGTAGCAAGCCCCACCCCTCAAGGTTGTGTACAGCTAAACCAGTTGACCATCCCCCAAACGGGGGAGCGAAGTAACCTTACCAGATAAAGGTTACACTCCAGTGAATACACATTATCTTGCTGAGTTGCTGTCCCAATACCCAGATCAAAAAGCTGCTGAGTATCTGTTAGATGGGTTTTCAGTTGGTTTTCATCTTGATTACAATGGCCCTCGGCAGCATTTTCATTCACCAAACTTAAAATCTTGTAAAGATTTCCCTTTGATGGTAAAAGAAAAGTTGACTAAAGAAGTCAAGCTGGGTAGAATGTTAGGTCCATTTGGAAAGCTTCCTATGCCGACCCTAAGAATTTCGCCTATTGGTTTAGTCCCGAAGAAAAACCCAGGTGAATATCGTTTAATTCATCACTTGTCACACCCTCAAGGTACTTCTGTCAATGATTTTATTGATGATGAATCTGCATCTGTATCCTACTCTAGTTGTGATGAGGCAATTGCACTTGTTCAGCATTTTGGAAAAGGAGCATATCTGGCCAAAGCAGACATAAAGAGTGCCTTCCGTTTATGCCCAATAAATAAAATAGATTTTGACCTTTTGGGTATATATTTTGACAACGAATACTACATCGACATGTGCCTACCAATGGGTTGTCGCATTAGCTGTGCAATTTTTGAAAAGACCGCTAATTTTCTCCACTGGGCGACAAAACGGGAAATGACATTTGGTGATATTCTGCATTATTTAGATGACTTCTTGTTTACTAGTTCTGCAGTTCCTCAACATTGTCAATTAGCTCTTAACACTTTTTTATCACTTTGTCAAAGATTAGGTATTCCTATTGCTGAAGAGAAAACTGTCCTCCCAACTACTTGTTTGACATTCCTCGGGATAGAACTTGACACCAAGGCAATGGAGATCAGAATACCAACTGAAAAAATTATTAAAACTACAAGTCTGCTGGAGAATATCCTTACAGTAAAAAAGGTGACGCTGAGGGAGATGCAAGCTTTGATAGGTTTATTGAATTTCCTTTGTAGGGCAATTCCCATGGGGCGTCCATTTTCAAGGCAATTAATCGACTCTACTCGCAATATTAAAAAATCACATCATCATATCAGAATTACCCTAGAAATCAGAGAGGATATTGGTGTTTGGTTGGAGTTCTTAAGTCATCATAATGGAATATCAGTTTTCCCGGATCAGTTTTGGAAAACTAGTGAATCTTTACAGCTGTTCACAGACAGTGCAGGAGGAGAGAATCGAGGTTTCGGATTGTATTTGGATGGCAAATGGGTAGCAGGTGCATGGCCATCTGAATGGAGGAAGAAAGGCTTCACTACAGACATAACATTTATGGAGTTTTTCCCTATTTTTGTGTCAATTCATATTTGGGCTTGCTCCCTAGCAAACAAAAAGGTTATTTTCCATTCTGATAACCAAGCTGTAGTACATATACTCAATCAACTAACATCAACATCTAAAAGAGTTATGGTGTTGGTTCGCCTACTTACACTTAAATGCTTACAACTCAATATTACCATGCGGAATATATCCCGGGTTGTCAGAATAACATTGCTGATGCGTTATCTCGATTTCAGTTCCAGCGTTTCAGGGAGTTAGCTCCTCAAGCTCAACAACACCAGTCTCGGATCCCAAGTTCACTATGGCTGATATGGACAAGGAAGTTGGCCGACTACTAACAGCGTTTATATCAGAGAATACAAACAAAGCCTATTCAGCAGCTTTGAACAGTTTTCATCTTTTCAGATCTACTCATGCTTTGAATGAGGAATGGCCAGCTCCAATATCCCATATTACTCATTACATTGCCAACCTTTCCTTACACAGTAAGTCTCCTTCAACCGCATATCAGCACATTGCAGCCTTAAGTAGACATCATAGATTGGCAGGTATGGATGACCCTACCGAAAGTTTAATTGTTAAAAAGCTACTTCAAGGTATGAAAAAGGCAGTTCTAAACCAGATTCAAGGGCTCCAATAACACTTCAACTTCTAACACAATTATCTGCATCTCTTCAGTTTGTGACCAAATCATTGTATGAAGCGATATTGTTTAGATCCATGTTTTCACTGGCATTTTTTGGCTTTCTCAGAATTGGTGAGCTATTGAATGAAAATGGACCAACACAACAAGGGTTGTTACTCTCAGATCTCTCATTTCATACCGACACACTTAGAATAAAGATACGCATGTCCAAAACAAACCACAGGGAGGTGTATGTTCAAGTTGGAGCTCATGTGAATCAGCAAATATGCCCTGTTAAATTGTTCCAGTTGTACATGGATGTCAGACCATGTTCATCCTCTCAACATTCACTGTTCATTCACATGGATGGTAAGAGAGTAACAAGATACCAATTTACAGCTGTATTGTCTAAATGCCTTGATTTCATTGGTGTTAACCACAGTGTTTTCAGGTCTCATTCATTCCGGATAGGGGCTGCGACTACTGCAGCGATGCAATGTATCCCGATGGAGACCATCAAATCCTGGGGGAGGTGGAAGTCAGATGCTTTTAAAGGATACATCAGAGTAAGACTTGTATAAACCATAATTAAGCAGTTTTGTTTTCTCTAACACTGTGTAAAAGATTTCAGATGTCTGGATTGTTGGCTCCTCATATGTTTACTGGGCAATGAAGAATGCAGACCGTTTAGGATTTGGACGGAATCTTCAGTTTGACAAGCTCGGAGTCCGGGTGAAGTGGTTGGGCAAGAGGGGCATGCGATGGACCGATCTCCTGCCAGGACTGAAGCATCAGATGAGGATATCACCTCTGCCCCAGGCTTTAGTCCTTCACATAGGTTCTAATGACCTTGTAACTATAAGTAGTCTTGAGTTTTCACAAAATATTCAGAGTTAATTGCTCATTTAGTGTCAGCCATGCCCTCAGTTAAGTTATTTTGGTCATACATGTTGCCAAGGCGAGTGTGGCAAGGTGCTGACAGCCCGGCCGCCATAGAAAGAAAACGGAAAAGAGTGAATCGTCTTGCAACGCTTCAGTTCTCACAGGTTGGGGGTTACAGAATTCGTCATGAGATCACAGCAGATAACCCAGGTTTCTACAGGCAGAATGATGTACATTTGTCAGATGTTGGTATGGCTATTTTCATTGAGGAGATCAAGACAGCGCTGGAGAGTGTTAGGGAGTGATTCAACCAGACATTTGTGGCGGTAATCCCATAGGTATGGGATAAGTGGCGGGACCCTGGGGGATGTTTTCACTTTTAGGTCAGCTTAAGAACTCGAGTGATCAACGGTATAGTACTTGCACACCTGTCTATGCGATACCCTAGCAGGACTATTTGTAGTGCTATGCTTGTGATCTAATGGGAGAATGCCTTTTATCCTACCTCATGTAAGAATGTCGATCTATGATTGGTCCACGTGACCCTGAACAAATAACCATATTCACCCTCACCCAGGTGGATAAATGTCACCGAGGGTGATAAAAACCTTATACCCCGCTACCAAAATAAAGCGTGCGTCCACGTCCATGTCACGTGATACAGTTTATTTTGACTCTGACCCAGATTTGTTGCTTCTTTGAATAAACGATGTTCGAGCATTTCTGTTTGTTTTTAATAATATTTTGAGACATTCGGTAGGATAAAAACGTTATAACATTCAGTGGAGGTTTACATCGTGAATTATAAGACCCTTATTATTTTTTTTATTCTACTCGCCTCCGGCTCGTAGAATAAAAAATAATGCGGGTCTTATAATTCACGATGTAAACCTCCACTGAATGTTATAACTTATATTGTATATGTGTTGACCCTATCAGAGGGCATTCTTCCATAATTAGGGTTTTAATTGCCGGCGGCTTGTCGGAAATGGGGGTTACCTGCGGCTTGCAGGAGGAGTGGTTACCGGCGGCTTGTCGGAATGCGTGTTACCTGCGGCTTGCAGGAATGTGATTTTACCTGCGGCTTGCAGGAGGTGCTGTTGCCTGCGGCTCGCAGGAAAGTGGTATTACTTATTTGGTAATATTGATAATAGTTTTTACTTAATGTATAACTACATCTTTCAGCAGTTAATCAATATCACAATATCTAAGTTTAAATAGAAGTCATTTGTTTAAAATTAAATAACAACAATCATAACATTTTGATAACATTAACTACTATGATACCCAAAACTTTAACTTTACTGAATTTGACAATGTATCTCTTCTTTATACGTATAACTGTTAGAGTAACACATTGTTACATCACAGTCAATGTCATGTCTAAACTCTTACTGTGAATTCTTTATTAAGTATGATGACTGAAAATGGGGAAAGTAAATTCGCCAACATCTCTCCATACATGCCAAACCATGTATCATTTACAATTACTGCTTATATGAAACGCAATAGTAATTTATTTATTACGTTTACATCCTATGTTAATGTCATGTAATGTTATTGTAGTGTCTAGACAGTCAATCATATCATCATGAATAAGCATCGTGAGGTCTTTACAGGGAAACAACAGGGAACAACATGCTAGACTGCACTGTTTCAATGGATATTCTGTATAACATATCAATTACAGAAAGGTAGTGCATATAATTCACAGACTTCCAATCCTGAGTTCTTTAAGATGACATTATGCTACTATCAAAAGTATTAAGCAAAGACCAAATGTTAGTTTTTTGGTAAGCACAAAAGATTCCTATTAATACATAATTTAAACGTAATACAACATATGTAAAACTTAAAGGCGCTGTAGCACGCTTGTATTACTGAAATAACGTGCTCTCACAAACATATGAATAAGTGTAAACAATGGCTAAATAATGCTCCTAAATCAATAAAAAGAGTTCTAAAATGAATGTACATGGTTCGGTTTAAACACGTGAGTCCATTTCCCATTGACTGGCGATTTTAATGTGAACACATTAGTCCAAGTGATCTGACTGATGTAGCGATACATAAACACCCAAAGTATAATTTTAAATATGGTGAAATAATTGAATGGTCAAACAATCTTGCTGTCTCAAATGTCATGAGACCTCAGCTACCTCTCACACTGACGAGTTTCACACCACTGTTGCTTTATACATCACACCAGTTTCTTTAAATACCGATAGCCGTTTCTTATGCATAGGGCTTATCAGGTCGTGTAATGAGATGTTTTACCCAATAACGTACCGATATATAATATAAACCTTAGTAATAAATAGCAAATTTGAGAAAATAAAATGTGCAAAAACGTGCTTCACGCCTTTAAGTTGCCTTATTTAGGATGTGTTAAAAGCGAATCTACATACAATGAAAAGTTAATATATACATATAATTACAAAATGATTGTGTTACACTAATTTCCGCGTTTCAGATTGGGTGAGAGCTCTCAAAAACCTGCTGCTATTTCTCGATGAATGCAGATAAAATGTGCAACCATTCCTCGTGCATTCGTACCTTGTGACGTCACAATCAATCAGAACAAACGGTCGTGTCAGTCGGTCCTTACAACTGAGCGTAACGTTTTGATGCAAAATAAGAAATACATATGTCATTTCGTCTTCACACCTACGTAGATAACTGGAATATACATGAATGAGATAATTAATTTCACCAGGAACACTTCATTTTAATAGATACAAGTCCTCAAGCTTGATCACCCACTTGCGCTATGCAAACGGTAGCCATGTTTGAACATCATTGATATGCTAATGAAGGTTAATCACAAAATGCTTAAACCAGAAAAAACAAACCCTGATTCTATGCATGTTAATGCTGGGAAATCAAAATTAAATCCGCTGCCGCTTTAGATTAAGGATTCCTCAATTGTGCTTCAGCCATGTATTGTTGCGTGCAACAAGCTGCTGCCTCCCGCGATAAATGACAAATAAATTAGATTTGTGTAAATATTTTAAGAAAAAATTGTTGATTTTGTAATTATAAGGATTGTTTTACATGTTTTGTGCCTCTATCGAAGTATAACAGCAACAAATTTTGTATAACAATGTATACAATTTGTTGCTATTAAACTTCCATAAAACCAGTAGTCGCGAAATTCAACTTTAGGTAAATGTGTGGCGTCCATAAATCTGAGCAACAAAGTTGCGTTTAAACACTTTTATATTGAATCAATCATTGTTTATGTTTTTCTTTCTATTTACATAATGCTGCCGTTTTAGAAGCCAGAGATTCAGTAACTACAGTCAGTACATAGGCGGACAGTAGGAAGCAAGACTATTTCAGACATATCATTGCTTATATTGTATCACATTACACAGTTATATTTTACTGTTGAAATTTGTGTAGATCGATGGCTTGTGTTGATAAAGTCAGTAGTAATGTAGAATGTAGAACTGTAAGCAGTGTTTTATAAACACTTTATTATTTAATCGGTAGTTATTTATGCTTTTCTTTTAACAACATGCTAATCTTTCAGAAGCAAACAGGTCTCGCACCACTCTACCATGACGGACATCTGGAGGCATCAGTCTTTCAGACATGTTATTGTTGTTTGGCTTGGAAACCATATGTGTCTGTCTACGACTAGTACATTATCACAGTAAGTATTACTGCATCGTCAACAGTGGGGAGAGATTCCCGCCAGGAGAGCTAAAATGTCATTAGTGTGAACATTGCGGAAGAACGATTACTGTTGACTTAATATCGAATCTGATCCTCGTTTACTGTTTTGACATTATCTATTCCTATCGTTAAGACCACAGTGATAATAAGCTATCTGATTAAACAGACCAAACATATTTTATAGTTTGAAAGGTGGAGAAAATTATGTATATTGAAACTGAGAGTGTGAATTTGATTTAGTTTATGTACTTCATTATTTTAGATTTTAGTTCACGATCGATAATTGTATTGGATGAATTTTGTCTGTGGATATTTCCCCTTATAGAATTAAGGAAATATAGGATAAGTATTACTCTACCCAATGATAGATTCTGTAAGTGCAAATAGTTCAGTGCGGGTTCTCTTTCCTAATATGACAAACTTGCACTATTTCTAACAACTTTTCAATATACTCAAATAGACATTCCTGAACACCGATGATTGACGTGAAGAGGGAATAAGTGACCACTTGTTTCCGTATACAAAGTTTAACACTCTCATGTTGACTACATTTTACATATCACTCTCTCTGGTTTAAGTGTTTATTGAAACATTCTCAATTGAAAACTTAATAGTTTCTTCTAGCAAATCGTTATCATCTCCATCGACAATCTAATTAACGTATAATACTCTCAACGACAGTAGACAAAATAAACTGAAATAAAATGTATGAGAATTGATTGAAAAATATATATTGTAAACATGAAGTGTTTACTTTTTTCACTGCAACATTGAAATTGTTTCATGAAGTATTAGAATAAAAAAAATAATAAATGTACACTGTATACATAAGACGATATCAGGAACCATGAAGTGTCACATATTAGCCGGATCAATGCCCAATTTTAGAAAGAAAATGTCACACAACAATTAATAACATTTGCTTATTCTCATGTTGCATCTATACAAGCTGAGAGCTATAGTATGAGTATAGTTTGCCGAGGAAAGTCAAACACATCCGCTGAATTTTCTGCCTCTTTGATATCATCATGTACAGTAATATTAATTATACAGAACCGACTGTACTAACATTTCTGAAATGAACATGTATCTATGACAGTTGTCACTTATGTCACCTGCCATCTTGGTTTGATGTCACTCTACTGTCTAGACTCTCGTTAACTGATCAGACCCTGCTGTGATTTCTTTACCTACAGGCTAATACTTAATGAACACACTCTATGCAGCAGACATGAGATGCCAATCTGATTCTGTGAAACCATATATGTGTCTTGTCCCATCCCATGCATGCTTAAAAACATCTCCGGATCTGACCGCCTTCACAATGTGGTATCTAGAAAGCGTTGAAGTTAAAATGTCATCTCCTTGAATGTGTCATATCAAGTGGCATAATCTCAACAAAAGTTCGTTCAAACCAGGCGAGGTGATGTTTGGTATGTTGTCCATGAATAGAAAATGTAGTATTCCCTGTAATTAACACATAAAAAGGTGTATGTAATAAAGAACACACGTATCTGCAATTTGTTTAGAGGTGAGGTGAGGTGAGGTGAGGTGACTTGGGGTTTAACGCCGCTTTCAAGAGTCAATCTTATTAATTAGCATCCATATCAGAACAATGACTGGTGTTTATGGCCTTAAGGTGCAGCTTCATTTGACTATGATTTAAATTCAGCTTTTATGTATCTCTTCTAAACATGTTGTGAGGTTTATTCGGTTTAGAAACATTTTTGCAAAGCAAATGGAAGAATACAGTAGACAGATCTCAACAAGTTACTAGACACTGTAACACAGTAGAGAGTATTTTAATTAAATTAGCTGAATTCAATTTGATCAATTTCAGTTGAGTTTAATATAAAATGCCGTATTCGAGATGGCTGAGGAATGTGATCGTCTAATCGAGCATTAACAACTGGATACCTTGGAAACTAATCTTAATACGACAATCATGGGGGCAGATGTTTTCCAATGGGAAAGTGCGTTATTGCCAGTGGCATATCATAAATTTAATGTTGATCACACTATAATATGATGCCAGGCAATACTCAAACAAATGTCAAAATCCTATTGATATCTTCTCAGTTTTATTGTTCCCATATGAGAAACGTAGTGTATTTCTATTTTATTATTGTCATGGATTATGATGTCGAATGTCTTTTAACGCTGTTTAACTGAGATTGTGGTGATAAACATGAAACCACTTATCCAGAAATGATATTTTATCACAACATATTAACACTTTCAGGTACAGTTCTGAAGAACAAGTCCCTTGCCAGTCATAGAGGGCAAACTCTTAAACCACCCGAAACATTACATTTGATTTTAATACAGAAAAGGATAAACAAAAGGGATTAATCTATAATATTACTGTTGTCAATCGCAGTTGCCAAAACAGTATTCTGGAATTGACTGTTACATATAAGGTTTTTGTTATATAAAATGATTGGAATGACTTCATAGATTACTGTTTGATAAACACATGTAAAGGTCTGACGATACTAATTGGGTGTTATTTAGATAACTCATGGAAACAGGTAGAGCTCATTTTCTTCTCAAGCTGTTCTTAATAATTGCATAATGCAGTTTATGCAACTTAAAGTGACACTTGGGCTTATGTATTAGTCTATAATTTAAACACAATTGTATAGAAATACAATTCCATGCATGAAATGATTTAGATATGCAAAATAAACTAATTATTGCCAACACATTGTTTGCAGTGTTTCAATAGTTTTAAAATAATAATAAAACTATACTTTCACTATTAATGAGTCATTAGGAATACTGATCAATATTTAATACAGACCTTTATTAATATATATACATACTTTGCACGTTCAGATCCCTGATATAAAGTTCCTTTCTGTCTGGTAACTTCCTAATTATGTAAATGAGTGTAGCTTCGATTGGCTGTCCCTACAACACTGTTGTGCCATCAACATTAAGTAGAATCACTGGACTGAAGATCGTTCGAAGTTCGTCATTACAAGTCAACCAAACAGAATGTCCTAACAAGGAGGTGATGTTGGTCATGTTGTTTTAGCGGCAAATTAACTTTTAGCGTTTTAATACCTTTCTGACGACATGGACCATTAAAAGTATCTTCACTAAAAATGTTCCTGCCTTAGAGAGCTCATATGGGCACACTATGTAGTTTAAACACTGCATATTCCATGGTGATTCTAGAAAATGTAAATTCATAATAACCTCAGCTGTCAAATTTGAGCGATTTTAAAAATTGTGATTGCTTTCACAGTGAGCACTCACTCATTTGAAAAGTGATTATATTATACATTCATGGGCACATATTTAAATGCCGTTGACATTTTTAAAACTTGTTTCAGAACTGCAAGCCAACTTCGTGGTATAGAAGAATTGATAGGGGTCAGTATGGCTAAAATGTCTGATTTAAAAAATGTACTTTCCTACTGTCATTGCTAACACCCACTTACAAGGAAGCTGAATGGGTCAAATCAATAGTTTAAAATGTCAAGGCAGTACTGTTTAAGAATGATGACAACGTTTAGTAAATTGGTAAACTTGTATGTATTTGCTCCTCTGTTAAATGAAATTATTTCACCTTAGAGTTCATATTAGAAATAGGAATAGAAAGAATAAGGGCATCAATAACTGTGTCTCTACTGAAATGTCTTTCAAATTTAATTGTATCTTCAGCATTTGATCTCTGGTATTCTGCAGATTAATTCAACACGACCGCCATCATGCAATCTTTATTTCCAGAAAGTTTATTGTCTATGGATAAAGAAAACATCAATATTGGTTTATGTCTCAACAATCTGTGATTCTAGACTAATCAATCACATCAGTGAACCATATTTGAGAGTGTGGGATTGCAATGTTTTGGATAGGTTAAATAAAACAGTTTGAATTGATGATATATATATATATACTTATATATTATATATAACTAATATATTATATTGTATGTTATATATAACTGTGGTAACGTATCGTTTTAAGGCAGTACAGTGTTGTTACTTTTTGAAATAATAAAAGCATCATGCAAAGTTCTTTAATCCTATTTTATTACATTTTATATCATCATAATATATGCTTGGTCATTGAAATCATAATCTTGATATACAGCATCTTTCTACAGAAGACCGAGATGTCACTGTTTGGTGACTTTTAATCATTCAAATGTCAACGATGTTATGTTCAATTGCCTTCATCTATCACTTTATTGAAGAATGAACAATACGAGTAGCTATAATGATGGAAATCAACCACGCATCAGCAACATCTGGCAGAGCATTGATATCATAATTTAATGTATATGTATGTAAATTATTTTATGTGTAAATTGATATTTTAGATGTTCAAAGAACAGAGAACATACATTTATCTTATTTCCTAGTTAATTCTTATGGAATAATATGCAAAGTTAGGTTTGTAAGGAGGAAACCAAATAAATTACAAAGGTATATTGGCTCAAGTTGACATATTTATAAGATAAGATAAGATAAGATAAGACTTTATTATCCCGAAGGAAATTCTGGTTACATCATAAAATACATATAACAGAACAAAACATAAAATCACAACATATCACATGACAACGAGCACTAAGATCATAAATGAATAGATAAGAGCACTAAAATAAATTAAGGATAAGATATGGCTTGTAATGATTGTTAAAATTACAGAATTTAACAAATTACAGATGTTAAAATTACAGTAGTTTAACGTGGTTGTAAATGATAAAAAAAATACACAATGATTAACTTTTGTTAAAAGATTTAATACCGGCAGGAATAAAAGAAATAACACAATTTGGTTATAAATATGGTCAAAAGTAAAAATATATATAGCATGTTTAAAAATAGCGTTTTCTACAGTGGGGAAAGGAATTATCAACCACAGCGACTGGCAACTGTTTGTATCCTTTAAAACAGGAACAAAAGAATCATCAACAAAGCTGTGTATGCACATGAGTGTATTAGTGTATAATACTGTGTGAATTGTAATGAGATGAGTGGTAGAATGCTTCTGTTCATAGTAATGATAAAACCGTAAAGAGAAATATTGTTCTGCTCTTGTTTCTAATTAACAACAATAATTAGTCTGCCTCTATGCTCTGGTCTAAAATATCCTTCAAAGTCGTCTTAATCTAATACATATTCAACTGACAACCGAGTTTAAGTTAAGTGAGTAATATAAGAATCTTTGACACGACTGTAAAAATGAAATAAAATAGTGTTGCTTTAAAAATGTGAAAAATTAACAAATCTCATTAATTTTGCAGTTATTTACAACTTGCTATTTAACCTACTTTAGGTCCTTATGAAGATCAGTTGATAATATCTTTCACCGTTTTTAATTACATTGCTTTTATATACATACTAATTTTGATGTAGACTGGACATGTAAGAAGATTTTTTGAGAACATGATTTATACTGAAATATTTTTTACTTATATACTCCATACTTCGTACTTACATACTACTTACAATTAATTGATGTAATGACAGTAACTATTGGTATTTGGCTCATTTGGTACAGTGTCTGCTCATCATAACCCCCGTTAAAAGATTGAAATTGTTGCTCCCGTTATTAGAGATAAACAAGGTTTGAACGAACAATGTATTATGGCTGTCGGGTGTCAAGAGCACAACAAGAATTTCCAATTCAATTAATGAGGCCAATCAAGTGTTATTATTGTATAATCTATATGTAACTATGTTTTACATTTTGCAAATATATCAACAATTAGTTACATATACTACATTAACATGTATGAGATACCTATGCATGTTGATAACAATACAATGCCTACTCGACGGACTGCACTATATGTAAAACTAAAATGAGCTCATAAAGACTAAATGAATTCAGAAATCTCAGGACAAAATGTGGTGGAATCCGTTTGTGATCCTTCCGGATTCTCCCAAAAATTGGCGGATCCTGGAGAATCAGGCAAGCGGATTCTACCACCTTTTGTCCTGTGAATATTCTGTCAGTTCGTGGTAGTGATCTCATATTTAGTAATGTCGTTTTGTAACAAACTCGATCTATCACGGCCTCCACAACGTGCCTTGCCTGTGATGATGTACATTTTCTCCGACTGTCATATCTTGAGTGCTACTTGGGAGAAATACAATGGACTAGAGTTTGCACAATTGATTCAATTCAATTGACTCTTTAAGGAACTGCGAACATGTCTATTATACTGCAGGGTGTCCTGTCAACTAGTGGGTCAGAATTATGAAGATTGTCAGCAGAATCTGACCATTGGCTGTATAGTCAAAATAAGAAGATTGGTCACAGGTTTTACGGTGAAGGCATATACATTAACATGCAAATGATAACTACAGTACACTGTAATTTCAATCTGACCAGATATTTAAAGAATGTGTTTATTTGAATATGGGCTCAATACACTTAATGTAAATTAGGTATTAATGATTAGCTAGTCAATGACAGTTTTATAATAAATAAAAAAAATACATTTTAATCGTCTATATGCACATAAATGAATGTCCTATGTACACTGTATTACGGACAATAAAGAGCCATTATTACTGTTAATTCAATGGATTTTGATATGCAATAAGATTATTAAGAAATATTTCCAAATATGTTCCAAAAAAGTATAGATACGCTAGTCAGTAAATAAAGACAACGTATTTCCATAAAAAGAAACCGTTTTAATGCATCTATAAAGCATGTCATGGAATTAGTCTATGACATGGTTCATCCTTCTTGTCTTATTTTGACTTGACATTTGTGGTGTTTATTAACACTGCAGTATTCATGACGTCATGTCAGCAACACTCTGCAAGGCCGCACAGAAAATAATTGTAATATGAATCTCCCTAAGAAAAACAGTCGAAGGCCATTTGTTTAATTGACATTCTTTACAAGAAACGGATGAAAAAAGCTCACACAGTTGTGCCTTGAGAACTATTTCAGTGTTTCCCAAGAGACTAATAGTCATCGATCTGTCTGGAGGTGCCTCATTAAAAGACAGAAACATGGGAGATATAATCCTTGAACGAGTGTTAAACCTTTCTTTAAACAAAAAAATAGAATTGGAAAGAGGCAATTAAATATGGATAGCTGTATCTGGTCTTGTGATCATTAGTTACATTGGAGCATTGAAACTGTTTTCATTGAATACCTGATGTGTGATTGTATGTATTTATAGGGTAATTATAGGAATAATGATGAATTTGATATTGCAAAGTCACCGTTTTTCCACATAATGATCATATATAGAGAGAGGTTTGGTCGTGTCTAAGACAATATGAACATTTCGAAATAACTTAATGATGTTTGTTGGTTAAGACGTCCATCATGTTGAAACTTCAGATGCAGTAAAGGTTAATCTCCATCAATTATTATCTATATTATTTATATATAATATATATCAATATCTGTACGTGGTTCCATCTTACATATACACATATTACCACCAGAAAGCAGTATATTTAATCAACTAATCATCATGAGGCCAACATTCAAACTTTCAATAGTTTATATTGCGGTTTATTCACAACATTCAATGCACGATTACCTTTCCCTTTTGTGAGAGTTTTCAAAAGTCAATTAAAGCAGAGGCCTAATCTGATTAACCTCCGGCTTACACAAAAGTAATAAATGGCAAACTTTCGGGCACCGTGTTAACATGTGAAAGTTACATACGTCGAATAAAAATGTCTGAGACAAACAATATGGGAGGATAATAATCGAGTTTTTGATAAAATAAAGACACTTCAATGTATTCTTGTTTTGTATTGTAAGTGAATTTAACTGTTTTGATGTGCAAGATCTAAGAATATGTCACAACATTATCACAAGATTAAAATATTGGGGAAAAGGTATGGTTATCAAACAGTTGGGTACAACTATTCATGAATTACTCCATAGAATATGTACTGATTGTCTTTTTCCCGTTGGATTGACTTGATATCTTAATCTATCTCTGGACAATTAAATTAACATTTAGTCTCCTAGCCTGTGACATTTTACATTATATCAGTCTCTAAGGTATTGATAGCAATCGAATAATGAGAGTTTTTTTCTTCGAACAGTACACCGCTGATCTTTATTTAAATAAAGATTATAATGGGCAACCGTCTAGAAATGAGTATTGCAGTATTTGTAGACAATGTGAATGACCTTTGTTTGTGCCTATCTGAATTGCGCCTTTATAAGTTAGGTACTGTCCAAGTTTTAAAGAGGATTTGTGAATGATGTGTGAATTCGTTTGAAATTGGTTAAACTTTATGTATATATGTATATATTAGTTGTTATTTCAAAACTATGTGTTCCAACGAAGGTGTCTGGAGCATGTAACCTATAACAATGTCACTTGAAGTTTGGTTATTTTTACCAAATTACTGATAGTAATTTATATCGTCGTTTGTAGCATAGTAACATTTTGAAGTTTTTAGAATCAAGATAGCAATTTCATATTGAAAGACACACGCCACAAAGCTAGGCCAAGCAAATTTAGGTTGTATGGTCATTTTGGTCATTTCATTGGTGGAATATATATGTCTGTATGATATACATTTGGAGCAGGATTTTAAGTCGTTTAACGCATTAAAATACCCTCAAGGATCCGGATGGCTCTGTTGTGGGGAGAGATTGAAAAGATCCTTCTTTTCGAGTATACAGTCAAGGCAGGATTTGCCCCAGTGAAATATGTTCAATCAATCCTACTAAGTAAAAACTAATCTGATATTCAAATGGTTTGTCTAGTCTTCCCTCAATGATAGAGAACTTATGCCTGTGTAAAAGTTGATTTGTCTACCTATCACAATAAGACGCCTAGTAATGTCTTGTTAAGCTCGCATAAAGTTCTCGGACATAAAGAAAATGGATTTCAACTCAAATACTGATTAGGACTGTGGAAAACAAGACAAGAGATCAAGTGATATTTGAGACTAATATATGCTTTACATGATTCTATTTCGTAATAGTAGCAAAAACTATTCATTTTAATTCATTATAAAGTCTTTATGTCCGAGGAAAGGTTCTTCTAATGGTTTGAACAGCAAATCAGATCCTTTTGTGATCACTCATTAACCAATCAGAACCTGCTGTGATCAGACATTAAGCAAACATAACCTGATGTGATCACGTTTCCTTCAGTCGTATTTTAATTAACATAATTAATATAAATGTAGACTGTAGCAATGTCAATGTGTTTCTTTGAAACTAAAGAAGTTCCTGGTCCGATCTTATGACACGTAATTGGCTAATTGCAGTATATCACAAGATATGACAGCCCTGGGATCTACCAACTTTAAGGAACATATCAAGTGAAGTCATATTCCTACTGTGACGCCATATCATTGATTAAAAACATTGAGGTACTTTTTTTAAAATGAAAAATTTGGCGACTGATAAATCTAAATCTATACACCACATATTATCCTGCGTTCCTATTGTAAATTGTAGCTTTATGAAAGATATAATCACAATATTATTGCCTATCATCTAAGGAGATAATGTTAAGCAATAACCTAACAAATGTCAAATTATTTTCTAAATGTCTCTCTTGTGAAGTGTTCCCATATGAGACAGTGACAGTGTTTCTATTTAATGATGCAATGGATTAAAGTTTCATTCGTCTCCTGGCGCTGTTTAAATGAGACGGAGAGGACTAAACTGAACCATTTATCATGACGTGATATTTTATTGCAACATTAATCACATAGTTATGTAGAAATATCATATTATCAACTATAAGTCAGAAACATAAAATGTGAGTTTCTGAGTACAGCTATGGACAAGATAATACAACGTGATCTTGAGTCAACTCAATCACTCTAGCCATTAGGGAAATTTGTGCTCGTTGGGTGACAATGTAAGTTGTACAATGTACCTTAAAGTATCAAATATGAATTTGTAGGGATGAAAAAAACTTGTTTTGCTCTGTATTTAAAGTATTTTCGAAGAGTTGCTGAAGTCTGAATCTAAATTATTTGTATTTTCCGAGGTGACGAGGAACCAACATCACCTGACTGATAAACTTACCATTGATATTCTTTCGTGGGAAATAAATTGAAATGCTAGACTAATCCATTATAGTTAATAGATACTGAAATGGTTTATTTTCGCTTTTATTATCATTACTTTAACCAAAATGGCATGATTCTTTGATGATAATGCCAATGACAGGTTTGTGATGAGGTTTGGATATGAGGCTCTAAGATTTATGGATAATTAATCCATGGTCATGACGTCACTTTATTGTGTTATCAGTTGATTATTATTTAGGAATCAACTGTTCATTGACTGTCCCAGTCAGGAGGGGTGTTAGGTTTAGACATTTTCAGTAATTTTTCGAGACTGATGTATTTTGTCTTAATGTACATGAATAGGATCTTAAAATATCTTTCAACTAAATTTTTGTAATGCATGAACCTGGATTCGAACATACGACCCTTCGCTTGGTAGTCAGCGATTCTAACCATTAGGCCACAAGACGCAGTTAGAAATCTTCAAGGCACGGAAGGCATGGAAAAGCAGAGTTTCAGCTGTCAATCACTTCGCTTCGCGTGGAAGTTTTGCGCTGCACGTGCGTGGAAGAATCCATTTCATGAGGGCCGCAGCTACTTGTACCGTATCCTATGAATGAGTACCAAAATTTGCAAAATAATTGATTTTGGTATTCCATAATTGAAAATTATTGTTTCAAATCTAAAATAATCACATATGCATTCTCGTGAAGTCATACATGGATTAAGATGTAGAATGCATTTGGAGCAGTGGATTCGTTAAAAATAATCAACTCGCCCCTTCGGTGCTCGTTGATTATTTTTAACGAATCCACAGCTCCTCATGCATTCTCCGTTACTTAATTCAACATTCAGAAAACACAGAACAGTTGATCACCTACCTGTGTATTTTAGGGCAAATATAATATAATTAGGCATGTCATTGAAACATCTTTTCAACGTGAAAACTAGACAGTTGAAAGTTTCATAACATAATCTGATTTGATGCCCCATAGATAACAGTTACAGTTTTGGCAGCTCTTTGAAGTGACTTTTGAATTTTCTTCTGTGAAATATTCAGTAACAGATCAAACAGTCGATCCTCTTATACCAACTCCATGTATTTGTGATTACATAGTTTTCATTCAGTCGATATGAAAAGTTTTATTCGAAAATTAATGAAATTTGAACATTTACACATTTGACCCCTTTTGAATATTTGATTATGCTAAAGTTCACAAACATGCACCTCAGCATCTGCTCATGGATACATGATGATACATGGTCAATGTATGTGATGTAATTGTATTGATGTTACAGTGAGCGTTAATTTACATGATATTTGCACTATACACACGAAGGTGAACACACTTTTTGTACGCAGCTGTATATAATTATACCATCAATTCCTGGCTGATACTCTAAACATCTTCTCTTGTACATAGAGAAGACAATTGATAAATATTGATATTTCATACATCCCACTACAAATGCCGTTTGGTTTAAAAAAATAAGATATTTATATAATTCTAAGCTTTTATTGGAATCCTTGTTGTTTAATATATCTCATTTTAGGAATGACAATTTAACACTACATCAATTCACATTCTTTAAATGAGATAAAATATACAAGATTGTGTATTTGTAAAAATTACTCTGTCGTGAATCATACAGTTATAAGTACAAATATCTACCTGTGTACATTTTTTTTTGCAATATATGTTCATCAGTCTGCGAAATTCAATTTCAGAATATACAACTTATTTTCTCAAGTAGCTGAATCGCACCGAATAGGCCTTTCCTCAAATCACTAAATTAGTAATAATAGTCAATATACACACTGAGGGCAGGGTACGACTATTAGCAGTGAAGTAAATAGTTGTTATTAAATGTATAACTACATCTTTCAGCAATTTATCAATATCACACCCACATGCTGTTCTAAGTGTAAATAGGAGCCATTTGTTTAATATTAGATAACAACAATCGCAAAATTTTGATAAAATTAATTACTATGATAAATATAATTTCAACTGAACTGAATTTGACAATACATCTTTGCATTATGCGTATAACCGTTAGAGTAACACGGGATCGCTACATGCAGTCAAAAGCATGTCTTAACTCTTACTGTCAATTTATTATTCTGTTTGATGATTGAAAATGGGGAAAGTAAATTCACCAACAATTGCCAAAGCATGTATCATTAACAATTACTGCTAATATGAAACTCAAGGGTAATTTAATTATTTAGTTTACCCCCTATGTTAGTGTCATGTAATGTTATTGTAGTGTCTGGACAGTCAACCATATCATCATGAATGTGTATCATGAGATCGTTACAGGGAAACCTATAATACACAGACAACACCATGCTAAACTGCACTGTCTCAATGGATAGTGTGTATTAACATATCCATTACAGAAAGTTAATGGATATCATTTGACAGAATTCCAATCCTGAGTTCTTTACGAATACTATATGCTATTACCACAAGTATTCAGCAATGGCCATATTTGGAAAGCACGAATGGATCCTATTAGTACATAACTTAAACGTCATAACATATGTCAAACTGAATAGTTTGTTGTTGTAGCACGATTTTATAAATAATTGTCACCAATGGCTAAATAATAGAAGTTTGTAATAAACGTACATGGTTCGGTTAAGCCATGCGAGTTCATTTCCAATCGAGCAGCCAATATAATGTGAACACATTAATTCAAGTGATCTGACTTATGTACCGATAACTAAACACCCAATGTAGTGTTTTAAATACGGTACAATGATGGAATGGTCTGACCTATCATGAGACCTACAAATCTACATTGTACCTCTAACTCTGAAGAGTTCCACACCACTGTCACTTTATACTCCGCACCAGATCCTCTGAATACCGATAGCCGTTTTATCAGTATGGCGTATATGGTCGTGTAATGATGTTTTACCATTAAGGTAGGAATATATTGGATAAACTTTAAATTTAATTTTCTTTTTAAAATGCAACGCCTTTAAGTTGTCTTATTCGGAATTTGTCAAAAGATAATTTCTTCGATGCATACATTGAATAGTTTATATAACCATATAATATCTATTATTAAACATTCATTAGTTATATTTACATCTTAGACACTAAGCGTATATTGGTGGTTAAGGTTGATAAAACCAGTAGTCGCGAAATGCATATTTAGGCAACTGTATAACGTACATAAATCTGAGCAACAAAGTTGCGTTTAAACACTTTTATATTGAATCCATAGTTGTTTAGGTTTTTCCTTCTCTTTCCAGAAGCAAGAGAGTCAATAACTACAGTCAGTCCATTGGCGGACTGTAGGAAGCAAGACTATTTCAAACATATTATTGCTGATATTGTATCACTTTACACAGTTGTATTCTACTGTTTAAATTTCTGTAGATCTATGGCTTGTGCTGACAAAGTCAGTAGTAATGATGCTTTATCTTACGCCAAATGTGTAACGTGCAGAAATGTAAACAACACAGTGTTTTATAAACACTTTATTTATTTAATCGATAGTTATTTATGCTTTTCTTTTAACAACATGCTAATCTTTCAGAAGCAAACAGGTCTCGCACCACTCTACAATGACGGACATCTGGAGGCATCGGTCTTTCAGACATGTTATTGTTGTATGGCTTGGAAACCATACGTGTCTGTCTACAACTAGTACATTATCACAGTAAGTATTACTGCATCGTCAACAATGAGGAGAGATTCCCGCCAGGAGAACTATAATGTCATTAGTGTGAACATTGCGGAAGAACCATTACTGTTGACTTAATATCGAATCTGATCCTCGTTTACTGTTTTGTTATTATCTATTTCTATCGTTAATACCACAGTGGTAATAAGCTATCTGATTAAAGAGACCAAAAACATGTTTATAGTTTGAAAGATGAAGAAAATTAAGTACCGAGAGTGTGAATTTGATTTGGTTGATGTTCTTCATTATTTTAGATGATACAGTTCACGATCAATAATTGTATTGGATGAATTTTGTCTGTGGATATTTCCCCTTATAGAATTAAGGAATTTAAGTATTACTCTACCCAATGATAGATTCTGTAAGTGCAAATAGTTCAGTGCGGGTTCTCTTTCCTAATATGACAAACTTGCCCTTTTTCTACCAACTTTTCAAATACTCAAATACACATTCCTCAACACCGATGATTGACGTGAAGAGGGAATAATTGACCACTTGCTTCCGTACAAAAAGTTTAACACTCTCATGTCTGACTACAATTTACATAACACTCTCTCTGGTTTTAGTGTTTGTGGAAAATGCCTAATTGAACATTTAATAGTTTCTTCTAGCAAATCGTTATCACCTCCATCGACAATCTAATTAACGTATAATACTCTCAACGACAGTAGACAAAATAAACTGAAATAAAATGTATGAGAATTGATGGGGAAATATATATTGTAAACATGAAGTGTTTACTTTTTTCCCTGCCACACTGAAATTGTTTCATGAAGTATTAGAATAAGAAAATAATAAATGTACACTGTATACATAAGACGATATCAGGAACCATGAAGTGTCAATGCCCTATTTTAAAAAGACAATGTCACACAACAATTAATAACATTTGCTTTTTCTCATGTTGCATCTATACAAGCTAAGAGCTATAGTAAGAGTATAGTTTGCCCAGGAAAGTCAAACATATCCGCTGAATTTTCTACCTATGTGTTATCATCATGTATCGAAAGACTACAGTAATATGAATTATACAGAACCGACTGTACTAACATTTCTGAAATGTACATGTTTCTATGACTGTTGGCACTTATGTCACCTGCCATTTTGGTTTGATGTTACTCTACTATCTAGACTGTCATTAACCGATCAGACCCTGCTGTGATTTATTTACCTACAGGCTAATACTTAATGAACACACTCTATGCAGCAGACAAGAGATGTCAATCTGATTCTGCGAAACCATATATGGTTCTTGTCCCATCCCATGCATGCCTAAACACATCTGCAGATCTGACTGCCTTCACAATGTGGTATCTAGAAAGTGTTCAAGTTAAAATTATATCTCCTGGAATGTTTCGACATCATATCAAGTGGCATAATCTCAACAAAAGTGCTTTCAAACCAGGCGAGGTGATGTTTGGTATGTTGTCCATGAATAGAAAATGTTGTATTCCCTGTAATGAACACATAAAAAGGTGTATGTAATAAAGAACACACGTATCTGCAATTTGTTTAGAGGTGAGGTGAGGTGACTTGGGGTTTAACGCCCCTTTCAAGAGTCAGTCTTATTAATTAGCATCCATATCAGAACAATGACTGGTGTTTATGGCCTTAAGGTGCAGCTTCTTTTGACTATGATTTAAATTCAGCTTTTATGTATCTCTTCTAAACATGTTGTGAGGTTTATTCGGTTTAGAAACATTTTTGCAAAGCAAATGGAAGAATACAGTAGACAGATCTCAACAAGTTACTAGACACTGTAACACAGTAGAGAGTATTTTAATTAAATTAGCTGAATTCGATTTGATCAATTTCAGTTGAGTTTAATATAAAATGCCATATTCGAGATGGCTGAGGAATGTGATCGTCTAATCGAACATTAACAACTGGATACCTTGGAAACTAATCTTAATACGACAATCATGGGGGCAGATGTTTTCCAATGGGAAAGTGTGTTATTGCCAGTGGCATATCATAAATTTAATGTTGATCACAGTATAATATAATGACAGGCAATGCTCAAACTAATGTCAAATTCCTATTGATATTTTCTCAGTTTTATTGTCCCCTTATGAGAAATGGAGTGTATTCCTATTTAATTATTGTCATGGATAATGATGTCGAACGTCTCTTAGCGCTGTTTAACTGAGATTGTGGCGATAAACATGCAACCATTTATCCAGAAATGATATTTTATCACAACTTATTAACACTTTCAGGTACAGTTCTGAAGAACAATTCCCTTGCCAGTCGTAGAGGGCAAACTCTAAAACCACCCGAAACATTACATTTGATTTTAATACAGAAAAGGATAAAACAAAAGGGATTAATCTATTATATTACTATTGTCAATCGCAGTAGTCAAAACAGTCTTCTGGAATTGAATTTTACATATTAGTTTTTGTTATAACAACTGTACACTTATTATTCTCAAAGGTTTAGTCAAATATTTGTTTTGAAATTATAGTTCTTGAGGTGCTGTGATTTGACATGCGCAGTGTGATCACATGACTGATAAACACACCATCAATATTGTTTCATGATCATGAGCAATTTATTGAAATGCTAGACTAATCCATTGTAGTTGATAGGTGACATGTTTTATTTTCGCTTTCATTAGAATTTGAGTAATTGAAATGCTAATATATGTGAATTAATCATTATACAATGAGCTACCAAATATTTTTATTTAGTAGTTTTAGAATTTTCATACACATAAACACGCAAAAAAGTACAAACAATGATATAAAAAGAATCAGCAAAAATAGCAACACGTCTGCAAGACGATGTATATCAAATGTAGATATCACTTGATCTCACAAAGCGATATTTCTGGTACAATAGTGCATCTAAGAAGTCATAACAATACATGTAAGAACACTTTATTTTACAAACTGACTGTACCATCGTACTTTTAATAATGACATAAGCTTATCAGGTAACAACAAACTTACAACCTGACCATCGTCCTATAAATATGGACGCAAGCTTGTCGGTCAACAACAATCTCACAAACTGACCACTGAGCTACTGCACTTTGTTCAGACAACCTCACAGGACCTGTATTGTCAACTGTCTTACTTTCCTTAGGCATTAATCATTATTAGGGTAGAAATCCAGTTTATTTAGGATTTTATGCGAGCTATAACAGGACATTACTCGGCGTCACAGGACAAAAAGTGGAGGAATCCGCTTGCCGGATCCTTCCGGATTCTTCCGGATTCCCCAGGATCCGCCAAAATTTGGGAGAATCCGGCAAATGGATTCCACCACTTTTTGTCCTGTGCGTCTTATTGCAATTGGTAGACAAATCAACCTTCCATTGATTGAAAACAGAAAAAATAAACCATTTGAATATTAGTTTAATGTTCGGTTGTGAGGGAACATAGTTCAAAGGAAATAATCATCTTTCATACTGCAGTATCATAATAAATAATATAATAACTACGTCCATTGGCTACCACATCTTTGTAGGCAACAGGTTTCTCATTGGTTGACCATCAGACACTGATGTATTGTAGTATATCTATGATTCACAAAATTATAATATGGTAATCATAAAAAGAAAAATGCGATAAGAGTGAGTAGTTTTAAAAATCGTCCTGTTCTTATGTTTGCCACTTCTCAATTTCATTTAAAGACTTTATATGGCATGAAAATTAAGATGATGGAGAAATATCAATCAAAATCTCCATGATGTCATAAAAAGATACGGTCTATCTTATTGATGCACAATCTATCTTCTAAATAACCAATGAAACAGGAAAACTTATGACTGAAACAGAGATTCATCACGTATTCAGAATCAAACTGAACTCATTATGAACATAACATTATTTGTTCGTAAGTTTTAAGAAATTGTTGTTTTTTAATCTCCTGAAAGTTGAACCATCTGAATCCAACCTATGTATCCGCCACTGTTGTTTAATTAAATAGAATTAGCGATGAAGACGAGGACAGGTGACTACAGTCCCTCTCACCCTTTCACTTTCATTCAAACTCAAGGTTCAAGTATACCTCGTTCTATGGTTTTAGGGCTATATGCTATAGAAAGGTTTCGTGGGCTAATATTTAATACAACAGCTGGTTAATGTGCTCTGCATTTATGGGTTATCCTTTTGTTGCCAAGTCTTAATGTAATAGCAACTAAATGGATACTTGACTAAGCCGAATATCTATAGATTGAGGAGTAAACACATTTCTCAGTATCTTACAGTTTCTTATGACAGTGGTACAGTTACCAAACGAACTTCTACGGTCATGCATCGGGTTTTATTTATGTTCTTTACAAATAATTACAAAAACAGGACAAAAATGTGTGAAATCCATTTACCGGATCCTTTCCGGATTCTCCCAAATATTGGCAGATCCTGGGGAATCCGGAGGATATGGCAATCGAAATCCACCACTTTTTGTCCTGAAAAAATAATTTTGATACACTAATTTCCGCGAGTTTGATTGGACGAGATTTCTCAAAAACCTGCTGCCATTTCTTGATGAATGCAGAGAAGATGTACAACCATACCTCGTGCCTTTATTCGTAATCAGATAACAACATCGAATGGAAGGGAATGACAAATTTATTCGAGAAAAGTGTTTACTGACAGCGTCTACAACTTTCATCATTAGCTTGAATTGTCTGTACATATTAAAGGTTCAAATGGATGAAATACAAGTGTATAACAGTATCAGTGCAAACCCATATTTTACTCAAACCAGTGATACATGTCTGTTAAAATTCTTATTTCTTTATACACATATCTCGATATCCCTGTAATGTTACAAAACTCAGTGCTGCTCAGTATCTCCATTTGACTCATATTTGAATATGTTTGGTCATATGTTGGTGTACGGCAACGATATTAAATAGCTAAAAACATAGATGGGGACAATCACTACACATCCACTTTCAGTGATTATCAAGTGACTATTTGAACAGCATCAATCAGATACTTGCATCATAATGACACTTGTGGTAGATCATCCCTGCATATCCACTCTCCCGATGCTACTTAAAATCAGCAATGACTTCTGATGAGTAGGGCAGTATAACCCAGTACAAACCTGCTCCGTTCAATTACTCCCAGGTCTCTACTTAATTAACACACAGTATGCAGTTGGCTGGACATGTCAATCTCATTCTAGAGAAGAGTGGGAGAGAGTCCGTTGCAGGATTTGGTTGTTTGTTTAATAATATGATTGGATTGATTGCATAGATAACTGTTTGACAAACACATGTAAAGGTCTGACAATACTAATTGGGTTGTAATGGACGATGCGATCTTGTTATTTAGATAACTCATGGAAACAGGCAGGGGTTAATTTCCTCTGTTCTTAATACATGCAACTTAAAGTATCACTTAGGCTGATGTATTTGTATTTGTATTTGACATGTTTTAGATTTTCACTATTAAGGATTCATTAGGAATACTGATCAATATCTAATACAGACCTTTATTTAATATATATATATATATATATATATATATATATATATATATATATATATATATATATATATATATATATATATATATATATATATATATATATATATATATATATATATATATATATATATATATACTTGCTGGTAACTTCCTATTTATGTCCCTAGAACACTGTTGTGCCATCAACATTAAGTAAAATCACTGGACTGAAGATAAGGTCGTCATTACAACCAAAAAGAATGTCCTAACAATGAGGTGATTGACGGAAGTATGAGGTGAATACTAAATGAGTCGTCTTGTCGGATTGTTTAGAGGGAGATCATTGGCGTAGTATTATCATTATACAAGTGATCTATCGGAAACAGCCAAAACAGCTGACCCCCCCCCCCCCCCCCCCCCCCCCCCCCCTTTTTCAAATCCATGCATACATAAGTTGGGATTCGGGTCCAGAACCGTTTAAGAATGATGACAGCGTTTAGGGAATTGGTAAGCTGGTATTAAAACAAACTTTTATATATTTGCTCCTCTGTTAATTGAAATTATTTCACCTGAGAGTTCATATTAGAAATAGAAGTAGAAGAATAAGGGCATCAATCACTGTGTCTCTACTGAAATATCTTTCCAATTCTATGGTATCTTCAGCATTTGATCTCTGGTAATCCGCAGATTAATTCAACACGACTGCCATCCTGCAATCTTGATTTCCAGAAGGTAACTGTCTTTGGATAACGAAAACATCAATATTTGTTTATGTCTCAACAATCTGTGATTCTAGACTAATCAATCACATCAGTGAGAGTGTGGCATTGCAATGTTTTGGATAGGTGAAAAAAACAGTTTGAATTGATGATATATATATAATTAAAACACATATGTTATCGATACACTGTGGTAACGTATCGTTTTAAGGCAGTACAGTGTTGTTACTTTTTTTGAATAATCAACGTATCATACAAAGTTCTCTAATCCTGTTTTATTAGATTTAATATCATCATAATATAAACTTGGTCATTGAAATTGTAATCTTGATGTACAACATCTTTCTACAGAAGACTGGGGGCGGGATAGCGCAGTGGTTAGGGAGTTCGGCTTCGGATCAAGAGGTCCGGGGTTCGAATCCCGCCAGGGGCACGGCAACTTTGTCTGCAGTAGAGAACTGTTCTACACGCAGTCAGGTTTGGGTGCAATGCTACACTGAATTTCAGCGTAGTACCACCCATGGTTCGCTAGTTCCAGCCGCTGCTCGCAGGTTTCACCGCAGTGCATAGCCACATGGCGCTGCGGGCTTTCTCCCTGCCATAATACTGGCAGCCGCGATATAAGTGAAATAATCTTGAAAGCGGCGTTAAACCCCAACTCACTCACTCTACAGAAGACCGAGATGTCACTGTCTGGTGACTTTTTAATCATTCAAATGTCAACGGTGTTATGTTCAATTGCCTTCATCTATCACTTTATTGAAGAATGAACAATACGAGTAGCTATAATGATGGAAGTCATCCTCGTATCAGCAACATCTGGGAGAGAATTTATTTCATACATTTTATGTATATGTGTGTAAATGATTTTATGTGTAAATTGATTTTTTAGAAGTTCAGAGAACAGAGAACAGACATTTATCTTATTTCCTAGTTAATTGTTATGAAAGAATATGCAAAATTAGGTTTGTAAGGAGGAAACCAAAGGAGGAAACCAACTAAATTACAAAGGCATACTGGCTCAAGTTGACATATTTGGTTGTTAATACGGTCAAAAGAATGACTCATTTATAAACATATATAAAGCATGTCTAAAAATAATGTTTTCTGCAAATAGTGGGGAAAGGCAATAACAACAACAGCGACTGGCAACTGGAGCAAAGTTTTATCCTTTAAAACAGTCACAAATGAATCATCAACAACGCTGTGTGCGCGCATGAGTGTATTGTAATAACATTTTGTGAATTGTAATGAAATGAGTGGTAGAATGCCTCTGTTCATGGTAATTATTAAATTGTAAAGAGAAATATTGTTCTGCTCTTGTTTCTAACTAACAACAAGGTTTGAACGAACAATGTAATGTGGCTGTGAGTGGTCCAAAAGATTCTTCAAAGTCGTTTTAATCAAATAAATATTCAACAGACATTTAACAGTTCCAAAAGGGTCATCTGTCAAATCAAATACGAGTTTATGTTAAGTGAGTAATATAAGAATATTTGACACGAATGCAAACGTGATATTATATTGTTGCTTTAACCATGTGAAAAATTAACAAATCTCATTAGTTTTGCAGTTATTTACAACTTGCTATTTTACCTAGTTTAAGTCCTTATGAAGATCAGTTGATAATATAGTTCTTCCTTTTTAATTACATTACTTATATACATACTTATTTTGATGTAGACTGGACATGTAAGAAGATTTTGAGAATATGATTTATCCTGAAATATGTTTTACTTATATACTCCATACTTCATACTTACATACTACTTACAAGTAATTGATGTAATGACAGTAACTATGGGTATTTGGCTCATTTGGTACTGTGACTGCTCATCATAAACCTCGTTAAAAGATTGAAATTGTTGCTCCCGTGCTCAGCGCTCCAGGTAATTAGAGATAAACAAGGTTTGAACGGACAATGCATTGTGGCTGTCGGGTGTCAGGATCACAACAAGAATTTCCAATTTACACTGTAATGAGGCCAATCAAGTGTTATTATTGTATATGTTACTATGTGTTACATTATGCAACTATATCTACAATTAGTTACATATTCTACATTGACATGTATGATATGCCTATGCATGTTGATAACAATACAATGCCTACTCGACATCACCAACGTGCCTTGCCTGTGATGAAGTACATTTTCCTCGACTGTCATATCTTGAGTGCTACTTTGGAGAAATATAATGGACTAGAGTTTGCACAATTGATTCATACAGAGACTCTTTAAGGAACTGCGAACATGTCTATTATACTGCAGGGTGTCCTGTCAAATAGTGGGTCAGATTTATGAAGATTGTAAGCAGAATCTGACCAATGGCTGTATTTCCGCCAAGTGCAACGGTAAGTCAAAATAAAAAGATGGGTCTCAGGTTTTACGGTGAAGGCGTATAAATTAACATGTAACTGATAACTACAGTACACTGTACTTGCTTTATGAACTAAAGTACATTCCATTTAAATTTTTAAAATTCTGACCAGATATTGAAAGAAGGTGTTTATTTGAATATGGGCTCAACATACTTAATGTAAATTAGGTATTAATGATTAGCTACTCAATGACAGTTTTATAATTAAAATAAAACATTCTACTCGGCTATTTGCACACAATGAATGTCCTATGTACACTGTATTATGGACAATAAAGAGTCATTATTATTGTTAATTCAATGGATATGGATATGCAATTAGTTTATAAAGAAATATTTGGGAAATGTGTTCAAAAAAGGTGTAGATACGCTAGTCAGTAAATAAAGACAACGGATTTCCATAAAAAAGAAACCGTTTTAATGCATCTATATAGCAAGTCATGGAATTAGTCTATGACATGGTTCATACTTCTTGTCTTATATTGACTTGACATTTGTGCTGTTTATTAACACTGCAGTATTCATGACGTCATGTCAACAACACTCTGCAAGGCCGCACAGAAAATAATTGTAATATGAATCTCCCTTAGAAAAACAGTCGAAGGCCATTTGTTTAATTGACATTCTTTACAAGAATCGGATGAGAAAAGCTCACACATATGTGCCTTGAGAACTATTTCAGTGTTTCTCAAGAGACTAATAGTCAACGATCCGTCTGGAGGTGCCTCATTAAAAGACAGAAACATGGGAGATATAATCCTTGAACGAGTGTTAAACCTTTCTTTAAACACAAAAATAGAATGGGAAAGAGGCAAGTAAATATGGATAGCTGTATCTGGTCTTGTGATCATCAATTACATTGGGGCACTGAAACTGTTTTCATTGAATAACTGATGTGTGTGATGGTATGTATTCATCTGGTAATTATAGGAATAATGATGAATTTGACATTGTAAAGCCATTGTTTGTCCATATAACGACCATTGTAGAGAGAGGTTTGCCCGTGTCTAAGACATTATGAACAGTTCGAAACAACTTGATGATGTTTGTTGGTTTAGACGTCCATCATGTGGAAACTTTAGATGCAGTAAAGGTAATCCCCATCAATTCACTTATTATTTCTAATATATCAATATCTCTACGTGGCTCAATTTAACATATACACAATTTGTAAACTCACATATTACCATCAGAAAGCAGTTTATTTAATCAACTAATCATCACGAGGCCAACATTTAAACTTTCACTAGTTTATATTGCGGTTTATTCACAAAGTTCAATGCACGAATACCTTTCCCTTTTGTGAGAGTATTCAAAAGTCAATTAAAGCAGAGGCCTAATCTGATTAACACCCGGTTACACATAAGTAAAAAAACGGCAAACTTTAGGACATTGTGTTAACATGTTAAAGGTACATACGGTGAATAAAAATGTCTGAGACAAACAATATGCGAAGTTAATAATCGAGTTTTTGAGAAAATAAAGACATTTCCATGTAATCTTGTTTTGTATGGTAAGTGTATTTAACTGGTTTGATGTGCCAGATCTAAGAATATGTCACAACATTATCAAAAGATTCAAATATTGGGGAAAAGGTATGGTTATCAAAAAGTTGGGTACGAACTATTCATGAATTACTCCATAGAATCTGTAGTGATTACAACTGGATTTGAAAACTAACAGTTCCTCTTCCCTTTTGATTGACTTGTTATCTTAATATATCTCTGGACAATTAAATTAACATTTAGTCTCCTAGCCTGTAACATTTTACATTAGATTAGTCTCTAAGGTATTGATGGCAATCGAGTAATGAGAGTTTTTCTTCGAAAAATACACCACTGGTCTTTAATTAAATAAAGATTCTAATGGGCAACCGTCTAGATCTTATTATTTCAGTATTTGCAGACAATGTGAATGACCTTTGTTTGTGTCTATCAGTATTGCGCCTTTATAAGTTATGTACTGTCCAAGTTTTATAGACGATTTGTGAATGGTATGTGAATTCGTTTGAAAATACTGAACCTATCACATTGGTAAAACTATATTGAGTAATGTATATATAAGTTGTTGCAACAAAACTACGTGTTCCAACGAAGGTGTCTGCAGCATGTAAATTATAACAATATTAGTGGAAATTTGGTTGTTTTTACCAAATTACTCATAGTAATATATATTGCCGTGTGTAGCATAGTAACATTTTGAAGTTTTTGGATTCAAGATTGCCATTTGACATTGAAAGACACACGCACTAAAGCTAGGTCAAGCATATTTAGGTTGTTTTGTTTTGAGACATATGTGTTGTCTAGAACACGTACATTATCGGGCATCATTGTATTCCATGCATGTTATTTATGAATATTTCCTACCATACAATTTTAAGGAAGCAAGTTACGAGTAATAGTTTACTCAGTGCAATATTATATGTGCAGATGCACATAGTTCAGCGTGCATTCTGCTTTCAATGATCAATAAACATAAAGGTAGATTTTAGTCATTCAATGTGTACATACAATGCACATCTGAGAGTAAACTCCCTATCCTATTTCTTAGTACCTACAGTAGATGTTCAGTATTAATAATTGCCCACTTTTCCTTAACCATAAATCTGGAAAACCTTCATTTCTGTCACCATTTACACGGTAGTGTGATGAACAAATTTTGAATAGCACCCTCTATGGAGCTGCAAGTTTGTTGATGACCGCTTATTTGACCATTTACTAGTCCACATTAAGTAGACAATTTCATAAAGTGTATTTTATTAAGAGTCATCAAGTCTTCCAACAGTGTAGACTTCGGCAGTGTATTTTGCCATGATGCCCTTAATGTCACCGAGAGATCATTTCCAAAAAATATTGATTATGAATATAGCTACTTTATTTCAATGTACTAGTAGCTTTAGTTCAATACACATGTTAGTTTTATAATATTTCTTTACACATGTGTATACACATTTCCGGCTTTTAGTCATTATAGAATTCTACAGGTCAACGTATAGCTACAACCCCTTAACTCTAAATAGCAGTGTAGGCATAAAAAGTGAAAAATAGATGCTTAAATTAGTAAAAAAACATTCAAGGTAGTGTGTAAGATCGTCATTACCCCTTTACAGTCAGTTTAAACTACGTTTTATTCCATCATAAATATCAAAACACTAATGTCAAACGTATAACAGCCTTCATTGTTCATTTAAACATGAACAATAAGGGGAAATAAGATTAAGCCTTCAGCCAAATGCTGCACACTCACTCACTCAAACACTCATCCTCGTTCGGGAGTAGTTATTTTTCTAAACTTGGAGGATTACTTCATGAACATGGGGTTTTGCACAATTATTGCCATACAACATTCATGGTGTGTATTTGAAAACACTGTTTAGGAGGTTTTGCTGAATTCAGAACATATCACACCATTGAATGTCTGAAGTGAAGTAAATACAAATGGCCAACTGACAAATAAAATGATTTAATGCGTTACACTACATAATACTCTGAATGTCGAGAACGGAAAATTATGCTTACAAGCATGACAGTTCACAATAGTGGCAGCCAATGAAATGTCCTGATTTGAAAGTTGATAATCGCTCACGGTCATCACATCCAGGGACTGTCAATGTTAAGTGTTCGAATTTCGGTCATGCTCATTGGTTGGATATTGGCTGAGCTTTGTCTGATGATATACATTTTGAGCAGGATTTTAAGTCGTTGAACGCATTAAAATACCATCAGGGATCCGGATGGCTCTGTTGTGGGGGGAGATTGAAAAATTCTTCTTTTCGAGTATAAGGTCAAGGCGGGATTTGCCCCAGTGGAATACGTTCAATCGATGCTACTTAGTAAACACTAATCTGTTATTCAAATGGTTTGTCTAGTCTTCCCTCATTGATAGAGAACTAATGCCTGTGTAAAAGTTGATTTGTCTACCTATCACAATAAGACGCCTAGTAATGTATTGTTAAGCTCGCATAAAATTCCCGGACATAAATAAAATGTATTTCTACTCAAATAATGATTAGGTCTGTGGAAAGCAAGACAAAGGTCGTTTTGGCAATGACAGTAATTTCCCCATCCATGAAGTATTCTGAAACAAGGACAATACTTAGTTGTTCCCAGACAAACGTGTTTGTATATTTCGAGCATGGTTGTCAAATTATATGATTATGTGTTCTATGTGTATCATTACACTGGGCGATGGGAAGGGATATCTAACACCAGATATCATTTGAAACCCTGATACCGATTGATAGTGATATGTCTTTGATATATAACATCTGTATCCATTGTTACTAGATCATTCAGAGGATGTCTTAATATTCAAGCTAAGCAAATGCAATGTCATGTTGAATACAGATATTGATATCTCTTACTGCGTCCTTAGAGGATGGATTGTGCATCAATAGGACAAACGACGGGGCTAACACATTAACCAATGATAACCTGTTAAGATCACACATTTACCAATCAGAACCTACTGTGGTCGCACATTAACTAATCAGAACCTGCTGTGATCACGCATTAACCAATCAGAATCTGCTGTGATCACGTTACCTTCAGTCATATTGAATTTAACATTTGAACATGTAAGAACCTGTAGACTAGGAATGTCAATATGCTTCTTTAAAACTTAAGAAGTTTCTGGTCCGTCTGTATGCATGGACACGTAATTGGCTTATTGCAGTATATTTCAAGATATGACAGCCCTGGGATTTACCAGAGTGTTTAAGGAACATATCAGCTGAAGTCATATTCCTACTGTCACGTCATATCATTGATTAAAACATTGAGGTACTTTTTTTGAAAAATGAACTATTTTACGACTGATAATTCTAAATCTATACACCACATATTCTCCTGCGTTCCTATTGGAAATTGTAGCTATATGAAAGATATAATCACAATATTATTGCCTATCATCTAAGGATATAATGTTAAGCAATAACCTAACAAATGTCAAATCATTTTCTAAATGTCTCTCTTGTGAAGTGTTCCAATATGAGACAGTGACAGTGTTTCTATGTAATTATGCAATGGATTAAAGTTTCATTCGTCTCCTGGCGCTGTTTAAATGAGATGGAGAGTACAAAAATGAACCATTTATCATGAAGTGACATTTTATCGCAACAATAATCACATAGTTATGTAGAAATATCACATTATCAACTAAAAGTCAGAAACATAAAATGTGAGTTTCTTGGTACAGCGACGGACAAGATAATACAAAGTGGTCTATGAGTCAAGTCCCTCACTCTAGCCATGGCAAATGTGTGCTTGTTGGTTGACAATGTATGTTGTACAATGTACCTTGAAGTATGAAATATGATTTTGTAAGGATGAACAAAACCTCATATACTCATGGTAAAAATGGTTGACACCCCTAAACAGAAAATGGATTGTAGCAAACTTAAATGCATTTAACAATTAATATATATATTAATATCGATATTATGGTATTTTCGAAATAAAATGGCACAAACACATGATGTAAACTAACTAATACTTGCCACGTATGCACTGTGTGCGAATAAGACTCCATGAAAGATGTTGTGTGTATTTGGGTTCAGTAGAATTTCTTTTTCAAATGCAACTATTCATTATTTTATTAGAACCAAAATGAGAACATTCTAACACTGTAACAAAATTCCAATGCCAAAATCTCAAGACACAAGGAATGAACTCTTTTGAATAAATTCAATTTTTCTTATATTCCTTTTTCTTTGGTATTGTGAAGTACAAGTAGAGAAATAGCAAATGCTGAAGTACCCTGTTCACAAAAAGACATCCAGTAGTAACATGTTTTACCAAAAAAATAATCGAAACTGATACGTAACGTTGTTTATATAACAATTCATTCCTATAACTTTTAGGGGGTGTCAACCATTATTACCATGAGTATATAAACTTGTTTTGCTTTGTATTTAAAGTATTTTCGAAGAGTTGCTGAAGTCTGAATACAAATGATTTGTATTTCCCGAGGTGACGAGGAACCAACATAACCTGACTGAAAAACTTACCATCGATATTGTTTCGTGGGAAATAAATTGAAATGCTAGACTAATCCATTATAGTTAATAGAAACTGAAATGGTTTATTTTCGCTTTTATTATCATCTTTTAACTAAAATGGCATGATACTTTGATGATAATGCCAATGACGGTTTGGATATGAGGCTCTAAGATTTATGGATAATTAATTCAACATTCAGAAAACACAGCGAATTGGGAGTACAGCTGTGTATCGAAAGTTTTTCCACCTACCTGTGTATTTTAGTGCAAATATCATGTAATTAGGCATGTCATTGAAGCATCGTTTCAACACACAAACTAGTCCAATCACTTTTCATGTTTGCATAAGAAGACATGTATGTTTCATAACATAATCTGATTTGATGCCTCATAGTTAACAGTTACAGTTTGGGCAGCTCTTTGAAGTGACCAGGGGTCAATCTTTTCAAAACTAAAGTTTGTATTTTTCCAGGGAAATATTCAATAATGGATCAAACAGTGGATCAAACATACACCATATATTTCTTCGTATACCAACTCCATGTATTTGTGATTAAATTGATTTCTTTTAGTTGATATGAACATTTTTATACGAAAATTAATGAACATTTGAACATTTGAACAGTTGACCCCTTTTGTATATTTCATGATGCTAAGTTCATAAACATGCACCATAATCATCTGCTCATGGATACATGATGATACATTGTCAATGTATGTGATGTAATTTTATTGATGTTACAGTGAGCGTCAATTAACATGATACATGAAGGTGATACAACTTTTTGAACGCAGATGTATATACTTACATCACATCCTGGCTGATACTCCAAACATATGATGTTGTACAGAGAGGAAAAACAAAGAAATAATGATTGTTATGTCATACATCCCAGAACAAATGCCCTTTGGTTAAGAAAATAAGATTTTAACATAATTTTAAGTATCATGAGATCTTTCCAGGGAAACCTATACTTCACAGACAGACGTCAACATGCTAAACTGCACTGTTGAAATGGATATTATGTATTAACATATCCATTACAGAGAGGTAATGAATATAATTCATAGAATATGCTACTATCACAAGTACTTAGCAACGGCCAAATGTTAATATTTTGGTAAGCACGACATGGTCCTATTAATACATAATTTAAACGTAATATAACATATTTAAAACTGACTAGCTTGTGTGATATTAAAAGCGCCGTAGCACGCTTGTATTACTGAAATAACGTGCTCTCAAAACATATAAATAAGTGTTACCGATGGCTAAATGATGCTCTAAAGAGTTCTAAAATGAATGTACATGGTTCGGTTTAAACACGTGAGTCCATTTCCCTTTGAGTGGCCATTTTAATGTGAAAACATTAGTCCAAGTGATCTGACTGATGTAGCGATACCTAAACACCCAAAGCAGAGTTTTAAATATGGTGAAATGATTGAATGGTCAACCATCTTGCTGTCACAAATGTCATGAGACCTCAGCTACTGACACTGACGAGTTTCACACCACTGTCGTTTTATACACCACACCAGTTTCTTCGAATACCGATAGCCGTTGTCTATGCATAGGTCTTATCAGGTCGTGTATTGAGATGTTTTACCCATTAACGTACCGATATATAATATAAACCTTAATAATAAATAGCAAATTTGAGAAAATAATATGTGTAAAATACGTGCTTCACGCCTTTACGTTGCCTTATTTAGGATGTGTTAAAAGCGAATCTACATACACTGAAAAGTTAATATATACATATAATTACAAAATGAACACTAATTTCCGCGTTTCAGATTGGGTGAGCGCTCTCAAAAACCTGCTGCTATTTCTCGATGAATGCAGATAAAATATGCAACCATTCCTCGTGCATTCGTACCTTGTGACGTCACAATCAATCAGAACAAACGGTCGTGTCAGTCGGTTCTTACAACTGAGCGTAACGTTTTGATGCAAAATAAGAAATACATATGTCATTTCGTCTTCACACCTACGTAGATAACTGGAATATACATGAATGAGACAATTAATTTCACCAGGAACACTTCATTTTAATAGATACAAGTCCTCAAGCTTGTTCACACACTTGCGCTATGCAAACGGTAGCCATGTTTGAACATCATTGATATGCTAATGAGGATTAATCACAAAATGCTTAAACCAGAAAAACAAACCCTGATTCTATGCATGTTAATTCTGGGAAATCGAAATTAAATCCGCTGCCACTTTAATTCAAGGATTCCTCAATTGTGCTTCAGCCATGTATTGTTGCGTGCAACAAGCTGCTGCCTCCCGCGATAAATGACAAATAAATTAGATTTGTGTAAATATTTAAAGAAAAATTTGTTGATTTTGTAATTATAAGGATTGTTTTACATGTTTTGTGCCTCTATCGAAGTATAACAGCAACACATTTTGTATAACAATGTATACAATTTGTTGCTATTAAACTTCCATAAAACCCGTTATCATGAAATTCAAATTTAGGCAAATGTGTGGCGTCCATAAATCTGAGCAACAAAGTTGCGTTTAAACACTTTTATATTGAATCGATCATTGTTAATGTTTTTACTTCTATTTACATAATGCTGCCGTTTTAGAAGCCAGAGAGTCAAATCTACAGTCAGTACATAGGCGGACAGTAGGAAGCAAGACTATTTCAGACATATCATTGCTTATATTGTATCACATTACACAGTTATATTTTACTGTTTAAATTTGTGTAGATCGATGGCTTGTGTTGATAAAGTCAGTAGTAATGATACTTTATCTTACGCCAAATGTGTAACGTGTAGAAATGTAAGCAGTGTTTTATAAAGACTTTATTTATTTAATCGGTAGTTATTTATGCTTTTCTTTTAACAACATGCTAATCTTTCAGAAGCAAACAGGTCTCGCACCACTCTACAATGACGGACAGCTGGAGGCATCAGTCTTTCAGACATGTTATTGTTGTATGGCTTGGAAACCATATGTGTCTGTCTACGACTAGTACATTATCACAGTAAGTATTACTGCATCGTCAACAGTGGGGAGAGATTCCCTCCAGGAGAGCTATAATGTAATTTGTGTGAACATTTCGGAAGAACGATTACTGTTGACTTAATATCGAATCTGATCCTCGTTTACTGTTTTGACATTATCTATTCCTATCGTTAAGACCACAGTGATAATAAGCTATCTGATTAAACAGACCAAAAATATTTTATAGTTTGAAAGGTGGAGAAAATTAAGTATATTGAAACTGAGAGACTGAATTTGATTTAGTTTATGTACTTCATTATTTTAGATTTTAGTTCACGATCGATAATTGTATTGGATGAATTTTGTCTGTGGATATTTCCCCATATAGAATTAAGGAAATATAGTTTAAGTATTACTCTACCCAATGCTAGATTATGTAAGTGCAAATAGATCAGTGCGGGTTCTCTTTCCTAATATGACAAACTTGCACTATTTCTAACAACTTTTCAATATACTCAAATAGACATTCCTGAACACCGATGATTGACGTGAAGAGGGAATAATTGACCACTTGTTTCCGTACACAAAGTTTAACACTCTCATGTTGACTACATTTTACATAACACTCTCTCTGGTTTTAGTGTTTGTTGAAACATTCTCAATTGAAAACTTAATAGTTTCTTCTAGCAAAATAAACTGAAATAAAATGTATGAGAATTGATGGAAAAATATATATTGTAAACATGAAGTGTTTACTTTTTTCACTGCCACACTGAAATTGTTTCATGAAATATTAGAATAAAAAAAATAATAAATGTACACTGTATACATAAGACGATATCAGGAACCATGAAGTGGTACATATTAGCTGGATCAACGCCCAATTTTAGAAAGAAAATGATACACAACAATAAATAACATTTGCTTTTTCTCATGTTGCATCTACACAGGCTAAGATCTATAGTAAGAGTATAATTTGCCGAGGAACGTCAAACATAACTGAATTTTCTGCCTATTTGATATCATCATGTACAGTAATATTAATTATACAGAACCGACTGTACTAACATTTCTGAAATGAACATGTATCTATGACTGTTGGCACTTATGTCACCTGCCATCTTGGTTTGATGTCACTCTACTGTCTAGACTCTCGTTAACCGATCAGACCCTGCTGTGATTTCTTTACCTACAGGCTAATACTTAATGAACACACTCTATGCAGCAGACATGAGATGCCAATCTGATTCTGTGAAACCATATATGTTTCTTGTCCCATCCCATGCATGCCTAAAAACATCTCCGGATCTGACCGCCTTCACAATGTGGTATCTAGAAAGCGTTGAAGTTAAAATGTCATCTCCTGGAATGTGTCATATCAAGTGGCATAATCTCAACAAAAGTTCTTTCAAACCAGGCGAGGTGATGTTTGGTATGTTGTCCATGAATAGAAAATGTAGTATTCCCTGTAATTAACACATAAAAAGGTATATGTAATAAAGAACACACGTATCTGCAATTTGTTTAGAGGTGAGGTGAGGTGACTTGGGGTTTAACGCCGCTTTCAAGAGTCAGTCTTATTAATTAGCATCCATATCAGAACAATGACTGGTGCTTATTGCCTTAAGGTGCAGCTTCATTTGACTATTATTTAAATTCAGCTTTTATGTATCTCTTCTAAACATGTTGTGAGGTTTATTCGGTTTAGAAACATTTTTGCAAAGCAAATGGAAGAATCCAGTAGACAGATCTCAACAAGTTACTAGACACTGTAACACAGTAGAGAGTATTTTAATTAAATTAGCTGAATTCAATTTGATCAATTTCAGTTGAGTTTAATATAAAATGCCATATTCGAGATGGCTGAGGAATGTGATCTTCTAATCGAACATTAACAACTGGATACCTTTGAAACTAATCTTAATACGACAATCATGGGGGCAGATGTTTTCCAATGGGAAAGTGCGTTATTGCCAGTGGCATATCATAAATTTAATGTTGATCACAGTATAATATAATGCCAGGCAATACTCAAACAAATGTCAAAATCCTATTGATATCTTCTCAGTTTTATTGTTCCCATATGAGAAACGTAGTGTATTTCTATTTCATTATTGTCATGGATTATGATGTCGAATGTATTTTAACGCTGTTTAACTGAGATTGTGGTGATAAACATGAAACCACTTATCCAGAAATGATATTTTATCACAACATATTAACACTTTCAGGTACAGTTCTGAAGAACAATTCCCTTGCATGTCATAGAGGGCAAACTGTAAAACCACCCGAAAAATTACATTTGATTTTAATACAGAAAAGGATAAACAAAAGGGATTAATCTATAATATTACTATTGTCAATCGCAGTTGCCAAAACAGTATTCTGGAAATGAATGTTACATATAAGTTTTTGTTATATAAAATGATTGGATTGACTTCATAGATTACTGTTTGACAAACACATGTAAAGGTCTGACGATACTAATTGGGTCGTAATGGACGACGAGATCTTGTTATTTAGATAACTCATGTAAACAGGTAGAGCTCATTTTCTTCTCAAGCTGTTCTTAATAAATGCATAATGCAGGTGATTCACAGTTAACTGTTCACGAACATCACATCCTTGCGGAGTAGAATATACTTTCCCTTACTGAACTAAAGTCACTCATCTGTTGACGGAAGTATGAGGTGAATACTAATTGACTCGTCTTGTCGGAGAGTTTAAAGCTAGATCATTGGCCTAGTTTTATTATTACACAAGTGAGCCAAACAGCCAAAACAGCTTTATCCAAATGCATTGCTTTTAGCCCACCACAAGGAATTAAACATAATTCCGTTTTTCCACATGGGAACAATTCAAAATGTGCCTAGGGACTTGCATCTTTTAAGAATTGCATAATATAAATGCAAACAGTACATGTATATCATTCCAATTTCGTTGGCCATGTTCCTTTTAGCGGCATATTGATTTTTAGCATTTTTACACCTTTTCTGACCACGTGGACGTTTAAAAGTATCTTCACTTATTTTTTCCTGCATTAGAGTGTGCAAAATACTAGTATTTTGCTCATACACTGCATATTTCAGGGTGATTCTAGAAAATGTGATTAAACTTCAAAGTGAGCTATCAAAATTGGCCGATTTTGAAATTCTTGTTTGATTTCATAGTGAGCACTCAACAGGTCAGGAAAGACAACGGAGAAGGTGACCACCATCATAGACAAAGAGTGCATCTCCCGGGAGTTCATCGTCAGAAATCACAGTGATATGAGAAGATTTGCCATTATACCGTTTGTGTTTTCCTTTATCAGAGAATTTTTGAAATACGAGGGTGGTTGCTTCGAAACACACATTCTTCAATCGACTAAAAATACACCAGGTTATTGCTGGAAAATCGGCAAATACAGATCCAGCAATTTCAGTTGGAAGCAAAGCAGCACTAGCTATTACTGATCAAATATGTGTAAACATAGCCAAATCACAGGGAGTGGGGTTGAATTGGAAGTAAATTCAACCCTGCTATTCATGAGAGTCACATGTGTGATTAAGTCAAGTCCAGAAATGAAATCATATCTCCTCCACGAGTTTGCAGTAGTTTCTCACACCTCTAGACATGCTACTCAAGCGCAAGTGTGTGTGTGTGTGTACATCTTTGAACCTTTTCAGAGCATCACATATTGGAATGCAGCGTGGCATGGAATGGACACATTTTAAGACAAGAGTCATCAGAAGATGACATATCCCACCGGTCCCACATAATTCATAAAACACATCTTTGACAGATAATTGTATATAAATTACTTCAGTTAGGGGTTATACACATGGTGAGTTTGAGGCATGATAAAGGGTTTTGGAGTTCTACAACAGAAGCAGACCTATCCCTGAACAAAGCCCAAATCCAACGTGTTTCTATGGAAACGAAAAACAAATTCAGAAATTTGAAAAATATCAAAATGCAACACTTCAATTAGTGGGTAATACACATGCAAAGTTTAAGGAAGATATGATGAATAGTTTTGGAACTGTGCTCCGGAAACGAACCTATATCTGAACAAAGTCCAAATCCAACACGTTTCTATGGAAAATATTCAGAAATCTCAAAATATCAAAAGGCACCACTTCAGTTGGTGGGTAATACACATGGAAAGTTTCAACAAGATATCATGAACCGTTTTCAAGTTCTGCTCCCGAAACAAAATGATTACGGACGGACAGGGCGACGACTATATCCCACGGTATTACATACCGGTGGGATAAAAAGTGCTATCCTTGGTGCCATGGCCAAGTGTCATACCTCCAGATACTTTCAACAATCTCATTAGATTCTTCTAAATTTTGTTTGATCACTAAATTCCCACTCAAGAATGTGTCTGTACCTGTAGGATTGGTCAGAAAACCATCTGGTCAACATAAAGGCGAGCAGACTTCGCATGAGCAAGATGACCTGCAGCATGAAACAGTGGGATCATTTCTGTGATTGCATCAATATGCAAATTCCAATTTCTTGTGCGTTCAACTCGGATTTAAAGTAGAATTGATACTTGCTTAACATATGCAGTCCAGAGTTTGCCTGTCCTACTCGCATTGGCAGCAGATTTTGAACACATTCTTCATCTATGACTGCATCAGTAGAACGACACGTTCTCCATTCAGCAGGGATTGCTTGACATTTCTGAGCAGAGTGACATCCATATAACCAGGTGTTTCTAACAGAGTAGGCATGATGACATGAAGAAAGAAATGGGCACGTTTGGCTCAGGCATATGCATGACCACTTATCAGATGAATTACACAGTTTGGAGCAAAGAAAATAGCCCATAAACCTTCCAACCCACTGCCTCCCACCACATATCCAATCGATCTCATATATGACATCAGTAAATGAATAGCTCCAAGGTGAATAATAATCTTGTTCAGCTTTGAAGATTTCACAATGCATGGCAAATGCATGTTTTTCGGCCAAATGTAGTGCAAAACACAGGTCAGAGTGGATGGTGTCGGGCCGGTAATGATCTTCATTTACATAAAGCAAACTAGTGATTTTACTCTTCTCATGTTTGTCAAATTTGGACTGCACACTACATTAAGCTGTAACAGAAGTGATAGTGAGATCACCTCCAGTGGGAATCAAACCCGGGACCAGTAGCCCCGTAGGAAGCCACTAGGAACACTTTCATCTCACCTTGCCACATACACCCCCTCCACAAAGTGACTCGTCCTCGAGTCAAGCTTTTGCGAGTTAGAAAGCACCTCAGTTCGACGTACCCAGGGTGTTGTGAGCACAAGGGAGTTGCGACAAAACTATAAGGATTTTCCTCTTGAACCACTGAAGCAACTCCTGTTGGGTGTGCAATTTTCAAAACCCAATAATGGTTACACTAATTACCCTATTAAACTATGCATTTTTTAAATTATATTTGAAGAGGGCTTTCATTTGATATATGACATGACATGATTAACTTAAAAATAAAAATAGATTAACAATTTACCGAAACGCCGGCGGCCATCTTGGAAATGGCGGCCATTTTGAAAAAGCCACCATCTAGAATTTGCAGAACTTTGTGCCATTGATATAGGTAAGATATTTTTAAGGTCTTCAGAAAAAATCAGCTTTCTACTATTTTTTTCCGGGTTGTCCATATCTTTTGACTAATGGTCCTGGCCTATAATGCCTGTGTAAAAGTTGATTTGTCTACCAATCACAATAAGAAGCCTAGAATGTATTGTTAAGCTCGCATAAAATTCTCGGACATAAAGAAAATGTATTTCTACTCAAATAATGATTAGGTCTGTGGAAAGCAAGACAAAGGTCGTTTTGGCAATGACAGTAATTTCCCCATCCATGAAGTATTCTGAAACAAGGACAATACTTAGTTGTTCCCAGACAAACGTGTTTGTATATTTCGAGCATGTTTGTCAACTTATATGATTATGTGTTCTATGTGTATCATTACACTGGGCGATGGGAAGGGATATCTAACACCAGATATCATTTGAAACCCTGATACCGATTGATAGTGATATGTCTTTGATATATAACATATGTATCCATTGTTACTAGATCATTCAGAGGATGTCTTAATATTCAAGCTAAGCAAATGCAATGTCATGTTGAATACAGATATTGATATCTCTTACTGCGTCCTTAGAGGATGGATTGTGCATCAATAGGACAAACGACGGGGCTAACACATTAACCAATCAGAACCTGTTAAGACCACACATTAACCAATCAGAACATGTTGTGATCACACTTTAAACAACGAGAACCTACTACGATCACACATTAACCAATCAGAACCTACTGTGGTCGCACATTAACCAATCAGAACCTGCTGTGATCACGCATTAACCAATCATAATCTGCTGTGATCACGTTACCTTCAGTCATATTGAATTAACATTTAACCTGTAGACTAGGAATGTCAATATGCTTCTTTAAAACTTAAGAAGTTTCTGGTCCGTCTGAATGCATGGACACGTAATTGGCTAATTGCAGTATATTTCAAGATATGACAGCCCTGGGATTTACCAGAATGTTTAAGGAACATATCAGCTGAAGTCTTATTCCTACTCTCACGTCATATCATTGATTAAAACATTTCGGTACTTTTTTTTAAAAATGAACTATTTTACGACTGATAATTCTAAATCTATACACCACATATTTTCCTGTGTTCCTATTGGAAATTGTAGCTATATGAAAGATATAATCACAATATTATTGCCTATCATCTAAGGATATAATGTTAAGCAATAACCTAACAAATGTCAAATCATTTTCTAAATGTCTCTCTTGTGAAGTGTTCCAATATGAGACAGTGACAGTGTTTCTATTTAATGATGCAATGGATTAAAGTTTCATTCGTCTCCTGGCGCTGTTTAAATGAGACGGAGAGGACTAAACAGAACCATTTATCATGAAGTGACATTTTATCGCAACAATAATCACATAGTTATGTAGAAATATCACATTATCAACTAAAAGTCAGAAACATAAAATGTGAGTTTCTGGGTACAGCGACGGACAAGATAATACAAAGTGGTCAATGAGTCAAGTCACTCACTCTAGCCATGGAACATTTGTGCTTGTTGGTTGACAATGTATGTTGTACAATGTACCTTGAAGTATCAAATATGATTTTGTAAGGATGAAAAAAAACCTCATATACTCATGGTAAAAATGGTTGACACCCCTAAACAGAAAATGGATTGTAGCAAACTTTAATGCATTTAACAATTAATATTTTTCGATATTATGGTATTTTCGAAATAGAATGGCACAAACACATGATGTAAACTAAATAATACTTGCCACGTATGCATTGTGTGCGAATGAGACTCCATGAAAGAAGTTGTGTGTATTTGGGTTCAGTAAAATTTCTTTTTCAAATGCAACTTTTCATTATTTTATTAGAACCAAAATGAGAACATTCTAACACTGTAACAAAATTCCAATGCCAAGATCTCAAGACACAAGGAATGAACTCTTCTGAATAAATTTAATTTTTCTTATATTCCTTTTTCTTTGGTATTGTAAAGTACAAGTAGAGAAATAGCAAATGCTGAAGTACCCTGTTCACAAAAAGACATCCAGTAGTAACATGTTTTTACCCAAAAAATAATCGAAACTGATACATAACGTTGTTTATATAACAATTCATTCCTATACTTTTAGGAGGTGTCAACCATTATTACCATGAGTATATAAACTTGTTTTGCTTTGTATTTAAAGTATTTTCGAAGAGTTGCTGAAGTCTGAATACAAATTATTTGTATTTCCCGAGGTGACGAGGAACCAACATAATCTGACTGATAAACTTACCATCGATATTGTTTCGTGGGAAATAAATTGAAATGCTAGACTAATCCATTATGGTTAATAGAATTTGAAATGGTTTATTTTCGCTTTTATTATCATTATTGTAACTAAAATGGCATGATACTTTGATGATAATGCCAATGACAGGTTTGTGATGAGGTTTGGATATGAGGCTCTTAGATTTATGGATATTTAATTCAACATTCAGAAAACACAGCGAATTGGGAGTACAGCTGCGTATCGAAAGTGTGTCTACCTACCTGTGTATTTCGATGCAAATATCATGTAATTAGGCATGTCATTGAAGCATCGTTTCAACGCACAAACAAGTCCAATCATTTTTCATTTTTGCATAGGAAGACAGTTGAATGTTTCATAACATAATTTGATTTGATGCCTTATAGTTAACATTTAGAGTTTTGGCAGCTCTTTGAAGTGACCAGGGGTCAATATTTTCAAAACTAAAGTTTTTATTTTTTTCGGGGAAATATTCAATAATGGATCAAACAGTGGATCAAACATACACCATATATTTCTTCTTATACCAACTACATGTATTTGTGATTGAATTGATTTCCTTTAGTTGATATGAACATTTTTATACGAAAATTAATGAAATTTGAACATTTGACCAGTTGACCCCTTTTGTATATTTCATTATGCTAAGTTCATAAACATGCACCATAACCATCTGCTCATGGATACATGATGAAACATTGTCAATGTATGTGATGTAATTTTATTGATGTTACAGTAAGCGTCAATTAACATGATACATGAAGGTGATCAAACTTTTTGAACGCAGATGTATATACTTACATCACATCCTGGCTGATACTCCAAACATATGATTTTGTACAAAGAGGAAAAACAAAGAAATAATAATTGTTATGTCAAACATCCCAGGACAAATGCCCTTTGGTTAAAAAAATAAGATATTAACATAATTTTAAGTGTGTATTATTGAAATCCTTGTTTAATAAATCTCATTTCAGGAATGGCAATTAAACACTACATCAATTCACATTTCTTTAAATGAGATAAAAGATAAAAGATTGTGTTTCATCAAAAATACGTTGTTGTGAATCATACAGTTATAAGGACAAATATCTACCTGTGTCCATGTATGTGTATTTTTGCAATGTATGTTCATCAGTCTGCGTTTAATTTCAATTGCAGAATCGAACATATAACTCATTAACTCGAGCAGTTGAATTGCACGGGATAGGCCTTTCCTCAAATCGCTACATTAGTAATAACAGTCAATATACGCACGAGGGCAGGGTACGATCACCATTAAAAGTGAAGTAAATAGTTGTTACTAAACGTATAACTACATATTTCAACAGTTTATCAATATCAGAGTAATTGAAGGGTCCAAATGACGGGGGCTCCATAATGATGTTGACATGCTAATGAAGTAAGAGAAAATGATTATACAATGCGATCAAAATAGCAGAGATGATTTTCTATAACATGACATATCATATCTGACATCCGAAAATTTGGTTGCAGGACAGAAATGTACTTGAAACATCGTATTTAGTGAATTTGGTTGCAGTCCCCTATAGGGATCTGCAACCAAATTTATTTACAGCAATTATTCATCATTATTCCTCGTTGGCAAATACATATTTGGTTGCAGAGAAAAAAATAGTGTGTTGACAAGCACATAGCATGAGTTTGGTTGCAGAGGTTTTCAAATTAACTAAATACGATGACATTTTCTGAATCATTTCGGCAAGTTCTCTCTCGCTAAGTGCATGACGTAATGAAACCATTGTATGTAACGCATCCTCCCATTGGCTCATTCCGTATCAATCATTTCTAAACAAAAAAATAAATTCATGCTTATTAATTCTGGTTGCTTTTATTCACGTTTCTAGATAGAAACTATTCATTAAATAACTTAATGCTGTTTATTTCCAATAAAACTAATTTAGCAATCAAAGATATCTATGACAACCAATGGTAGAAAATGTTAAATTAAACAAGGTTAGTAGGTAGTTTCTATCTATAGCATTAGAAATGACAGCAACATGATAATATGACATTATCGAAAACCGGACTCGATAACGATCGCTAAGAAATTTCCGCTAACTGTAAATATTGAAATAAAGTGCAAGGTAAGTTCCAACATTCATCAGATCATGATATTTTCCTTCTGCAACCAAATTGTGTCAAGTCAAGACTGTTCTGTTTGATGAAAACATGTGTTTTGATGGTTTAAAAAGTTTGGTTGCAGTTGCCTATAGGGACTATGTTAGTGTCATGTAATGTTATTGTGGTGTCTGGACAGTCAACTATATCATCTTAAATGTGTATCATGAGATCTTTCCAGGGAAACCTATAATTCACAGACAGACGTCAACATGCTAAACTGCACTGTTGAAATGGATATTATGTATTAACATATCCATTACAGAGAGGTAATGAATATAATTCATAGAATATGCTACTATCACAAGTACTTAGCAACGGCCAAATGTTAATATTTTGGTAAGCACGACAGGGTCCTATTAATACATAATTTAAAGGTAATATAACATATGTAAAACTGAGTAGCTTGTGTGATATTAAAAGCGCCGTAGCACGCGTGAAATGATTGAATGGTCAACCATCTTGCTGTCTCAAATGTCATGAGACCTCAGCTACTGACACTGACGAGTTTCACACCACTGTCGTTTTATACACCACACCAGTTTCTTCGAATACCGATAGCCGTTTTCTATGCATAGGTCTTATCAGGTCGTGTATTGAGATGTTTTACCCATTAACGTACCGATATATACTATAAACCTTAATAATAAATAGCAAATTTGAGAAAATAATATGTGTAAAATACGTGCTTCACGCCTTTACGTTGCCTTATTTAGGATGTGTTAAAAGCGAATCTACATACACTGAAAAGTTAATATATACATATAATTACAAAATGAACACTAATTTCCGCGTTTCAGATTGGGTGAGCGCTCTCAAAAACCTGCTGCTATTTCTCGATGAATGCAGATAAAATATGCAACCATTCCTCGTGCATTCGTACCTTGTGACGTCACAATCAATCAGAACAAACGGTCGTGTCAGTCGGTTCTTACAACTGAGCGTAACGTTTTGATGCAAAATAAGAAATACATATGTCATTTCGTCTTCACACCTACGTAGATAACTGGAATATACATGAATGAGACAATTCATTTCACCAGGAACACTTCATTTTAATAGATACAAGTCCTCAAGCTTGTTCACACACTTGCGCTATGCAAACGGTAGCCATGTTTGAACATCATTGATATGCTAATGAGGATTAATCACAAAATGCTTAAACCAGAAAAACAAACCCTGATTCTATGCATGTTAATTCTGGGAAATCGAAATTAAATCCGCTGCCACTTTAATTCAAGGATTCCTTAATTGTGCTTCAGCCATGTATTGTTGCGTGCAACAAGCTGCTGCCTCCCGCGATAAATGACAAATAAATTAGATTTGTGTAAATATTTAAAGAAAAATTTGTTGATTTTGTAATTATAAGGATTGTTTTACATGTTTTGTGCCTCTATCGAAGTATAACAGCAACACATTTTGTATAACAATGTATACAATTTGTTGCTATTAAACTTCCATAAAACCCGTTATCGTGAAATTAAAATTTAGGCAAATGTGTGGCGTCCATAAATCTGAGCAACAAAGTTGCGTTTAAACACTTTTATATTGAATCGATCATTGTTAATGTTTTTACTTCTATTTACATAATGCTGCCGTTTTAGAAGCCAGAGAGTCAAATCTACAGTCAGTACATAGGCGGACAGTAGGAAGCAAGACTATTTCAGACATATCATTGCTTATATTGTATCACATTACACAGTTATATTTTACTGTTTAAATTTGTGTAGATCGATGGCTTGTGTTGATAAAGTCAGTAGTAATGATACTTTATCTTACGCCAAATGTGTTACATGTAGAACTGTATGCAGTGTTTTATAAACACTTTATTATTTAATCGGTAGTTATTTATGCTTTTCTTTTAACAACATGCTAATCTTTCAGAAGCAAACAGGTCTCGCACGACTCTACAATGACGGACATCTGGAGGCATCAGTCTTTCAGACATGTTATTGTTGTATTGCTTGGAAACCATATGTGTCTGTCTACGACTAGTACATTATCACAGTAAGTATTACTGCATCGTCAACAGTGAGGAGAGATTCCCGCCAGGAGAGCTAAAATGTCATTAGTGTGAACATTGCGGAAGAACCATTACTGTTGACTTAATATCGAATCTGATCCTCGTTTACTGTTTTGACATTATCTATTCCTATCGTTAAGACCACAGTGATAATAAGCTATCTGATTAAACAGACCAAACATATTTTATAGTTTGAAAGGTGGAGAAAATTATGTTATTGAAACTGAGAGTGTGAATTTGATTTAGTTTATGTACTTCATTATTTTAGATTTTAGTTCACGATCGATAATTGTATTGGATGAATTTTGTCTGTTGATATTTCCCCTTATAGAAATAAGGAAATATAGTTTAAGTATTACTCTACCCAATGATAGATTCTGTAAGTGCAAATAGTTCAGTGCGGGTTCTCTTTCCTAATATGACAAACTTGCACTATTTCTAACAACTTTTCAATATACTCAAATAGACATTCCTGAACACCGATGACTGACGTGAAGAGGGAATAATTGACCACTTGTTTCCGTATACAAAGTTTAACACTCTCATGTTGACTACATTTTACATACCACTCTCTCTGGTGTAAGTGTTTATTGAAACATTCTCAATTGCAAACTTAATAGTTTCTTCTAGGAAATCGTTATCATCTCCATCGACAATCTAATTAACGTATAATACTCTCAACGACAGTAGACAAAATAAACTGAAATAAAATGTATGAGAATTGATGGAAAAATATATATTGTAAACATGAAGTGTTTACTTTTTTCACTGCAACATTGAAATTGTTTCATGAAGTATTAGAATAAAAAAAATAATAAATGTACACTGTATACATAAGACGATATCAGGAACCATGAAGTGTCACATATTAGCCGGATCAATGCCCAATTTTAGAAAGAAAATGTCACACAACAATTAATAACATTTGCTTATTCTCATGTTGCATCTATACAAGCTAAGAGCTATAGTATGAGTATAGTTTGCCGAGGAAAGTCAAACACATCCGCTGAATTTTCTGCCTATTTGATATCATCATGTACAGTAATATTAATTATACAGAACCGACTGTACTAACATTTCTGAAATGAACATGTATCTATGACTGTTGGCACTAATGTCACCTGCCATCTTGGTTTGATGTCACTCTACTGTCTAGACTCTCGTTAACTGATCAGACCCTGTTGTGATTTCTTTACCTACAGGCTAATACTTAATGAACACACTCTATGCAGCAGACATGAGATGCCAATCTGATTCTGTGAAACCATATATGTGTCTTGTCCCATCCCATGCATGCCTAAAAACATCTCCGGATCTGACCGCCTTCACAATGTGGTATCTAGAAAGCGTTGAAGTTAAAATGTCATCTCCTGGAATGTGTCATATCAAGTGGCATAATCTCAACAAAAGTTCTTTCAAACCAGGCGAGGTGATGTTTGGTATGTTGTCCATGAATAGAAAATGTAGTATTCCCTGTAATTAACACATAAAAAGGTGTATGTAATAAAGAACACACGTATCTGCAATTTGTTTAGAGGTGAGGTGAGGTGAGGTGAGGTGACTTGGGGTTTAACGCTGCTTTCAAGAGTCAATCTTATTAATTAGCATCCATATCAGAACAATGACTGGTGTTTATGGCCTTAAGGTGCAGCTTCATTTGACTATGATTTAAATTCAGCTTTTATGTATCTCTTCTAAACATGTTGTGAGGTTTATTCGGTTTAGAAACATTTTTGCAAAGCAAATGGAAGAATACAGTAGACAGATCTCAACAAGTTACTAGACACTGTAACACAGTAGAGAGTATTTTAATTAAATTAGCTGAATTCAATTTGATCAATTTCAGTTGAGTTTAATATAAAATGCCGTATTCGAGATGGCTGAGGAATGTGATCGTCTAATCGAATATTAACAACTGGATACCTTGGAAACTAATCTTAATACAACAATCATGGGGGCAGATGTTTTCCAATGGGAAAGTGCGTTATTGCCAGTGGCATATCATAATTTTAATGTTGATCACACTATAATATAATGCCAGGCAATACTCAAACAAATGTCAAAATCCTATTGATATCTTCTCAGTTTTATTGTTCCCATATGAGAAACGTAGTGTATTTCTATTTAATTATTGTCATGGATTATGATGTCGAATGTCTTTTAACGCTGTTTAACTGAGATTGTGGTGATAAACATGAAACCACTTATCCAGAAATGATATTTTATCACAACATATTAACACTTTCAGGTACAGTTCTGAAGAACAAGTCCCTTGCCAGTCATAGAGGGCAAACTCTAAAACCACCCGAAACATTACATTTGATTTTAATACAGAAAAGGATAAACAAAAGGGATTAATCTATAATATTACTGTTGTCAATCGCAGTTGCCAAAACAGTATTCTGGAATTGAATGTTACATATAAGTTTTTGTTATATAAAATGATTGGAATGACTTCATAGATTACTGTTTGATAAACACATGTAAAGGTCTGACGATACTAATTGGGTGTTATTTAGATAACTCATGGAAACAGGTAGAGCTCATTTTCTTCTCAAGCTGTTCTTAATAAATGCATAATGCAGTTTATGCAACTTAAAGTGACACTTGGGCTTATGTATTAGTCTATAATTTAAACACAATTGTATAGAAATACAATTTCATGCATGAAATGATTTAGATATGCAAAATAAACTAATTATTGCCAACACATTGTTTGCAGTGTTTCAATAGTTTTAAAATAATAATAAAACTATACTTTCACTATTAATGAGTCATTAGGAATACTGATCAATATTTAATACAGACCTTTATTTAATATATATACATACTTTGCACGTTCAGATCCCTGATATAAAGTTCCTATCTGTCTGGTAACTTCCTAATTATGTAAATGAGTGTAGCTTCGATTGGCTGTCCCTACAACACTGTTGTGCCATCAACATTAAGTAGAATCACTGGACTGAAGATAAGTTCGTCATTACAAGTCAACCAAACAGAATGTCCTAACAAGGAGGTGATGTTGGTCATGTTGTTTTAGCGGCAAATTCATATTTAGCGTTTTAATACCTTTCTGACGACATGGACCATTAAAAGTATCTTCACTAAAAATGTTCCTGCCTTAGAGAGCTCATATGTGCACACTATGTAGTTTAAACACTGCATATTCCATGGTGATTCTAGAAAATGTAAATTCATAATAACCTCAGCTGTCAAATTTGAGCGATTTTAAAAATTGTGATTGCTTTCACAGTGAGCACTCACTCATTTGAAAAGTGATTATATTATACATTCATGGGCACATATTTAAATGCCGTTGACATTTTTAAAAATTGTTTCAGAACTGCAAGCCAACTTCGTGGTATAGAAGAATTGATAGGGGTCAGTATGGCTAAAATGTCTGATTTAAAAAATGTACTTTCCTACTGTCATTGCTAACACCCACTTACAAGGAAGCTGAATGGGTCAAATCAATAGTTTAAAATGTCAAGGCAGTACTGTTTAAGAATGATGACAACGTTTAGTAAATTGGTAAACTTGTATGTATTTGCTCCTCTGTTAAATGAAATTATTTCACCTTAGAGTTCATATTAGAAATAGGAATAGAAAGAATAAGGGCATCAATAACTGTGTCTCTACTGAAATGTCTTTCAAATTTTATTGTATCTTCAGCATTTGATCTCTGGTATTCTGCAGATTAATTCAACACGACCGCCATCATGCAATCTTTATTTCCAGAAAGTTTATTGTCTATGGATAAAGAAAACATCAATATTGGTTTATGTCTCAACAATCTGTGATTCTAGACTAATCAATCACATCAGTGAACCATCTTTGAGAGTGTGGGATTGCAATGTTTTGGATAGGTTAAATAAAACAGTTTGAATTGATGATATATATATATATACTTACATATTATATATAACTAATATATTGTATTGTATGTTATATATAACTGTGGTAACGTATCGTTTTAAGGCAGTACAGTGTTGTTACTTTTTGAAATAATAAAAGCATCATGCAAAGTTCTTTAATCCTATTTTATTACATTTTATATCATCATAATATATGCTTGGTCATTGAAATCATAATCTTGATGTACAGCATCTTTCTACAGAAGACCGAGATGTCACTGTTTTGTGACTTTTAATCATTCAAATGTCAACGATGTTATGTTCAATTGCCTTCATCTATCACTTTATTGAAGAATGAACAATACGAGTAGCTATAATGATGGAAATCAACCACGCATCAGCAACATCTGGCAGAGCATTGATATCATACATTTTATGTATATGTATGTAAATTATTTTATGTGTAAATTGATATTTTAGATGTTCAAAGAACAGAGAACATACATTTATCTTATTTCCTAGTTAATTCTTATGGAATAATATGCAAAGTTAGGTTTGTAAGGAGGAAACCAAATAAATTACAAAGGTATATTGGCTCAAGTTGACATATTTATAAGATAAGATAAGATAAGATAAGACTTTATTATCCCGAAGGAAATTCTGGTTACATCGTAAAATACCTATAACAGAACAAAACATAAAATCACAACATATCACATGACAACGAGCACTAAGATCATAAATGAATAGATAAGAGCACTAAAATAAATTAAGGATAAGATATGGCTTGTAATGATTGTTAAAATTACAGAATTTAACAAATTACAGATGTTAAAATTACAGTAGTTTAACGTGGTTGTAAATGATAAAAAAAATACATAATGATTAACTGTTGTTAAAAGATTTAATACCGGCAGCAATAAAAGAAATAACACAATTTGGTTGTAAATATGGTCAAAAGTAAAAATATATATAGCATGTCTAAAAATGGCGTTTTCTGCAAACAGTGGGGAAAGGAATTATCAACCACAGCGACTGGCAACTGTTTGTATCCTTTAAAACAGGCACAAAAGAATCATCAACAAAGCTGTGTATGCACATGAGTGTATTAGTGTATAATACTGTGTGAATTGTAATGAGATGAGTGGTAGAATGCTTCTGTTCATGGTAATGATAAAACCGTAAAGAGAAATATTGTTCTGCTCTTGTTTCTAATTAACAACAATAATTAGTCTGCGTCTATGCTCTGGTCTAAAAGATCCTTCAAAGTCGTTTTAATCTAATACATTTTCAACTGACAACCGAGTTTAAGTTAAGTGAGTAATATAAGAATCTTTGACACGACTGTTAAAATGAAATAAAATAGTGTTGCTTTAACAATGTGAAAAATTAACAAATCTCATTAATTTTGCAGTTATTTACAACTTGCTATTTAACCTACTTTAGGTCCTTATGAAGATCAGTTGATAATATCTTTCACCGTTTTTAATTACATTGCTTTTATATACATACTAATTTTGATGTAGACTGGACATGTAAGAAGATTTTTTGAGAACATGATTTATACTGAAATATTTTTAACTTATATACTCCATACTTCGTACTTACATACTACTTACAATTATTGATGTAATGACAGTAACTATTGGTATTTGGCTCATTTGGTACAGTGTCTGCTCATCATAACCCTCGTTAAAAGATTGAAATTGTTGCTCCCGTTATTAGAGATAAACAAGGTTTGAACGAACAATGTATTATGGCTGTCGGGTGTCAAGAGCACAACAAGAATTTCCAATTCAATTAATGAGGCCAATCAAGTGTTATTATTGTATAATCTATATGTAACTATGTTTTACATTTTGCAAATATATCAACAATTAGTTACATATACTACATTAACATGTATGAGATACCTATGCATGTTGATAACAATACAATGCCTACTCGACGGACTGCACTATATGTAAAAACTAAAATGAGCTCATAAAGACTAAATGAATTCAGAAATCTCAGGACAAAATGTGGTGGAATCCGTTTGTGATCCTTCCGGATTCTCCCAAAAATTGGCGGATCCTGGAGAATCAGGCAAGCGGATTCTACCACCTTTTGTCCTGTGAATATTCTGTCAGTTCGTGGTAGTGATCTCATATTTAGTAATGTCGTTTTGTAACAAACTCGATCTATCACGGCCTCCACAACGTGCCTTGCCTGTGATGATGTACATTTTCTCCGACTGTCATATCTTGAGTGCTACTTGGGAGAAATACAATGGACTAGAGTTTGCACAATTGATTCAGACAGAGACTCTTTAAGGAACTGCGAACATGTCTATTATACTGCAGGGTGTCCTGTCAACTAGTGGGTCAGAATTATGAAGATTGTCAGCAGAATCTGACCATTGGCTGTATAGTCAAAATAAGAAGATTGGTCACAGGTTTTACGGTGAAGGCATATACATTAACATGCAAATGATAACTACAGTACACTGTAATTTCAATCTGACCAGATATTTAAAGAATGTGTTTATTTGAATATGGGCTCAATACACTTAATTTAAATTAGGTATTAATGATTAGCTAGTCAATGACAGTTTTATAATAAATAAAAAAAATACATTTTAATCGGCTATATGCACACAATGAATGTCCTATGTACACTGTATTACGGACAATAAAGAGCCATTATTATTGTTAATTCAATGGATTTTGATATGCAATAAGATTATTAAGAAATATTTCCAAATATGTTCCAAAAAGGTATAGATACGCTAGTCAGTAAATAAAGACAACGTATTTCCATAAAAAGAAACCGTTTTAATGCACCTATAAAGCATGTCATGGAATTAGTCTATGACATGGTTCATCCTTCTTGTCTTATTTTGACTTGACATTTGTGGTGTTTATTAACACTGCAGTATTCATGACGTCATGTCAGCAACACTCTGCAAGGCCGCACAGAAAATAATTGTAATATGAACCTCCCTAAGAAAAACAGTCGAAGGCCATTTGTTTAATTGACATTCTTTACAAGAAACGGATGAAAAAAGCTCACACAGTTATGCCTTGAGAACTATTTCAGTGTTTCCCAAGAGACTAATAGTCATCGATCTGTCTGGAGGTGCCTCATTAAAAGACAGAAACATGGGAGATATAATCCTTGAACGAGTGTTAAACCTTTCTTTAAACAAAAAAAATAGAATTTGAAAGAGGAAATTAAATATGGATAGCTGTATCTGGTCTTGTGATCATTAGTTACATTGGAGCATTGAAACTGTTTTCATTGAATACCTGATGTGTGATTGTATGTATTTATCGGATAATTATAGGAATAATGATGAATTTGATATTGCAAAGTCACCGTTTTTCCACATAATGATCATATATAGAGAGAGGTTTGCTCGTGTCTAAGACAATATGAACATTTCGAAATAACTTAATGATGTTTTTTGGTTAAGACGTCCATCATGTTGAAACTTCAGATGCAGTAAAGGTTAATCTCCATGAATTATTATCTATATTATTTATATATAATATATATCAATATCTGTACGTGGTTCCATCTTACATATACACATATTACCACCAGAAAGCAGTATATTTAATCAACTAATCATCATGAGGCCAACATTCAAACTTTCAATAGTTTATATTGCGGTTTATTCACAACATTCAATGCACGATTACCTTTCCCTTTTGTGAGAGTTTTCAAAAGTCAATTAAAGCAGAGGCCTAATCTGATTAACCTCCGGCTTACACAAAAGTAATAAATGGCAAACTTTCGGGCACCGTGTTAACATGTGAAAGTTACATACGTCGAATAAAAATGTCTGAGACAAACAATATGGGAGGATAATAATCGAGTTTTTGATAAAATAAAGACACTTCCATGTAATCTTGTTTTGTATTGTAAGTGAATTTAACTGTTTTGATGTGCAAAATCTAAGAATATGTCACAACATTATCACAAGATTAAAATATTGGGGAAAAGGTATGGTTATCAAACAGTTGGGTACAACTATTCATGAATTACTCCATAGAATATGTACTGATTGTCTTTTTCCCGTTGGATTGACTTGATATCTTAATCTATCTCTGGACAATTAAATTAACATTTAGTCTCCTAGCCTGTGACATTTTACATTATATCAGTCTTTAAGGTATTGATAGCAATCGAATAATAAGAGCTTTTTCTTCGAACAGTACACCGCTGATCTTTATTTAAATAAAGATTATAATGGGCAACCGTCTAGAAATGAGTATTGCAGTATTTGTAGACAATGTGAATGACCTTTGTTTGTGCCTATCTGAATTGCGCCTTTATAAGTTAGGTACTGTCCAAGTTTTAAAGAGGATTTGTGAATGATGTGTGAATTCGTTTGAAATTGGTTAAACTTTATGTATATATGTATATATTAGTTGTTATTTCAAAACTATGTGTTCCAGCGAAGGTGTCTGGAGCATGTAACTTATAACAATGTCACTTGAAGTTTGGTTATTTTTACCAAATTACTGATAGTAATTTATATCGTCGTTTGTAGCATAGTAACATTTTGAAGTTTTTAGAATCAAGATAGCAATTTCATATTGAAAGACACACGCCACAAAGCTAGGCCAAGCAAATTTAGGTTGTATGGTCATTTTGGTCATTTCATTGGTGGAATATATATGTCTGTATGATATACATTTGGAGCAGGATTTTAAGTCGTTTAACGCATTAAAATACCCTCAAGGATCCGGATGGCTCTGTTGTGGGGAGAGATTGAAAAGATCCTTCTTTTCGAGTAAACAGTCAGGGCAGGATTTGCCCCAGTGAAATACGTTCAATCAATCCTACTAAGTAAAAACTAATCTGATATTCAAATGGTTTGTCTAGTCTTCCCTCAATGATAGAGAACTAATGCCTGTGTAAAAGTTGATTTGTCTACCTATCACAATAAGACGCCTAGTAATGTCTTGTTAAGCTCGCATAAAGTTCTCGGACATAAAGAAAATGGATTTCAACTCAAATACTGATTAGGACTGTGGAAAACAAGACAATAGATCAAGTGATATTTGAGACTAATATATGCTTTACATGATTCTATTTCGTAATAGTAGCAAAAACTATTCATTTTAATTCATTATAAAGTCTTTATGTCCGAGGAAAGGTTCTTCTAATGGTTTGAACAGCAAATCAGATCCTTTTGTGATCACTCATTAACCAATCAGAACCTGCTGTGATCAGACATTAAGCAAATATAACCTGATGTGATCACGTTTCCTTCAGGCATATTTAATTAACATTATTAATATAAATGTAGACTAGCAATGTCAATGTGCTTTTTTTAAACTAAAGAAGTTCCTGTTCCGATCTTATGACACGTAATTGGCTAATTGCAGTATATCACAAGATATGACAGCCCTGGGATCTACCAACTTTAAGGAACATATCAAGTGAAGTCATCTTCCTACTGTGACGCCATATCATTGATTAAAAACATTGAGGTACTTTTTTAAAAATGAAAAATTTGGCGACTGATAAATCTAAATCTATACACCACATATTATCCTGCGTTCCTATTGTAAATTGTAGCTATATGAAAGATATAATCACAATATTATTGCCTATCATCTAAGGAGATAATGTTAAGCAATAACCTAACAAATGTCAAATTAGTTTCTAAATGTCTCTCTTGTGAAGTGTTCCCATATGAGACAGTGACAGTGTTTCTATTTAATGATGCAATGGATTAAAGTTTCATTCGTCTCCTGGCGCTGTTTAAATGAGACGGAGAGGACTAAACTGAACCATTTATCATGACGTGATATTTTATTGCAACATTAATCACATAGTTATGTAGAAATATCATATTATCAACTGTAAATCAGAAACATAAAATGTAAGTTTCTGAGTAGAGCAATGGGCAAGATAATACAACGTGATCTTGAGTCAACTCAATCACTCTAGCCATTAGGTTGGTTGGTTGGTTGACAATGTATGTTGTACAATGTACCTTGAAGTTTTAAATATGATTTTGTAAGGATTAAAAAAACTCCTATGAACTTTTTTTGCTTTGTATTTAAAATAATTTCGAAGAGTTGCTGAAGTCTGAATTTAAATTATTTGTATTTCCCGAGGTGACGAGGAACCTGATAAACTTACCATCGATATTCTTTCGTGGGAAATAAATTGAAATGCTAGACTAATCCATTATAGTTAATAGATACTGAAATGGTTTATTTTCGCTTTTATTATCATTACTTTAACCAAAATGGCATGGTACGTTTGATGATAATGCCAATGGCAGGTTTGTGATGAGGTTTGGATATGAGGCTCTAAGATTTATGGATAATTAATTCAACATTCAGAAAACACAGACAATGTGTTCACCTACCTGTGTATTGTACTGCAAAAACTGCATGTCATTGAAGCATCTTTTCAACGTGAAAACTAGACAGTTGAAAGTTTCAAAACATAATCTGATTTCATGCCCAATAGTTAACAGTTACAGTTTTGGCAGCTCTTTGAAGTGACTTATGAATTTTCTTCTGTGAAATATTCAGTAACGGATCAAACAGTCGATCAAACACACACCATTTATTTCCTCTTATGCCAACTCCATGTATTTGTGATTAAATTGTTTTCATTTAGTCGATATGAAAAGTTTGAACATTTAAACATTTGACCCCTTTTGAATAATTTTTTATGCTAAAGTTCATAAACATACACCACTACCATCTGCTCATGGATACATGATGATACATGGTCAATGTATGTGATGTAATTGTATTGATGTTACAGTGAGCGTTAATTTACATGATATTTGCACTATACACACGAAGGTGAACACACTTTTTGTATGCAGCTGTATATAATTATACCATCAATTCCTGGCTGATACTCTAAACATCTTCTCTTGTACATAGAGAAGACAATTGATAAATATTGATATTTCATACATCCCACTACAAATGCCGTTTGGTTTAAAAAAATAAGATATTTATATAATTCTAAGCTTTTATTGGAATCCTTGTTGTTTAATAGATCTCATTTTAGGAATGACAATTTAACACTACATCAATTCACATTCTTTAAATGAGATAAAATATACAAGATTGTGTATTTGTAAAAAATTACTCTGTCGTGAATCATACAGTTATAAGAACAAATATCTACCTGTGTACATGTGCATTTTTGCAATATATGTTCATCAGTCTGCGAAATTCAATTCCAGAATAACAACTTATTAACTCAGTTAGTTGAATCACACCGAATAGGCCTTTCCTCAAATCGCTAAATTAGTAATAATAGTCAATATACACAGTGAGGGCAGGGTACGATCACTAATACCAGTGAAGTAAATAGTTGTTATTAAATGAATAACTACATCTTTCAGCAATTTATCAATACCACACCCGCATGCTGTTCTAAGTGTAAAAGGAGCCATTTGTTTAATATTAGATAACAACAGTCGCAAATTTTTGATAAAATTAAATACTATGATAAATATAATTTCAAATTTACTGAATTTGACAATACATCTTTGCATTATGCGTATAACAGTTAGAATAACACGGCATTGTTACATGCAGTCAAAAGCATGTCTAAACTCTTACTGTAAATTCATTATTCAGTTTGATGATTGAAAATGAGGAAAGTAAATTCACCAACATCTCTACATACATGCCAAAGCATGTATCATTAACAATTACCTGCTAATATGAAACTCAAGGGTAATTTAATTATTTAGTTTACCCCCTATGTTAGTGTCATGTAATGTTATTGTGGTGTCTGGACAGTCAACCATATCATCATGAATGTGCATCATGAGATCGTTACAGGGAAACCTATAATACACAGACAACAACATGCTAAACTGCACTGTCTCAATGGATAGTGTGTATTAACATATCCATTACAGAAAGTTAATGGATATCATTTTACAGAATTCCAATCCTGAGTTCTTTACGAATACTATATGCTATTACCACAAGTATTCAGCAATGGCCATATTTGGAAAGCACGAATGGATCCTATTAGTACATAACTTAAACGTCATAACATATGTCAAACTGAATAGTTTGTTGTTGTAGCACGATTTTATAAATAATTGTCACCAATGGCTAAATAATAGAAGGTTGTAAACGAACGTACATGGTTCGGTTAAGCCATGCGAGTTCATTTCCAATCGAGCAGCCAATATAATGTGAACACATTAATTCAAGTGATCTGACTTATGTACCGATAACTAAACACCCAATGTAGTGTTTTAAATACGGTACAATGATGGAATGGTCTGACCTATCATGAGACCTACAAATCTACATTGTACCTCTAACTCTGAAGAGTTCCACACCACTGTCACTTTATACTCCGCACCAGATCCTCTGAATACCGATAGCCGTTTTATCAGTATGGCGTATATGGTCGTGTAATGATGTTTTACCATTAAGGTAGGAATATATTGGATAAACTTTAAATTTAATTTTCTTTTTAAAATGCAAAAAACGTGCTACAGCGCCTTTAAGTTGTCTTATTCGGAATTTGTCAAAAGATAATTTCTTCGATGCATACATTGAATAGTTTATATAACCATATAATATCTATTATTAAACATTCATTAGTTATATTTACATCTTAGACACTAAGCGTATATTGGTGGTTAAGGTTGATAAAACCAGTAGTCGCGAAATGCATATTTAGGCAACTGTATAACGTACATAAATCTGAGCAACAAAGTTGCGTTTAAACACTTTTATATTGAATCCATAGTTGTTTAGGTTTTTCCTTCTCTTTCCAGAAGCAAGAGAGTCAATAACTACAGTCAGTCCATTGGCGGACTGTAGGAAGCAAGACTATTTCAAACATATTATTGCTGATATTGTATCACATTACACAGTTGTATTCTACTGTTTAAATTTCTGTAGATCTATGGCTTGTGCTGACAAAGTCAGTAGTAATGATGCTTTATCTTACGCCAAATGTGTAACGTGCAGAAATGTAAACAACACAGTGTTTTATAAACACTTTATTTATTTAATCGATAGTTATTTATGCTTTTCTTTTAACAACAAGCTAATCTTTCAGAAGCAAACAGGTCTCGCACCACTCTACAATGACGGACATCTGGAGGCATCGGTCTTTCAGACATGTTATTGTTGTATGGCTTGGAAACCATATGTGTCTGTCTACGACTAGTACATTATCACAGTAAGTATTACTGCATCGTCAACAGTGAGGAGAGATTCCCGCCAGGAGAGCTATAATGTCATTAGTCTGAACATTGCGGAAGAACCATTACTGTTGACTTAATATCGAATCTGATCCTCATTTACTGTTTTGACATTATCTATTCCTATCGTTAAGACCACAGTGGTAATAAGCTATCTGATTAAAGAGACCAAAAATATGTTTATAGTTTGAAAGATGGAGATTAAGTATATTGAAAATGAGAAGGTGAATTTGATTTGGTTTATGTACTTCATTATTTTAGATGAGACAGTTCACGATCGATAATTGTATTGAATGAATTTGGTCTGTGGATATTTCCTCTTATAGAATTAAGGAGTTATCTTTCCAAAAATGACAAACTTGTACTATTTCTGCCAACTTTTCAATAACCTCAAATAGAAATTTCTGAACACTGATGATTGACATGAAGAAGGAATAATTGCCCACTTGTTTCCATACACAAAGATTAACACTGTCATGTCGGACTACATTTTATATACCACTCTCTCTGGTTTTAGTGTTTGTTGAAAAATGCTTAATTGAACACTTAGTATTCTCTTCCAGCAAATCGTTATCACCTCTATCGACGATCTAATAAACATATAATACTCTCAAAGACAGTAGACAACATACTTTTTTCACTGCCACACTGAAATTGTTTCATGAAGTATCAGAATAAAAAGAATAATAAATGTGGTTATGTACACTGTAAACATCAGGCGATATCAGGAACCATGAAGTGTACCATATTAGCCGGATCAATGCTTAGAAAGAAAATGTCACATAACAATTTATAACATTTGCTTATTCTCATGTTGCATCTATACAAGCTTAGAGCTATAGTAAAAGCAAAGTCATCTCTTGGCCAGGAAAGTCAAACATATCCGCTGACTTTTCTACCTATTTGATATCATCATGTATCGAAAGACTACAGTAATATTGATTATACAGAACCGACTGTACTAACATTTCTTAAATGTACATGTATCTATGACTGTTGGCACTTATGTCACCTGCCATCTTGGTTTGATGTCACTCTACTGTCTAGACTGTCGTTAACTGATCAGACCCTGCTGTGATTTCTTTACCTACAGGCTAATACTTTATGAACACACTCTATGCAGCAGACATGAGATGCCAATCTGATTCTGCGAAACCATATATGTTTCTTGTCCCATCCCATGCATGCCTAAACAAATCTCCCGATCTGACTGCCTTCACAATGTGGTATCTAAAAAGTGTCAAAAGTTAAAATGTCATCTCCTGGAATGTTTCGACATCATATCAAGTGGCATCATCTCAACAAAAGTGCTATCAAACCACACGAGTTGATGTTTGGTATGTTGTCCATCAATAGAAAAAGAAGTATTCCCTGTAAATAAAACATAAAAAAGGTGTATGTGATAAAGAACACACGTATGTGCAAAGTGTTTAGAAACACTAAGAATTGCTGAAACAGACCTTTCAGTCAGTCTTATTAATTAGCATTCATATCGGAAGAATGACTGGTGTATATGGCCTTAAATATATTCTAATTTCAGGGGGGTAGGTTTCGCGGAAATTATTCTGACAGCAATAAAGAATAAAGACACAAAAGTATTGGATAAAATATCCACCCCAAAATAGAAGAAACAACTTTTTTAAATATACTTCACTAACACAGCCGCCAAACGTTTCATTAGGCAATCAACTGCTAGCGGAGGTGTGACGTGTTACTCAGGAGTCGTGCCCTGACAATTATCTGGCTCATGTTATTGTTTACATTATACACTCGTATAGCCGTGACGTATTTTTCGCTGATTTCACTTGTCTAAACAGCCTCAAAGTGATCAAAGTTATTAGAAACAATGTCGGCATATTCTGCTCAGTCGTTAATTAACTTTGGCTGTTGTACACATGTGTTTAGTTTGTTTAATCCCCGATAATGTCGAGTGGATCCCAACGTAATTCAACCGCCATTGTCTTTTCTTTGTATCATTTTGAAGTGTTAATTCTATAGCGTAACTTCGTGTGTTTGTCTATTACTGACCATATGAAATGAAATGAAAGCACATAGGTATGATTCTACCTCAAAGTATTTTGATTCTAGAAGGTGAAATTTACGACGTATAACTGTGGGAATTGTTAACTCTCATCATGTACAGGACATAATGAAAATTACTTTACAATTATAAGAAAGAGAAATACAACAAAACCGACCGTGTTAGGTTACCTTCTCATTCCATGGTAATCCGTTGTCATTAATCATTATGGACATATATGTTTCTTACTTCTATGGATTTTCTGCACTTTGGAAATTCCATTGGCTGTTTGCTTTGACCAATACGAGCATTGAAGCATTAAACTATATCTATTCGTAACTTGGTACAAGTAACTTATGTTTGTACTAGTATTATACTGGTATCTATATTATTAATACTGTATGGTGCATATGTCTCATATCATGTAATTAGATATGAGTGAACCTTTTCATTTTAATTGTGCTATGCTTCTTTGCTTTTATCTTATTTAAATATACATAAATATGTTAGCATATATAGGTGCGCACTATGTCATACTATTAGTAAGTTGTATATTGTTTATCATATAGGTATCCGCTCGTGCACACACGATGTGTCTGCATCTGATGATGTATATGCCTGCGTCCCTTAGACGATGTGAGGGAATTTATATTGGTGTAATATCAATGTATTTGTATGAGCTATGTAATTTATGTCAATATGTACTATTGATGTATTGTAATAAGTTTTGCATAACTCTAATCATTATTTACAAAGTATTAATTGTCTATAATCACAATTAATGTACTACAGTTCCAATATCATGTGCGTATTTAATTACAAGCAATATTCTTTGCTAGTGTTTCATGTGCTTTAGTATGTACATCGTATATTTATCTTATTATCATTTTATTTTAAGGGCATCGATCTGTTTTGGAATCAATATTTGCGTCTACTAGAAATAAACCCGTATTGATTATATATCATGTTAGGAAAAAAGCATGAATTTTCAGTAAAGCTCATGCGATGCTGCATCTATAAATGTATATTTTAGGTCAGTGGTAAACTGTAAACTGTAAACCAATAACAGTTAGTTATAATGAAATCATTCTACTGTCAATAATAATAAAAATCACCATGAGAAATATTGACGCACTAGACCTCAAACTATAGGCCACTTCAAACTCAAAATCAAGCACAACAACAATTGAAATAATAATGATGTTTATAGTTTTTAAAAATTGCATGATCGTTTTTATTTTTAACTTGTCAGTTATTCATTTCAAAACATATTGAAGCCAATAAATTACCTAACACTCCACTCGATTGGGAAAAGAACAAAACTAAAACCAGCGTTTAAATATCGAAAAATGCTTCAAAAACTCCGCAATTACTACCTAGAGACGCACAACTACCCATTCAATCGGAAACTTACAATGTCAAAAGTTGTTATTACGTTTTAAACGAATCATCAACGAAAATCGACAAATCGCCTAAGTATTCCATCGTAGCAACTTCTGAGTATGACGTCACATCGCTAACGAAGGTTATGCTACACTGAATGGCCGCGGAAAACTGTTTCAAGAATGAGATAATTAGCAGGCCAAGTTTACTCATTTGAACCGCAATTCTTGCTAAGCAGGTGACGCTTCGAAATAATATTAAGTGTTTTGTTTATTTGAAAGTATTGTCTGTATGAATAAACGAATTTACATCGAACAAAACAGAGAGGTGTTATTATCATTAATGTGCAGCTTCATTTGATCATGATTTAAATTCATCTTTTGTTTATCTCTTCTAAACATGTTGTGAGGTTTATTCGGTTCAGAAAGATTTTTTGCAAAGCAAATCGAAGAATACACTAGACAAATCTCAACAACTTACTAGGCACTGTAACACATTAGAGAGTATTTTAATTAAATAAGCTGAATTCAATTTGATCAATTTCAGTTAAGTTTAATATATATCGTCTAATCAAACAATAACAACTGAATACCTGGGAAAACTAAACTTAATACGACAATCATTGGGGCAATGGGAAAGTGCGTTATTGCCAGTGGCATATCATAAATTTAATGTTGATCACAGTATAAAATAATGACAACAACATTCTTACAAACTGACCACTGAGCTATATTTGATGACAACAAAGTACTGCACGTCGTTCAGACAACCTCACGGGACATGTTTTGTCTATTGTCTTACTTTCCTTGGGCCTTAATCATTATTTGAATAGAAATCCATTTTATTTATTGCTGCTGATTTTATGCGAGCTATAATAGGACATTACTTGGCGTCTTATTGCGATTGGTAGACAAATCAACCTTTCTCACAGGGATGAGTCCTCTGTGATTGAAAAAAGAAAAGATAAAGCATTTGAATATTCGATTAACGTTAAGTTGTAAGTGAACATAGTTCAAAGGAAAACAAGAAGACATAGTCATCAACATCCCCTGCCAGACCCAATTGATCAGAAAAAGGGCAATCTTTTTAGAAGAAATAATTGTGCGATCCTCATTTTCATTTCCCTCACTCCAACTGATTTGATCTTAAACAGTTTCTGAGAAAATTTGAAGAGACCTGGAACAGTCGAAAAAAACAAATCAAGGGCAATAACTCTGGAAAAAATAATCACACACATCAAGGTATTCATGTCCTCCAGGCACACACTAAATTTGGTTATGCTATCTTAAACAGTTTCTGAGAAAAGCTGTCCCCTTAGGAGATACCTGGAACAGAGTCAAAAAATACGAAACAAGGGCAAGTACTCCAGAAAAAAATCACACGGTTCTTATTTTCGAACTCCATCAAGTTATTTATGTCCTAAAGACACACATCAAATTTGTAAATCCTACTTTACATAGTTTCTGTGAAAAAGTGTCCCTTTTGGAGATAACATGTCAAAAAATACAGAACAGGGGCAATAACTCCGCAAAACATAATTGCGCGCTTCTCATTTTCGAACTCCATGACGGTATTAATGCTCTCAAGCCACACGCCACATTTGGTTGTCCTATCCTAAATAGTTTCTTAGAAAAGCTGTCCCCTTTATCGCGGACGGACAGACGGACGGACAGACGGACGGAGCTCAAACCTATATACCCCTTCCACTTCGTGGCGGGGATACTAACCTGCTTTCATACTGCAGTATCATAACAAGTAACATAATAACTACGTCCATTGGCTACCACATATTAGTAGACAACAGGTTGAACATTGGGTGAACATCAGACACTGATGTATTGTAGTGTATCTATGATTCACAAAGTTATACTATTGAAATCATAAAAAGAAAAAAAGCAGTAAGAATAAGTAGTTTTAAAAATCGTCCTGTTCTTTGTTCGCCACTTCTACATGTCATTCAAAGACTTGATCCAACATCCAAATGGAGATGATGCAGTAATAATAATCAAAATATCCATGATCTTATAAAAATATACAGTCGGACCCCGTTTATCCGCACAATTTGGAAACAATTGAAAATCGTGTCGATAGCAAGATGTGCTATTTAATGAATCACTGTTTGCATAGAAATGCATCGTGGAGATTCGAAATATTACCGTGCGGATGACCGGGTCTCATGGTATACATTGTCCTGTTAAATGAGGTCTCACTGTATACATATGAACTCGATAGACGTAAACATATACACACACACATATAAATATATATTTATATATATATATATATATATATATGCCATATATGTATAAACTATACATGATAAATTCCTTTCTTGAAAGTATGTAGTCGCAATAATTCATAAACACTACATCCAATTCAATTATGTCAGATGGCAGTGCGACATATCTATCCAAGCTAGAAAACTATACTGCTTTGTGAGTTCTTTCTTTAAATTTTGAATAACTGTCTTGTTTCTAAAATATCACAATGTTACTCTGCTACAAAAGACTATACAAACTTAATCATTTGGTAACATAAATTTAAACGAGCACATGCATCTGTATAAATTATATAAGTTACTGACAGCAACACCGGCGGTCGAACACTTATTATAGCTAATATATACAACCAATATGATAGAATATGACATGCAAATGACACTTATAAAAATCCTCCTTAATAAAATAGACATCATATAACCTACAGAGGCGCCTGATTCACCCAGACTATTTTAAAAAATTACCAATTTGTGTTTGCCAAATACTGACACTAGGCCGTTACTGAATATTAGGATAATTGCAATTTGTCTCTATAAAGAACCTAGTCTGACAATGATACCACTCTGCTGTGAACATGCTAGTGTATATTTATCCAATGAGTCAGTGTCTGTCTGTTTATTCTACATTTCCGTGTAAAGGTGGTTAAAATTATACATGTATGATGAAATGATTGACTGTCGAGACTACAATAACATTGTAATTAGTTCGGATGCAAATTCAATAAAATCTATCTACAACAATGAATATTGTCTTGTAAATAAACAATATGTATGTACAATCAATATTAAGGATGTTAACATTCAATGGACAGTCTGATTATCAAGCTGGTTAGAGGAGACTAAATTCTACACTATATTGTTTTGGAAATGACAATACCATCCCTACGTACGTCTTCTTATAGCTTACATGAACGTCTTAGACATACATACAATGGATTCAATCTGAAATAGTGATTATATCCGAGGAACGATTGAAGGCAAAGGCGAGACGCAATCGCAATGTATTTCTCTTTAGATTTACTATAAAGCATCCAATCCTTTGGGTTACCAGACATGTGGGTAGTACATGAGTGCATGATACACTTGTTTACCACTATGCCTAATATGTCTACGTAATTTTCTCTCATCCCAGGAGTATATCAGATATCTAACATGGCGTTGTTGTTGATAGCATACTGATAGAAATGTATAAGAGAACGCTTCAGATTGTTTAATGATGCTGTATGAGCTATGTTACACAAACCAAGAAAGTCAGTGCTGCCCGTTTCAATCTATCATTCTTCATTACGGTACTTAGAAGGCCACAGGCCTGTAGTACAATCATGGGTAGATCACATTACAGATTATTTTCGGTTACAATGTTCTTTCTTAATAACATTGCTTAATAAATATACATTGCAAGGTTTTGTAAAACTTGAGTATTGGTATGTGCTAACAATAACAGTAGTTTTGTTTGTTGTTTCTGACCGTGTCATCGATGTCTGTTAAGTGCTGAAGCACAACTGTCTGGTAGACTTTGTATGAGTGTCTTTATCACAGCTCTTGGAAGATACAAGAGTACATGAATAAATATAGTCGCAAGCGACGATAAAATGATTCAGTAAGTCAATGATTAAATTATTTAAAATATGATGAATTGAAACATATTTACAATGTTATTGCGCATCTTTTCAAACAAGTTACACATTTCTAGCATGTCCCTAGAGCTATCTATATCCAATATGAACATGACAAAGTCAAAGAATTGTAAAGAAAATCAAAGTGCCGACTAAACCATGTAAGCTACAACTTTGTCATGATTTACTGAATTGCTCGTATTGTTATTGCGCATCTTTTGAAAAAGTTTCAAGTCCCTATGTTGATTTTGAAAAATTTCCTCATGTTAAAGTTTTTCTCTTTAATGACCGGAAATGACTGTTCGCGAGCCATTTTATGATTGATTCATAAAGACCATAGTCCAATCTTACTCTCCTGAAAAAATCATAAAATTCGATGGGTAGGTATTTGAGTTATGTCCCCTTGAAGTTTGCATTTTTCAAAAATATCCTGACTTTGAAAGGTCACTGTGTAAAAAGTATTAATAATTGGCGGATGAAATGACAAAGTTTCAATATACAATGCTTAAACTACATTATGTGTAAATATGAGCTTTCTAATGCTGGTATCTTCAGAGGTGAAGATTGTCTAAGGTGCATGAGGTCGAGAAATTGTAAAAACTGTCAAAATTCAAAATGGCGGCTTAACCACGTGACTTACGAATTCGCCATGATTTACTTTTTTACTCGTATTGTTTTGTGCATATTTAAGAAAAAGTTTCAAGTCTCTAAGTGTATTTTGAAAATTGTTCCCATGTTAAAAATGGACCTTTGGATTCGAGCTGGACCTCTTATGGCTGGAGCGATTTGGCCTAAAAGCTTCGGGGTTCTATTCCACATTAAGGGCTATCTGTATGTGAAATTTGGCTGCATTTGCTTCAGCCGTTTTGGCTGAATCTTGCAAACAAAATTCTTGAAATTATAATAATAAACACGCCAATAACAATAAGGATTCAGCAAAATTTGCTGAACCCCTTAATGATAGATTTAAGTTACTTGATCTTTACTCAAAAGGATTAATGTAAATTAATCTCTAGAGTTACCCCTCTGCAATGTCCTCCCTACCTGAATGATACACTGCAGTATAATAATATCCATTGTATCCCAATATTGTTCATCACATTGTGATAATGTCGGTATTTCATTAATAGTAATTTCCCATTGATACAATTGTTCAGCCTAATGTGACCAAATTAGCTTGGAAAATGTCAGTTGTAATTTGAACGAAACAAAACATGGTGATATATCCATTTTCTTCCTGTGTTTGTACATGGTCATATGCTAGGATTACCTAAATAATTTGAAGGTATACAAGCATTTTAACAAACATCTGTAAGAACACCAATATGCACATCTATTGGCTAAATAAATGACACAAATTAATATTAATAATTGCAAAACTATCGTTAAATATAATGTTGTGATGTGTTTTAAAAGACTGTAATGAAAATGAATGGTATATGCTACTTTCCTTCCCAGCCAAGACCTGTAGGTACTAAATATATGACGTGTCATCATACTGACTTACATCCACTACACAAATGTTGGTTTAAATCACCTTAAATTGAAAGAAACAAATCACTGGCACTTCGCTTACTTGTAAATTAATGTTTATGAAATATAGTATTATATTTTTATTGTAGTTATCTGTTGTTGCAGGCGTTCGAAATGGTAAGGCGTGTGTCGTCATATTAATTTCTCAAACGAATTTGGTCACTTGAACTCTGTAATTTGCATAGGTATCCATTGACTTTATTCTGCCAAGAACACCATCCAGTGTATGATAAATACACTTATCAAAATTGTGAGCTCATTTCTGATTGAAACGCTTGACATCAGAAAACATAATCTATAACATGCAAACAGTCTCATAGCTTCCATTCCCTAAAATGTTATCACATTGTCACAAACTCTTCCACGAAATCTCATTTGGCCTGATTGTTAGTTAATGTCAGAAACATGTTATCAAAATATTTAATCAGCTGGAAAAATTATGATAGATTTCATATTCCATTCAAAAGAATCTGCCCAGCGGTCTTCATTCGGATCAAAGTAGTGAATACATTTCATATTGATACGACGTCTTATCACCTTAAAGATAATTGATAACAAACAACCACTTTTTTCTCTAATATGTCCTTTAAAGGGTTATCAAAATGCCACACACTCATTCATTACGATTTGACTTGTGTATTTTATTAGTCCAGAATCAGAGGTAGCACCGACATCGAATAATGTTGACGTTATATTTAGCCGAAGACAAAAGGCTAGACAAAATGAAGATCTAGTTATCACTGTCCTTTCATTATTTGATCGTGGATGTATTGAATTAATATCTTTACTGAATGTCAGGAACCGTTTGTGAAAAAAGATTAAAAGAGAGTAAAACATAGAGAACAAGCTCTGTGTCTCAAATCATTCAATACACCTACAACCTACAGTATTGATTATAGTACATTTTGATATATGCTAAAGGAGATATAATTTCGACTGACACTTAGATATACAGATGTCAGCAAGGTTATGTTAATATTATAATCATGCATTTAGCATGAACCTAATCCATGTTGGTAACACGGTACATTTTGATAAAGGCTAAAGGAGATAGAATTTCGGATGAGACTTAGATATACAGATGACCGCAAGGTTATGTTAATATTATTATCATGCATTTAGCATGAACCTCATCCATGTTGGCAACACGGTGCCTAATCGATGTTCACTTTATACTCATTCTTTCATCTTTTCAATTGAGTTTGCAAATTCGCTTGATGAATACATGCAATGAAATAGTTAGTGACGGCATTGATATATCATCTTCCCCGAGTTATTTTAATCAAGTAATCATCGTTTCCTAATGGGATTATTACAGTAGTATTGCTATAATGAGAGAAAGATAATCTGTCATTCTCTGTCACTAGTTGGTTATTGTTTTCATTGTCTACACTGTGATCGTGATAATTTATAAAATGTTGCATGACAATATTTACTTGAATATAATCAACGTCACTCACTTACGAACTAACAATATTTGATTATTTAAGCAAAAGTTGATAAATACTCAACTTTGTAACTTTTCTATAAATGTAATGTGACAAGACATTTGATCTTTATAAGTTAACAAGGGATACATATAGATAAATATAATTATATTAATGTGGTATGACGTTTATTCTATTGATCTTTGCAGTATGGAAGTAAACACCAAGAATGTTTAAAATATTTTTACTGCACATTGAATTACAACATTAGACATAAAAAATACTATTATAATTGTTATTATTTATCTCTGAATGACTTATAAGAAACGTTGTGTTGGAATATTGTAATCACGATTCTTTATCTTCTTATATAATAAGAATGCTCCTTCCTAAAACAATTTTCTTCAGAACTTTTCTCTTGTCTTTTCCTAACTTTTGTCTAGTTCCCAAAATGAAAAGATCAGTGCACTTCTTAAAATAAGGGAGTAAATAAATAGACATTGATTACTGTAAATCATTCCCATATTTCTTACTGGCCAATCTTGAGGATTTTTCACTCCAACCATTGTGTCTTTTATACAGATACATGAACAATGTTAATTATGACACAATTGGAACACTTGTCTGGTACACAGCACTACTTTCCAACCTTGCTTCATTACCATCGATTACCTGAGAACACCCAGCGCGGTAATTTGCTCTGAAGATACACAGTTCAAAGAGGACTAGATCCAATACACATAGATGCAGACAAATCAGTGATATCATTTAAACCGACCACTTGTCTTCACCTTTCCCTTTGAAGTTTACAAATTCCAGATACCCCGAAACTTTTCATGAATCTAGTTAGAGTGATTGATTCGCCCAGTGTTTCCAGCCAGGTTTATATCAAATGATATTGAGTTTGCTTTATGTACTTTGTTATTATTGTCACCAACAAGAAATCATCATTAACCGGTACTCAATCTTTCAGTGCAATATTAGATTACAAATATGACTGACGGTTAATTGTCATATATTAACCTTTCCAGAATTTTAGTTTTTCTAATTGCCAATGGTATTTGAGTTTGATACTTATACATTCATTTTCACAAAAACAGTATTTACGAATTAAATGTTAAAAGAACCAAGGCTAATGTTTTATTTTTTAAAAATTGTTATGCACAGGAAGGGAATGTGAAATCGGTGAAACAGTCAAATGTGCAGCACGGCCTCTTTAAGGAAATTCATTGTAATAATGAAGTTATCTGCAGTCAAGTGACTCTAACCAATGATGTTGCTACAATAGCGGGCAAGGAAAGGTCAATCAAATGTAACATCATCACCATAATAATAATTACATAATTAGAAATTTACAAGACAGAAAGGAAATTTGAATCAGTACTTGAAACGTGACCAGAATGCGCTTTATTAAATAAAGAATGTTACTAGAACGCTCATCTATTTTTCTCTCTATATTACAAGGTGTTGGTACCAAATATGCTTTGAATAATACCATCTGATTTACAATAATCAGTGGTGGCACGTGGTCCTTTGCATAGCTCAGTGCACAGCTCAATCGACTGCTATCAGTGAGGTTCAGCAACAATGGGCGCGGCTCGCTGCATGGGTGGGTTACCCGCTACATTGCTGGAAAAATCTGAGAGTTTGAAGGGTTATTCCCTGCCCAACACTGAGATATGGGTTGAGAGACGTGTGGTGTCAGCCTTGGTAAATGAGTAGTTCGAAGTGTGCCTCTGTCCACCCACCAGTGTGTACCTGGCATGATACGATGGTAGTCTGAATTTGAACCTTGAGCGCCTGACAGGCAACGGGTTGTATTATCCTCAGGGAGTGTTCTGTACTCGTTTATCGGGGGCAATATGTCAACCAGCGCTTTGAGCATGCAATGTGCATGAAAATATGCGCTATATAAATAGACTATTATTATTATTATTATAAGAATCAATTTAACTGTTTAGAGGTGTTAAACTGTAAAAGATATCAACCATTGCAAGAACATGCGTCTAGGTGTAATATTAATGACTCAATAATTGAGAAATATGTGTTTAAATCAGACTTATTCAAGACAGAGAGAGTGTCTGATGGAAACATGCACTGCAGTTGACATCTACTTGAAACCTAATCCTACTATTTGGAACATTATGCAAATCCCCATACAACCTGTGTATGTTTATGAGGGACTTTCAGTATAATGCTTCTATCAATGACTTTCAGGCGGGTTGGATGAACACGTAGCAATTATGTGGAATTTCGGTATATGCAGATGTCACTAAAGTTTGGTGCTAACGTGAGAAGTATAAGTGGATGCAGATGGTAATCAGGGATATAGTTGATTGTAAGCTTATAGTTATTAACATTCAGGACGCGAACATGTCCGTGATTTTCTGGGATTATTTGACTTGTATTTGGGAATTGATAGTCGACATTGAGCAATGACATAGACTTAACCCTCAGCATGACACAGTGTGATTATAGCCCAGATAAAATATGACATAGATCTAAATTATCCATTTAAAAAGTCAAGCTGAATAAAGAGCTGCTGTAATTCCATTATATTTCACTGATGTTCAAATACATTATGTTTATTACCTAAAAATCGTAGAGAAACAGCCATGAAATTTAGTCTGTGTGATCAAATGCTTATTATCTAAATCAAACTAATAAGACAACACATATACACGTAAATATTGATAGATGCGATCATAATGTGATTATAATAATAAACAATTTACAGTCAAACGAATAGGAAATCTATAAAGCCCATACACATAAATGCATCTGATTCTCAATGGTCAATTTCAGTTACCTTATCAAAACGTTCATGTTGAACAGTTCAGGAGATGCTATTAGTAATAACCTGACATACATCAAAACACATTGTGTAAGTGACTCTGGTTTATTATTCCCAAGGAAGACACTGACTGTGTTCTTATTTAATGATAGCACATATTAGAATGTCAGACTTCCCTTGGCGCAGTTGAACGGGAATGCAGTAAATAACAAGTGTTTGCCACTAACATGGCAATGTGACGATATGAAGGTAAAAGTATCGATTTCTGATCGAAAACCGGACAATGCACCGCGTGTGGCCCGCGCGAGTCAAACGTAATTTTGGAATCTTATTTAAATCAGACAAAATAACAAATTTGGGTTGATAATGTTCAATAGGTGATATAACTACTGTGCATGTAAATAGGACGTGCATTTTCGGTTTCTGCACGTGCATAATGATGTTACTCGATTTTATTAGTAATTATGATATATTTGCCGATTATGTATGAATATGCAAGCTGAGTGAATTTGTTTGTATTGTAAACAGCACATATGGTATGTTGGCACGCATTAAAGCCTAATAAAGTTTTATGAAACACAATGGATGCAGATTTAAAAGACACATCATTTGGTCAAAATGAGCTACTTCATATATTGTATAACTGGTAAAAAGTGTCATGATGATCAGCAAATTTGAAGACTTTGGGTGCTCGGGTTCATGAGATATTGGTTAAAAAGAGTTCCAAAAGTGATCAAAGTGTCATAGTCACATGGAAAATAAGGTCAAGGTCACAAAAATCGACTGGTGTCTGCGTCATCGCCCAATGTAGACTGACACCAAATTTGAAAACATTGGTTCCATCCGGTCATGATATATCTTATTAACAAGAGTTCAAAAAGTAGTCAAAGCGTCGCAGTGACCTTTGAAATAAGGTTAAGGTCATTAAAAATCGACTGGTGTTTGCGTCTTCACCAAGTGTAGGCTGACGCCTAATTTGAAGACTGTGGATGCAACGCTTAATGAGATATCAGGTAAACAAGAAATGTGACGTATTGACGGACGTGCGGACGGACGCCGCTGAGTACATAGTCCCAGGTTCCGCGTTGCGGCGGGGGACAAAAATGCAAATGCGTATCAGGAAATGATATTTTACTGCAAACTTTAGTGAAACAGTAATGCAGAAAAAGACTAGAAATAACTATACAGATCAATATTTAAAATCGGTGTTAAACACAATTTGATTATGTGAAGTCAGCCAGAGATAAAATGAACTAAATGGTCTTTGAGTATTGTGCAGTCTATCACAGGAACAACGGGAGACCTTCCTGTATTAGGGTTGAGTGATTCGATGAACTGATGATGATGAACACATAGATATTTAAATGTTTTCAATATTATAATATGATGTTGGATAATATTTATCATGTTTTCTTCAATTGAAAGACACACATACTCATTGTGCTGTAATTACATTTAATTGCAATAACTCCATGTAACGAAACCAGAAAAGGATAGTTAAATGACCAGCCTTGATCATTTATAATTAGAAAAACCTTTGACAGCCAAAGGTAAAGGTCTGTGAATTAAATCGGTTGATGTAGTCGATGTAACGTGTGGTTTCATTGGATAAACAACAAGGATACAATACATAGTACCTTTTGTCGCCGCTAGGGGATTTTGCTTGAACTGAGATATATAGCCTTAATATAACAGACGTTAAGATAGAAAATCTCAATGTGGCAATCTATGTGGGAAGAGAATCACTTTGTAATGAAAATAGATCATCACTTCTCAGGCGTTTGTTTCTCCTCATGCTCAAATTATTAGATACATGTAATAATTTAGTTGCAATATGTACTTCTCTACTTTAATCTGATTTGATTTAAAATGTTAAATTTTCAATTTCAATCCCTTTTGAAATCTATTGTGAATATTATTTGGGATTGATACATTAATAAAACTGTCTAAGGTAATTGAAACTTTTAATGTATCATTACAAGATTTCAAGAAGATTTAAAAAAAGAAAATATTATATATCATCTCTCTTCACAAACACATTTGCAGTTTAACTGAAGGATGCTGAAACTACTACTAGGAAACTATCGCTATTTGGAAACAGATTATAGTTCCATAGAACTATACCTCTACTAACATTGTTGTTGTTGTATCATATCGTTGTCATACTAAACATAATTTTTTGGAAATGTAGAAAATATACCAAATATTACTATAAAACAATTTACATGTTATATGAAGCATAAAAACAAATCTTGAACTTATTGCAATGCCAATGGTGAAGGATGTAAACGTTTAGAACTATAAAACAATGACACCCTAATATGAGGAGTGCACATTAATAACTATTTCTGTAACAAAATTACCTCTTTTGAAATTATGTTGTGGTTACTACGAGAATTGCATGTCGGATTACATTGCACCCTTGATTCCCATTTAATGAGCAATTATTGAGACGAAAGTAACTTCATTTACTTAACAGGATCAGTGTGAATTGAGGATATTTGCCCGAGTCCGCCAGAGTGACGCCTCTTCTCATCTTGCCACATGCTGAGTGTTTGCAGAGTTTGATTCCTAGGTTATATGAGAGCTACATTAACATTAACGTTATCTAAAAACAACTATATTCAAATTGTCATTATAAAATTAAATACTATGTTGAAATTGTATTTACACCTTACTGAATTTGACAAGCTAGCATCTTGCATTATGCATTTACCATTAAGAGTAACATGGCATTGTTACATTAACTTGTAAATTTATTATTTAGTATGATGACTGGGAATTTGGATACCATACCATCATGAATGTATATTTTGAGCCATTTTAGACGGAAATATTTAATCCACAAACAAACGCTTAAATATTATACTGCACTGACTACTTGTCACTCTACAATGACGCATATCTGTAAGCAACGGTATTTCAGACATAATGTTGTATGGCTTGGAAACCGCTCATTCTAGGAATAATGTGGCATTGTATTTGCCAATTCTCATACCCCAATACGTGTCTGTCTACAACTAGTTCATTATCACAGTAAGTATTATTGCATCGTCAACACTTGGCTGAGATTCCCACAAGGAGAGCTATAATGTTATTAGTTTGAACATAGCAGAAGAATGATTTCCGTCGACTTAACATTGAATTTCATCCTCATTTACTATATTGACATTATCTATTTCTATAGTTAAGCTAGCTGATTAAAGAGAACAAAAACGTATACTGTAGTTTGAAAGATGGAGAAAATATAACATATTTCATTGAAACCGGGAGTGTGAATTTGGTCTGTACTTCATTATTTTAGATTATATAGTTCACTAACGATAGTTGTATTTAATGAATTTGGTTTGTGGGTATTTCCTCTTATTGAAATAAAGAAATAAAGTTGTAAGCATCAATTCACCTAATGTGGATGTGCAAATAGTGCAGTGCGAGTTCTCTCTCTCTCTCTCTCTCTCTCTCTCTCTCTCTCTCTCTCTCTCTCTCTCTCTCTCTCTCTCTCTCTCTCTCTCTCTCTCTCTCTCTCTCTCTCTCTCTCTCTCTCTCTCTCTCTCTCTCTCTCTCTCTCTCTCTCTCTCTCTCTCTCTCTCTCTCTCTCTCTCTCTCTCTCTCTCTCTCTCTCTTGGAAACACTCTCATTTCTGACTACACTTTACATACTACTCTCGCTGGTTTAAGTATTTGTTGAAAACTGCTTAAATGACCACTTGTTTCCGTACAAAAAGTTGGACACTCATACTCTCAACGGCAATACACAAAATAAACTGATATAAATTGGCATAGAATGGATAAAAAAACATATATTGTTTACTCTTTCCAGCCCCACACTCAAAATAGTTTCAAAAAGTATTAGAATCTGTTGAAAATGACATATATTTCAATCATATATCAACGATGCCTGTGTGTTAGTGCTTATATATACATGTGAAGATTTCAGGAACCTTTTTGCACTGACATCTTGGTTGCATATAACCTATTAGACATTCCTGAGCACCGATAGACGTGAAGGGGGAATGATTGCCTACGTCTTTCCATACAAAACGTTGGAAACACTCTCATTTGTGACACATCTGTAAAGGGACTACACTTTATATATCACTGTCTTTGGATTTTGTGTCTGTTGATAACTGTTTAAATGACCACTTGGTAGTCCCTTCTGGCAGACCGTTACTACGTCTACTTCCATCAACAGTTCCATAATGTTTCTTAGTACAGAAGGTGTCTACTAATTATAATCTCATACTCTAAAATTTATGAGAATGTATAAAAATGTATTTTAAACATTAACTGTTTACTCTTTTCAGCGCCATACTCAAAATAGTTTCATAAAGTATTAGAATAAAAAAATAGATAAAACATTTGTTTAATACTTGTGGCTATGTATAAAAAAGAAGAACCAACGGTCAATATTTCTGTGAAGAAAATGTCACACAATGATAAATAACAATTACCTATTCTCATGATGTATCTATAAATATAAGAGCTAACTTGTGCCTAGAAAAATCAACTATATCCGCTGAATGTTCCGCTGTCACTCTACTGTCTAGACGCTCATTAACCAATCAGAACATGGCACATACTAATTAATTGCTTTTTCCTATGCTCATGAAATAAATACAAGAGCTATAAAAGCATTGTCATCTCTTGTCTAGGAAATTCAACCATATGAACTGAAATTTCGGCCTATTTGATATCATGCATTGAAAGAGTTTGTAATGACTATATTCAGACAAAGGTTATACTATCTCATGCAAAGTCGACTGTACTAACATTACTAAAATGTACATGCATGACTGTTGGCAAAAATGTCACCTGCCATTTTGGTTTGATGTCACTCTACTGTCTAGACTGTGGAGCACATTACGAAATCAGACCCTGCTGTGATTTCTTTACCTACAGGCTAATACTTAATGAACAGACTCTATGCAGCAGACATGAGATGTCAGTCTGATTCTGCGAAACCATATATATTTCTTATCCAATCCCATGCATGGATAAATAATTGAAATATCTGACTGCCTTCACAATGGGGTATCTAAAAAGTGTTTAAAGGAAGTGTCATCTACTGGAACGTTTCAACAACATATCAAGTGAGGTGTATCAATAAAATTGACGTCATACAAGGTGAAGTGATGTCATGATTTTGTGTATGTTGTCAATGAATAGAAAATGTAGTAATCCCTGTAAGTATAACATAAAAAAGTGTATGTATTAAAGAAATCACGTATTTACAATGTTTTAGAAACAGTAAGGATAGTTGAAACAGACCTTTCAGTTAGTGTTATTAATTAGCATCCATATCAGAACAATGAACAATGTTGTATAGGTGCATTTTTATTGATTCAATTTTTATTGATCATGATTTGAATTCAGCCTGTGTGTATCTCATCTAAACTTTTTGTGAGGTAGTTTTTGGTTCGGAAACAGCTTTGCAAAGCAAATGGAAGAGTACACTAGATATCTCAACAAGATATTAGACACTATAACACAGGAGAGAGTATTTTAAATAAATAAGCTGAATTCAATTTCAGTTGAGTTTAATATAAAATGCCATCTTCGAGATGGCTGAGGAATGTGATCGTCTAATCGAACATTAACAACTGAATACCTGGAAAACTAATCTAAATACGCCAATCATGGTGGCAGATGTTTTCCGATGGGAAAGTGCGTTGTTGCCAGTGGCATATAATAAATGTAATGCTGATCACTGTATCAGATAATGTCAGGCCATAACCAAACTAATGTCAAATCCTTATTGATATTTTCTCAGTTCTATTGTTCCCATATGAGAAACGTAGTGTATTACTATTTAATGATGTCATGGATTATGATGTCAAACGTCTGTGTGTGCTGTTTAACTAAGATTGCCGTGGTAAACATGCAACCACTTATCCAGTAATGACATTTTATCACAAAATATTAACAATTTCATGGACAGTTCTGTAGAACAATTCCATTACCAGTCATATAAAACCCACCTAAACATAATTTTAATAAAGAAAAGGGAAACAAATTGAATGATACTAATGCTGGGATATGCTAGACTACTCCATTGTAGTTGATAGTTGACATGTTTTATTTTCTAATTAATTAAAATGCTAATATCTGTGAATTAATCAACTACCAAATATGAATTGTTTTATTCAGTAGTAAAATAAGCCACAACATAACAACACAAGTCTTCAAAGTATCACTTGATCTTACAAAGTGATATAAGTTGTACAATAGTACATCTAAGATAATCACAACAATACAAGTAGGACAACTGACCACCGCACTACTTAAATGGACACAAGTTTATATATATCTGGTAACGACAATTTTACAAACTGACTACCGCATTATAGATATGCTCAAAAGCTTATCTGGTGACAACAAACGATAGCATTTTTCAGAAAGGTTCACAGCTAACTCCAACACAATCATCAATCACTATTTGAGCAGAAATCCATTGTTATTATGTCTGAGGATTTTATGCGAGTTACAACAAGGCATTACTAGTCCTCCTATTGTAATTGGTAGACAAAAAAACATTTGATTGAATAGTCGATTAATGTTTACGTTTGTAGTTGTGATGGAACAAAGTTCAACAAAAATAACCTGCTTTCATACTGCATCATCAAAATGAATTATATAGTAACTACGTCCAATGGCTAACCCATGTACCACATCATAAACAGGTGTTCTCATTGGTTGAACACTAGACACCGATGTACTGTTGTTTATCTATGATTCCCAAAATGTTGATATTGCATTAATGAAATATACAATACTATGATATGGCGAACACGGTATTATACACATGCCTGTATTAGCATTTATGCAGGGTGTACTTATATGTAAATTCAACCTTTTGAATTTAAGCAATATGCTTCCTTCTGATTATTGATTGGGAATTCATAAAAATGATAAAGTGAACACCTATCATGTCTACACCCACTGTCCATGTGTCTGATGTAAGAAGACGATTTATGAAATGTTCTATTTTATGAGGACACTTAGTGGTCAAATAAGCAGTTTACAAACGAAAACCTCAAATTCAAAGAGAGTGCTCTTTAAAATGTGTTCATCTCATTTCTGTAAAAAATACGTATAGATATATGCATATGTTCCATTTCAAGGTGAACTATATATTTTAAAAAACCTTTCCTGAATTTATATAGTCTGAAAAATTCATGTAAAGTACATCGAATTCAATTATGTCTGATGTCCGTGTTCACGCTATACTGCTTTGTAACTTGTTAGTTTAAATGGAAAATGAATGCTTTTTTCTAAAATATCAGAATGTAACTCTACTAAAAAAGACAATATAAACCACGCTAAATGATTTGGTAGCACAAATTGAAACTGGTAATATCATGTGTAAACATTACATTAGTTTAAGACAATTACACATGTGGTCGAACATGTAGTTTCGTTATTGCACATAATATATACAACCACTATGATATGATTTGATTTGCACACTATAGCTAATGAAATCCTCCTTAAGAATATAGACATCATATAACCTACCAGGGCGCCTTTCTGACATACTCATATGATTCATCCACACTATCTTCAGAGACTGAACTAATAAGACCTGTTCCTGTTTGCCAAGTACTGACACTAGGCCGTTTCTGTATATTATGATAATTGCAATTTATGTTTATAAAGAAGAAAGTCTGACAATGATACCATTCTGCTGTGAACATGTTAATGTACATTTATTCAATGATTCAGTGTCTGTCTGTTTATTCTACATTTCCGTGTAAGCTTAGTTCAAAATATACATTCATGATGAAATGATTGACTGTCGAGACTCTACAATAACATTGTAATTGGCACAATACCTCGGATGCAAAACTTAATAAACGCTGTCTACCACAATGAATATTGTCTTGTAAATAAACAGTGTGTGTGTACAGTCAGTGCTTGGGATTCATTCATTGGACGGTCTGATTATAAAGCTGGCTTGAGAAGATTCTTGTCAGATAGTAGTGTAACAAGACTAAAATCTACACTATATAGTTTTGCGTATCGCACTACAATCCCAACTCAGGTCTTCTTACATGAACGTCTTAAACATGAATAAAATGGATTTAATCTGAACTAGTAATTATATATGAGGAACGACAGGAATGTAACACGTATTTACCACCTACCTTAATACATTTACGTAAGATTCACTCGTCCCAGGAGTATCCAATATATCTACCATGGCACATTATTGATTTGTATTGATAGAAATGCATCAGACAACGCCTCGATCGTGTTCCTGTATGAGATTTGAATGCTGTGTGACAGAAACCTAGTAATTCAGTGTGCACCATGGTAGACTTTGTGTGAATATCCTGATCACATCTCTTGCAATAGCACGCCACCCATCGACAAGTGTGAATGAGAAATGATAGACATAAATAACTTGAACTTGATTAATGTAAGTTGTCCGCCAAAGTTATGCCTCTGTTATGCCCTGTCTGAATCATACCCTGCAGCTAAAACAAATCTATTTTATTCCAATATATTTCGTCAGATTGTGATAATGTCAGTATTTCACTGACAGTAATTTCCAATTGATACAATTGTCAAGCCTAATGTGACCAAAATTACTTGAAAAACTGTCAGGCGTTATTTGAACGAAATACAAATTATGATGTATCCATGTTCATCCAGTATTTGTATAAGCTCATATGCTGGGATTACATAAATAATTTGAAGATAAACGAAGAATCTGTCTTTATTTCACACATTTATTCTGCTCTTCAGCATCTGTAACGAACATCTGTGAGAAACATCCCTAAAAGATGTATTCGTAAATTTCGATGTTTTAAACAATATCACCTTTATTCACTAAATAAATGGCACAAATTAATATCGAAAACAATCTTTAAATAGAATGCTGTGATGTGAAGTATATATTTCAATTTTAAAAGACTGTAATTGAAGTGAATGCTACATTCATGTACTACTTTCCTTCCTAGTTTAAACCTGCAACTATTTTTATATGATACGTGTAATCATACTTACGTCAACTACACAGTTGCTGATTAAATACATCTGCAAAGTATAATTAGTATTTTGTATGTACATACTGATTTAAAATTGAAAGAAACAAATCACTCGCACTTGACTGACTTGTATAAATAATGTTTATCAATTAGCATGTATATTTTAATTAAGTTCTCTGTAGTTGCAGGCGTTCGAAATTGTAAGGCGTGCGATGTCATCTTAATTTCTCAAAAGAAGTTGGTCACTTGACCTCTGTAACTTGCATCGGTAACCATTTATACTATTCTGCCAAGAACACGCTCCATTGTATGACAAATACACTTATCGAAATAGTGAACCAATTTCTGACTGAAACATAACCTATAACATGCAAACATATAGCCAACATTCCCTCAAATGTTATCAAATTATTACATACTCTTTAACGAACATTTATTTGGCCTGATTTACATACAGTGTACAATGTATATCAATATATTATATCAGCTGGAAGCCTGAGATTTCATATTTCATTCAAAATAATCTGCCCACCGGTCTTGATGCTAATCCAAGTGGTGAATACATATCATATTGATACACCTTCATATCATCACCTTAAAGATAAGTGATAACAGACAAGCCCTTTTTGCAATCTCTAATTCGTCCTTTAAAGGGTTATCAAAATGCCACAACTTATTCATTAAGATTTGACTAGCGTATTTATTAGTCTGGAATCAAAAGTCTCACTTGCATCAAATAATGTTGACATTATATTTATCCCAAGACAATAGGCTAGACGAAATGAAGATATATCTATCACTGTCAGTTCATTACTTGATGTATTGACTTAATAACTTTACTTTATATCAGGCACCATTTAAGAAAAATAGATTGGACATAGTAAAACATACAGAACAAGCTCAATACACCTAAAACCTATAGTCATTTTTATATGAGCCCAATACTATCGAATGTCACTTAGACATACAGGTGTGCACAAGGACATCTTAATAAAATAAGTATGCATTTAGTATGAACCTAATCCATGTTGGTTACACGGTGCCTAATTCATGTTCGCTTTTCAATTGAGTTTGGGGATTGGCCTGAGGAATATATACAATGAAATATTTAGTGATCGAATTGATCCTTGCCGAGTTATTTTAATCACGTAATCATCAATTTAAATGGGATAATTACATTATCATTGTAATAATGAGAGAAAGATAATCTGTCATTCTCTGTCACGATTTGGTTACTATTTTCATTGTCCACACTGTGGTCGTGATACTTTATAAAATGTTGCATGACAATATTTATTTAAATAATCAACATCACTCATTTACCAACTAACACACATTCATTAGTTAAGCAAAAGTAGATTACTTCCTTAACTTTTTAACTGTTCTATTAATGTTCTGTGACTAGACATCTGATCTTTACAAGTATTTATATATATTTATAATTAGATTAATGTGGTATGGCGTTTATTCTGTAGACGATTGCAGTATGTAAGTCTACACCATGAATGTTGAATATCGTTTGATCTTTACTGCACATTGACTTATTACATTAGAAATAAAAAGTATTATTAATTATTATTTATCTCTGAATGGCTTTTAAGAAACGTTGTGTTGGAATATTGTATTCACGATTCTTTATCTCCTTATATAATAAGAACTTTTCTCTTTTCTTTTCCTTACTTTGTTCTAGTTCCCAAAATGAAAAGATCAGTGCACTTCTTAAAATTAGGGAGTAAATAAATAGACATTGAGTACTGTAAATCATTCCCGTATTTCTTACTGGCCAATCATGAAGGTTTTCCTCTCCAACCATTGTGTCTTTTATATAGGACACGAACAATGTTAATTGTGATACAATTGGAACACTTGTCTGGTACACAGCACTACTTTCCAACCTTGCTTCATTACCATCGATTGCCTGAGAACAACCAGCGCGGTAATTTGCTCTGAATATACACAGTTCAAAGAGGTCCAATACATATAGATGCAGACAAATCAGTGACATTATTTAAACCATTCACTTGTTTTCACCTTTCCCTTTGAAGTTTACAAATACGCCGAGACTTTTCATGAATCTAGTTAGTATGATTGATTCGTCCAGTGTTTCCAAATAGGTGTATATCAAATGATATTGATATTTGTATGTACATTCCTAATATTGTCACTAACAGGAAATCATTGTTTACCGGTGTTCAGTATTTCAACACAATATTGGATTACAAATATGACTGACAGCTAATTGTCCAACATTAACTTTTTCTTTCCAGGATTTTATTTTTGTATTTGCAAATGGTATTTGAGTTTGATACTTATATACCATCTTTCACTTCATTCAAAAATAAATTTTCTAAAAGCAAAAAGTGTGTTTTTTTAAAGAAGCCAAGACACTAATGTTGAATAAAAACTATATGCACAGTAAGGAAATGTGAAATCCGTGAAACAGTCAAGTGTGGAGTACGGCCCTTTAAGGAAATTCTGTCAGGTCGACTTGTAATGATGAATTTATCTGCAGTCCAGTGAGTCGACTCAATGATGTTGCTACAATAGAGAGCAAGGGAAAGGCAATCATCATTTACATGATTAGGAAGTATCTAGACAGAAAGGAAGCGCCCTGATATATATTGATAGTATGATATGAGTGTTTTAATATCACATTCTTTATCAGACCAAAACCTCAATATCAGCCTAAAAAGCTTAAGTTGATATTGGTCGAGGTATCATGCTCATATGGGCTCTCGTGCTGATATTGGCGCCTTATGCTCATATTGGGTCTCTAATGATTTGAACATTATGCAAATCCCCATGCAACCGGAGTATTTTTATGAGGGACTTTCAGCATAATGCTGTTATCAATGACTTTCAGGAGGATTAAATGCAGAGTACCATTATGGGAGCTGAAAACGTACTTATGATGTGGAAGTTCGGTATATACAGAGGCCATTAAAGTATTGCGCTCACGTGAGACATATATGAGAAACAAACGTTAATCCGGGATAGACATGAACATATTCATATAGATATTTAAATTCAGGACACGAACATGTCAATGGTTTTCTTGGATTATTGGACTTATATTTGTGAATTTGTCATTGACATTGAGCAGTGATATATAAGTAACCATCAGCAAAACACAGTGTGATTAAAGCCCAGACAAAATATACTATAATGAAATCTTGAATTGTGTAGAGATGTCTAACAGTTGCATTTTATTCTAAACCTATATTCTACCAAAACTTTGCGAAATAGTCGTATCTAATTGGCAACTTTGAAAAATCATAGACGGAATTATTGTTCAACATGTTCCCATGTGCAAGAATACACTTGTTGTCTAGATACCTTCAAATTTCTTCCATGTATAACAATGTTTTTAGAAGAGCAGTCTTTATGACTAAATAGCAACAAGCAACATTTATTTTACGATACTCAAATTTTAAAGCGATCAAAGGCGACCCAAAAAGGCAAAAGTTAACAATTCAGTTGGATGAATGGTTTTTAATTTTTAAAGTGTGAATATTTAACGTGGCAAACTTATGGACTTAGATGCTGTGACAGGATTGATATAACTCCGCTGGTCCTTTCCTTTATAGGGACAACACAAATATATTTCAAAACACAATAAATCGTATGAAATAAAAGTTTGTAATAAATAGGATAGATAACTTGTTCCCCTTTTTTCATCGTGACATAATTACAGGAAAATTATTTCACTCGGGAAATAAACTTGATATGAAAGGTGAAGCTCGTTAGATATCCAATAATTATTTTATACCTTTCAAAGATATGGGATGTTTTGCATGTGTGATAGAGGTTAGGAAACCGCACCCCTAGTGCTGCCTGGTCCAAACATCCATATCATCCCGGTCCGCAAATCCATATCCAGGTTGACGTTAGGCCAGAGTGATCCACCTTGCTCAAAGGCACAGTAACACGGAGTAACATCACAAAGGAAACAGTGTCAGAATAACTAGATTTCAGAGTAGCCTCCAAACAAGGATGTAGTAGACGCTTTTATCTTTTTTAATTAAATATACTATCATTTTAAAAGTTGAAGAAGAGGCACGGTTCACAATAACACACTTTTAACAAACATTTATAATGGAGGGTATATTCATCTTCCAGCTTGCCCCCTAAGAATACATTTTTGCATGGAAACATTATAGTCATACTAACACTGGAAGCCTTTTGGAATGCTTGATATATCGGCCCTCGGACTGACATGGGGATCATATGGGGTAATATAGGGATATGGTAATAACAATGACATATTATATCCTCTAAATATTGCATGATAAAGATGATAATACTAAACTATTTATGGCACTATTTATGGTTTAACTGAATGATACTGAAACTATATCGATATTTTGAAACAGATTATAGTTCCATAGTGCTATACCTCTACTAATATGCATCAGAAATTTACAGATCAGATACAATGTAGTCATGTTGTATCATATTGTTGTCATTCTAAATATCTTTTGATGAAATGTGGAAAATATACCAAATATTACTATACAAATTTACATGTCATATGAAGCATGAACAAAACATCCAGAACTTAATCGTTATTGAAATGCCAATGTTGAAGGATGTTAACATTTAAAACTATAAAACAATGCCTAATATCATACAGTGCACATTAATAACTATTTCTGTAACAAAATTACCTCTTTTTAAATTATTTGTTCTGGTTACTTCGAGAATTGCATGTCCGATTACTATGGACCTTTGATTCCCATTTAATGAGCAATTATTGAGATGAAAGTAAGTTCATTTTCTAAACGGGATTAGCGTGAATTGAAGATAATTCCCCGAGTCCGCCAGAGTGACGCCTCTTGTCATTTTGCCACATATCGAGATTTTACAGTGTTTTATTCCTAGGTTAAACGAGAATTATTTATACATGTTTCTTAACGACTAAACAACTATATTCTTATTGTTTTTATAAAACTAAATACTATGATGAAATTGTTTTTCAACTTTACTGAATTTGACAAGCTAGCATTTCTGCATTTAGCCTATAACATTTAGAGTGCATCACAGTCAATATCTTGTCAATATGTAACCGGTGAATTTATTCTTTAGTAAGATGACTGCGAATGGGGATAGAAATTTCAGCAACACCTCAAAAGACATGCCAAACCACCTTTAATTTACAATTACTGCTTATATGAATCGCAATATTAATTGGTTTATTAAGTTTTATGTTAGTGTTCTGTTTTGTTACTGTAGTGTCTAGACAGTCAATCATACCATCATGAATGTATATCTTGAGCCATTTTAAACACACATATTTAATCCACAGACACTTAAATACTATACTGCACTGACTACTTGTGTATTACCATGTCTACAACAGAAAGGTTGTACACATAATTTCACAGAATTTCAGGTCTGATTCCTTTATGTATATTTAACTGTCCAGTGTCAGTGTTTGGCAAGCATGAATGTGTTCTGTTTTATTACATAATTTAAATCTCTTAAGGATTATTCTCAATTCTGAGTCTGAATAGCTCATTTGATTGAAAGTTGTTTTATTCAGGATTTGTTAAAAAGGGATGTATTTAGAATATTCAATGACAAGTCAAGTATGAAAGTTGTATTATCTTATAATAATAATTATAATACAAACAAATTACATTTTATCACATTAGTTATATTTTCCTTTTTAAAAACAAAATATTGATAATCGGTCATAATATGTATTACTTGACGTTGGAAATTGCCACCTAGGTTTGATGTCACTCTACTGTCTCGACAGTATAACACATTAAGAAATCAGACCCTGTTTACATTGTATCACAGTTATATTTTACTGTTTAAACACAAATTACAGATTGGCAGTTTAGGTTGATAGAACCGATCTGTTGAAAGGAAATTGAATATTAAGCAAAATGTGTAACGTACACCAATGTAAGGGGCACCGTAGTTTTAAAACACTTTATCTACGAGGGGCGTTCAATAAGTGTTGCAACTTCAATATAAAACCAACTCGCGTAGTCAATTTTTTACTTTTATTTTTCAATATAGTTACCCTTCACCTCAATACACTTATTCCATTTCTCTTAAAGACTTTTGATGCCGCTTTTGTAGAAGTCTTCCGTTTGCCCCCCTAACCACGCCTCTGTGGCAGCTTTGACGTCTTCGTCATCCCTTAAGTGCCTTCCACGTAGGGCGGATTTCAGGTTTCTGAACAGGAAGTAGTCACTGGGGGCTAGGTCTGGGCTGTAGGGTGGGTGGTTAAGCTGTTCGAATCCACAATCACGTATAGCGGCCTGTGCAACTCTTGACTTGTGGACTGGAGCGTTGTCATGCAAAATCAGAACACCACGTGTCAACATTCCACGGCGTTTCTGTCGAATTGTCTTTCGCAATTCTTGCATTAGGTTGGCATAATATTGACCATTCATTGTAGTTTTGGTTGGCAAGTAATCAATTAATAATATGCCTTTTGCATCCCAAAAGATTGTCGCCATAACCTTGCCAGCTGATGGTTGAGTGCGAAACTTTAGGGGAGGCGGTGAACTCGGGTGCTTCCATTGCTTGGATTCCAGTTTAGTTTCCGGGTCCCAGTGGTGGATCCAGGTTTTGTCACCTGTCACCAGACGAGACAAAAACCTGGCTTCATCCGCATTAAACCGATCCAGGAGCTCCATGCAACTTTCGGTTCTTTTCTGGCGATCTTGTGCTGTGAGGTTTCTGGGTACCCATCTTGCAGATAGCTTGGACATACCAAGATGGTCATGAATTATTTTTTCAACACTTCCAACTGATATCTGGAATTCCAAAGACAGTTCAGAAACTTTAACACGGCGGTCAGCTAAAATTCGTCTTTCGATAGCGGCAATAACTTCCGGTCGGGTGACTTCAGATGGCCTGCCTGTCCGTGGGTCATCGTCTAAGGACTCCCTGCCCCGCTTGAACTGAAGAGACCAGCGACAAACTGTTGAAAAGTTAGGAGCATCCTTACCCATCACATTACACATACGATTATGTATTTCTGTAGCTTTGCATCCCTCTTTAGTAAGGAACTTGATCACAGCGCGTTGTTCATGTTTGAAAGAATCCATGATTATGGAGACCCCTAGGTCAGCGCAGCTATTATATCTAAATAATTGTTATGTCAAGAAATTGTTTTGACATGTGTCAATGTTATGTTTTGACTATAGTAACACCTGCTATAAGCTGACACTGTTTATGGAAACACCAATGCCCCGCTTGCAACACTTATTGAACGCCCCTCGTATTTAATCAAAAATTGTTCTGCTGTAACAACATGCTAATCTTTCGGTAGCAGAAAAGTCTCGTACCACTCTCCAAAATACATCTGGAAGCAACGATATTTTAAACATATTAATGTTGCATGGCTTGGAAACCATACGTGACTGACTACGACTAGTACATTATCACAGTAAGTATTACTGCATCGTCAACAGTGAGGAGAGATTCCCGCCAGGAGAGCTATAATGTCATTAGTGTGAACATTGCGGAAGAACTATTACTGTTGACTTAATATCGAATCTGATCCTCGTTTACTGTATTTACATTATGTTTTTTTTATCGTTTATGATACTAAGCTATCTGATTAAACATCAATGATAACATTTTTATCGTTTGAAAGATGGAGAAAATCTAACAAAGTATATACAAACTTGGATTGTGAATTTGATATGTTTTTGTACTTCATTATTTTATATGATATAGTTCACGATCGATAGTTGCATTGAATGAATTTGGCATGTGGATATTTCCTTGATGAAATATATTTGTAAGTATTACTTTAACCAATGATATAATCTGTAACTGCAAATAGTTCAGTGCGATTTCTCTTTCCTAATATGACAACATTTTACTATTTGCAAAAATCATTTCAGTATACTCTAATAGACATTCCTGAACACTGATGATTGACGTCAAGTATGAATAATTGCCCACTTGTTTTCCTACAAACGGTTGGAAACACTCTCATTTCTGTCTTCACTCTACATACAATCTCTCTGGGTTAAGTGCTTGTTGAAAACTGCATAATTGACTTCTAATATTCTCCTCCGACAAATTGCTATCACCCCTACATTATGACAAGTTCAAAATGTTTCTTAGTACAGAAAGTGTCCAATCATTATAACCTCATACTCTCAACGACAGCACACAAAATAAACTGACATAAAATGTATGGAAATGGATAAAACAAATTATATATTGTAAACACTTCATGTTTACTCTTTTCAAGGCCACACTAAAATGATTTCACAAAGTATCAGAATACAAAATAAATCAAATTGTTTTAATGTTAGTGGCTATGTATACATGTGAATATATCAGAAACCATACAGTATCACAAATTCACCGGATCAATGCTCAGTTGTAGGAGGAATATGTCACATAATAATGAATAACGCTTGCCTATTCTCATGATGTATCGACAAATAAGAGAGATATATACAAGCATCGGCATCTCATGCCCAGCAAAGTCAACCATATCCGCTGAATTGTCTGCCTATTTGACATCATCATGCATCGGAAGAATTTACAATAACTATATTCAAGACAACAGTACTATTAATCATACAAACCCAGCCCGACTAACATTTCTGAAATGTACATGTATCTAAGACTGTCGGCATTTAAGTCACCTACCATCTTGGTTTGATGTCACTCTACTGTCTAGACTCTCATTAACCAATAAGACCCTGCTGTGATTTCTTTACCTACAGGCTAATACTTAATGAACACACTCTATGCAGCAGACATGAAATGCCAATCTGATTCTGTGAAACCATATATGTTTCTTGTCCCATCTCATGCATGGGTAAATAATTGAAATATAGCGCCAGATCTGACTTCCTTCACAATGTGGAATCTAGAAAGCGACTGAAGAAAATGTCATCTACAGGAAAGTTTCGACAACGTATTGAGTGACGCCATCTAAATAAAAGGCGAGGTGATGTCACCATGTTGTCAATGAATAGTAAATGTAGTATTCCCTGTAATTAAAACAATAATACTGTATGTACGTAATAACGAACACACATATTGCTTGGAAAAACTTAGAATAGCTGAAACAGACCTTTTAGTCAGTTTTATTAATTGGAATCATTATTACTTTTGTGTATCTCTTCTTGTTTTTGAGAAAAATTATTTTCAGAAGTATCTTCACAAAGCAAATAGAAGAGGACAGTATCACTAGAACAATCTCAACAAGTCACTATACCCTGTTACACATTTGCGAGTATTTTAAATGAGTTAGTATTATTCAATTTGATCAACATCGATCGAGTACAATATAAAACATATTCGAGATGGCTGAGAAATGTGATCGTCTAATCGAACCTTAACAACTGAATACCTGGCAAAACTAATCTGTAAACGACAATCATCAGTGCAGCTGTTTTCTGATGGGAAAGCGCAGTATTGTCAGTTGCATATCATAAATTTAATGCTGATCACAGAAGCAGATAATGTCAGGCTATAACCAAACTAATGTCAAATCCCTATTGATATTTCCTCAGTTCTATTGTTCTTATATGAGAAACGTAGTGTATTCCTCTTTAATGATGCCATGGATTATGATGCCAAACGTCTCTTGGCGCTGTTTTACTGAGATTGTGATGATAAACATGCGACCACTCATTCAGAAAAGATATTTTATCACAGATATCAAAACATTCGTGTTATGTACAGTTATGTAAGACGATTTCATTAGTGAAATCACCCGCAATTGATTGTCATACAGAAAAGAAAATAAAACCCAAAAGGGAATGATCTATTACATTACTAGTCAAAAGTAACATTTTGTGTTGAGTTTATTTGGTCTTGAAATATCACATATGGTGTTTTTTTTACAGTTATACACTTAATATTCTCTTTTTTAAAAGTTCTGTCACATATCTGTTTTGCAATTTTAGTTACTCGGGTGTTATAACTAGGCTGATAAACGCACCATCAATTTTGTTTCGTGAGGAATCATGATTGAAATGCAAGACTACTCCATTGCAGTTGATGACATTTTCTCTTTCTTTATAATTACAGTAATTTAAATGCTAATATCTGATAATCAATCTATATATAATATACTTGCTTTAAAATGAGCTACCAACTATGTTTTTTTATGAAGTAGTAAATAATCCGTGTCCAACATGTCTGTTTAGTGCTGAAATGAGTTTCCTGATCACGGAAGATACAGGAGCAAATGATAGGTATAAGTAACATGATCTTTACTAAATAGGATTAATTTACATTGTCCGCCAGATTTAAGCCTCTGTGACGCCCTCCGTGTCTGAATCATACCCTGTAGCTAAAACATTTCCATTTTATCCAAACGTATTTCGTCACATTATGATAATGTCGGTGTTTCACTGACAGTAATTTCCAACTCATACTATCGTCAAGCTTCATGTGACCAAAATTAGCTTGAAAACCATCAGGTGTTATTTGAACGAAATAAAAAATGATGATGTATCGATTTTCACATTCTCTAAATATATGACAAAACTATCGTTAAATATAATTATGTGATGTGATGTGAAGTAAAGTTTTCAGCTTTAAAAGACTGTTAGAAAGTGAACTACTACATATATGCAAACGGTACGTGTCATCATACCGACTTGTAGTAAACGTCCACTACACGGTTGTTGATTATAGATATCCACAAAATATAGTTAATATTTTAGTTATTAGTCACTGATTTAAATGGATCTGATTTGAAAGAAACACATCACTGGCACTTCGCATGTAACATGTAACTGAATGTTTATGAAATAAGCCTGTGTATTGTGTTGCTATTTGTTGCTGCAGGCGTTCAAAACAGTAAGGCGTGTGATGTCATCTTAATTTCTCAAAAGTAGTTTGGTCACCTGATCTCTGTAATTTGCATCAGCATTCATTGACTTTATTCTGCCTAAAACACCCTCCATTGTATGATGAATACACTTATCAAAAGTTGTGAATACATTTCATAATATATAATAATGATAATTGATAACAAATACACACTTTTTTGTAATTTCTTATAGGTCCTTTAAGGTTATCAAAATGCCACACACTCATTCATTAAGATTTGACTAGCGTCTTATATTAGTCTGGAATCAGAGGTCGCACGGACATCAAATAATGTTGATGTTATATTTATCCTAAGACAATAAACTAGATGAAATGAAGATCTATTTATCGCTGTCAATGTAGTGGATGTATTGAATTAATGTCTTTGCTTAATGTCAGGCATCAATTGTGAAAATATATTAAAAGAGAGAGAGAAACACTTAGAACAAACACAATCTCTGATATCATTCTAAACTCATATTGTATAGCTATTAGTTGATAACAATTCAGATAAAAAATCTATAGTGTGTTCATATAAGTACATGTTTATATAGGACCATGGAGCTGATATATGTAACACAGTGATTCTTTTAATTTTCCAATTGAATTTGCGAATATGCCTGATGAATATTATTCACAATTATATATTTAGACGATTCGTAGGGATTGACCTTTCATTTTCCCGAGACATATTAATCACGTAATTATTGATTCTTAATCGGATAAATACAATCTTATTATTATATCAAGGGAAAGATAATCTGTCATTCTCAGTCACGAGTTTGTTATTTTTTCATTATCCCCACTTAAAGGGAAAAAGCTGTCATCGTGATGTTTACTAGATGTTCTTTACTTGAATATAGTCACTCACTTACCAACTAACATACATTGATTATTGTAAGCAAAAGTAAACTCACGTGCAAAAGAAACGTCCCCATACAACATACAAGATATTTCAATCGACGGGCGATAAATGCGACTGAAACAGCGTTAAATCATGTCTTCAGAACCCAACAATACTAAATATGAATTTTCAAAACATTATCAATTCATAACTCTGAGAAACACAAGTTTTAAGAAATGGTCGTTTTGGAATCTCCTTAACTAGACGAGATAGAAGCCTCAAAAAGCCAGTTTTGGCTTGTTTTGTGACGTCCTACAGTAATGACGAAAAATTTAAATCAAAGAAGGTTATTTATGTCGAGGATATCATTAATTAATTAAATTTCTACTTTTTCAATGTTTAAACTTAAATACAAAATATTGTGGGCCAAAAACATCTTTAAAAAGCGATTTAAGCACCCCATGTGTATTTGAACAGATGTAAAAATAAAAGAAGCATACTCTGATGTATGAAATTGTGAATACTTCTATACAAAACATGTGGCCACCAAATACATTCAAAATCAATAATAAAGTTTTATACTGTTCTCAAAATGTGGGGACGTTTCTTTTGCACGTTAGTTTAGATTCATTACTCAACTTTTTAATTGTTCAATAAATATTCTTTGACTAGACATTTGATCTTTACAAGTATACAAGGGATACAAGTAGTTAGATATAATTACGTTAAAGTGGTATGACGTTTACTCTGTTGATCATTGCAGTGAATGTTTAAAATAGTTTGATAGTTACTGCACATTAAATTGTAAAATTGCAAATAACAAGTACTTTCATTGTTATTGTGTATCTCTGAATGGCTTATCAGAAGCGTTATGTTGGAATATTGTATCAACGACTCTTTATCTCACTATATAATAAGAATGCTCTATCCTAAAACAATTCTCTTCAGAAATTATCTCTCTTTTCTTTTTTAAACTGTTTTCTTCCACCAAAATGAATCAGTGCACTTCTTAAACTTAGGGAGTAACTGAAAATACATTGATTACTGTAAATCCTTCCCTTATTTCATAATGGCCAAACATAAAGGTTTTTCACTCGGACCATTGTGTCTATTATACAGAACACGAACAATGTTAATTGTGATACAATTGGAACACTTATCTGGTACACAGCAGTACTTTCCAACCTTGCTTCATTACCAATCGATTACCTGAGAACACTCACAGCGGTAATTTGCTCTGAAGATACACAGTTCAAAGAGGACTAGATCCACTACATATAGATGCAGAAAAATCAGTGACATTATTTAAACCGTCCACTTGTCTTCACCTTTCTTTTGAAGTTTACAAAACTCAGATTCACCGAGACTTTTCCTGAATCCAGTTATTATGATCGATTCGCTGAGTATTTCCAATGATGTTTATATCAAATGATATTGATTTTCCTTTAGGAACCTTGTTATTATTGTCACTAACATAGAATACTCGTTAACTGATACTAAATTGTTCAGTGCAATATTAGATTACAAATATAACTGACAGTTAATTGTCCAACATTAACCTATTGGTTTCCTGATTTTACTTTTTGTAATAGCAAATGGTATTTGAGTTTGATACTTATACACTCGTTTTCACAAAAACAGAATTCAAGAATATTTTTTTAAATGCAAAAAGTGTTTGTTTAAAGAAACCCAGACACTATTGTTGTATAAAAACTGTTATGCACAGGAAGGGAATGTGAAATCGGTGAAACAAACAGGCAAATGTAGAGCACGGACCTTTAAGGACATTCTGTCAGGTTGACTTGTAATGATGAAGTTATCTGCAGTCCAGTGACTCTACTCAATGATGCTGCTACAACAGTCATCAATGAAAGGGTAATCGAATGTAACATCATTACCATTTACATAATAAGAAAGTTACTAGACAGAAAGGAAATTTGAATCCGTTCTTGAAACATGATCAGAATACACCTATATGAAAAAAAGAATGTTGAGTTTTTATGACGAAAGTAGAACGCTCATCGATGACATATGTCGAAGGTGTGATGGGGCTAGTGATGAAATTCAAAGTTCTGTAAGTTTAATTCACTCGAGGTCTGATGACCAACTTCCACATTGACGGTGTCTGTTTCACTGCGTAACTCCAAATGAGCAGCTATGACAACTTGTTACTATAAGCTGCTGTCTGCCACTCAATCAAACGAAATTTGAAAACAAAACAATAGGTAGTAATTCATTCATGTCATAGACACTTTTTATCGAATAAATAGAGATTCTCATCCGAGTGTCTTCTGATATCAAATATATCAACACAAGTTGATTAAAAAAATTTAAAAAATTCATTTATCATCGAGTGTTGATATTTTGATATCAGAAGACACGAGGGTGAGATTCTATTTATCATCCAAAATTATTCTTCATCTTCAAACTGTACATCTCTGACCACATCACTGCCATTTGATTTTCAATGCGATGATGTCATAGCATAGTGACGTCATTATATTAATGTGATGTCATTACTCGATGAAGTTGAACACCGTTTTGATGATAATCGCTTATAATATTACATACATTGTGCATCAAGCATCCGATATAAGATCAGGTCAGATAACCATTATTAGCCCATCCTCAAGACATATCAAAATCCATATCAAACATTGAATGTACATGTTAGCTGTAAAATTGCTGAAAATGTATCGTAAATATTTTATCGTACGGGTGTTTTCAACAATTTGTTCACATTATGTCTTGTTGGAATCTAACTGACACCTTATCCTAATGATTGGAACATTATGCATATCCCCATGCAACCTGGGTGTTTATGAGGGACTTTAAGTATAATGCTGTTATCAATGACTTTCAGGAGGATTAACTGCAGAGTACCATTATGGAAAAAGGGATGACAACGCAGTAATGATGTGGAAGATCGGTATAAGTCATTAAAGTATGACGCTAAAAGTGAATACAGATTGTGGTTACTGGGATTATTGGACTTGTATTTTGGAATTTATAGTCTCCAATGAGCAATGACATATATTTGATCATCAGCATGGCACCGTGTGATTAAAGCCTAGATACAAAAAAAACACTATACGAATATATTGAATTCTATAGAGATGTCAACAAGTTACAACATTTTCTCAACCTATATTCTACCAAACCCTTGCCAAAAACTCGTATCTAATGTGAGCAATCACAGATGGAGTAACTTCGCTGTACAGAGCTCTGTTAACATGTACAAGAATACACTTAAATGTACAACCATGTTTATTAAAGAGCCGGCTTTGTGTTTAAAATCGCATCCAGTGAATATTTACTTTACAAGACTAAAATCTAAAAGCGATCAACAACTGCAAAGGTTATCAATTCAGTAGAAAAGGTGTGTATTCAACAATATGGAATTTGAGAAACGTTCTTGTACAAGTTTAAATCGGTCAAAGTATTATCAGAAGGATGTTTGAAAGCCAAATAAAATTACTTCACGTTTTATTTTAAACACTATAATCACTATAATACATATGTCAACTTTGAAAATATTGCAGAAATAATCCTGAAAGTGAATATTGAAGTGGGCTTCCTTCAATGCATTCAGAAGTTGTCACTGTTTCCCGAGGACTTAAAACATGTAATAGTCATTCGAGGTTACCAAATAGGTCATCTATTTATAAATATCTAGCCGTGGAATTCCTCCATGACGTTGAATGACAAATAAATACCCACAATGCGGCAGTTCAATATTAAAACGTTGATATGATAAAATGGAGATGAATACTATATATATATATAGATATACTATGTTTCAAAATCAAAATAACAGAATTAATATAAATCTAAATTATCCATTTAAAATGTCAAGCTGAATTAAGAGCGGCTATAATTCCATAATATGGCACTGATTTTCAAATTCATCATGTTTATCTCCTAAAAGTCATAGTCTGTGTAATCAAATGTTTATTATCTAAATCAAACTAATTACACAATACATAAAACACATAAATACTGATAGCTTTGATTACACAAACATAATAAATAATAATATCGCATAATAAAAATGATATTAATAAACTATTTATTACATGATTTATTTATGATCCGGAAAGTATTCACATATACAACACAAAGTCTACTAAACATATATTTATCAATTATTTACATGAATAATAATATTTTACACATTTTTAATATAAGCAGACAGTCCAACAAATGGGAAATCTATAAAACCCATACACATAAATGCATCTGATTATCAATGGTTAATTTCAGTTACCTTATCAAAACGTTCATGTTGAACAGTTCAGGATATGCTATTAGTAATAACCTGACATACTCAAATCCCATTGTGCAAGTGTCTCTGGTTTAGTATTCCCAAGGAAGACGCTGACTGTGCTCCATGTAATGACAGCACAGATTAGAATGTCAGACTCTCTTGACGCAGTTTAACAGGGATGCAGTGAATAAAAGTACAAACGATTATCAGGAAATGATACTTTATTACATACTATAATGACACAGTTATGCAAAAATAGCCTGGAATTACTCTATAAAAGTTCCATTCTTAAAATCAGATGCTAAATAGAATTTGATTCATGAATAAACCAGAAATAAAATATAACTAAAAGGTATAAGAGTAATGTGCTGTCAGTCATAGAAACCAGATAGAATTTCCTGTGTTAGGCTTGTTAATTTGAATAGCTTTATTGATTAACTCAATGGACCTACAACTGTTTAACAATGATTTTAGAAAAGAAATCACTATCGTTGTGACAATCATCTACAACTAGTCATTTAGTTTTTCTTGATATTTTATGATTAGGTTGGACAAATAATGTCCTAAAAGCATAGGCGTTCTGCTCTTGTTTTATAATGTACTCATCTTCTTTAACCCGATTTGATTTAAAATCATATATTTGCGATTTCAGACCTTAGTTTGAACTCTATTGTGCATGGACTATCTTGAACTGAATCAATGAAACATCAGTGTATCAGTGTATCAGTGTATTTGTTACAAAACATCGTGAAATAAATATCAAGAACATTATTTTAAAATTGAAAATCTCATGCGACAAGTGGTACATATTCAGTTATTCATGTATGCAATGCAGTTGAATGACAGGCTAACAACCAAACTGTAACATTATAACATCTTACTTCACAGATAAATTTCCAAAGCTTGATAAAGTTTAACTGAAGGATACAGAATGTTTTCAAAAATATTTCATATTCGATATTTCAAAAAAGATTATAATTCCGTAGTTAAAGATACAGTTATATTATATTACTTAAACATATGTATTATATATTTCTCAGTGTCGTGTCATTAAACATGCACAGGACAAAATTTGATGTCATGCTAAATATTTTCTGAGGAAATAAAATAATACCATTTACCAATAACATGGAGAAATGAACAAGAAATCTGGAACTTATTCATAAGTTAAATGCCAAATTAAATTATCTAAATATTTAGAACCATATACCAATCACGGCCAACATTATACAGTACACATTATAAACTATTTCTGTATCAAAAACACCCTTTTAAAAGGATTTGTTCTGGTGACTACCAAGGTTGCATGCCGGAATAGTATGGAACATCGATTCGTTTTAATGAGCAATTATTGAGACGAAAGTAACTTCATTTACTTAACAGGATTAGTGTGAATTGAAAATAGTCCGCCAGAGCGACGCCTCTTATCATCTTTTCATCTTTGCAGGGTTTGATTCGGAGGTTTTATGAAAGCAACTTTGGCATATGTCTTCACCAACAAACAACTATATTCGTATTGTCACAGTAACCTAATGTTGGTATATGTGTATACACATGATAAAATTTGTATTCCTTAGCCTTACAAACGGTACTTTTAGAATTAGAGATATTAGAATTGTGAATAATTTAGCGTATGTGTAGTTCAGTAAGACATAACAGAAAAAAACCCAGAAAAGATTGAGTGAAACAGAATATAAATAGTTATGATGGTTATACAATGTTCATTCCTTTCGTACAATTCATCAATACAAAAACACTTACAACATTGTAATTTAAAAAGTATACCGTAAATCTCGAATGATTTCAGAATCTCATACAGTATTTTTTTCTTATCACACAAACCAAGTCAAAAACTTATGATCCGAATATAGTTTTTCTTTAAGTGAGTGACTTTCACATCACATTAGTGCATCCAAGTGTAATGACTGAATTAAATGGACTTTCTCATGTTCTTCTGTGATCTCAAACTGAGACTGATGACAGGGCATCTCGATCTCTTTATTGAAGAGCGGGATTCTAGGTTTAAAACTCAACTGCTCTGCAGATTGTAACTAATTCAGACGGAGTACTTGTTTACACTTAAGAACTACGATATTAATCTTAATTAGTACTTGTTTACACTTAAGAACTACGATATTAATCTTCTTCGCATACTAAATAATACATGTCACATCTAGAACTGATTAAAACATTTACATATTCAAAGAGGTAAACATTGACGCCTTATGAAGGTATTGTAAAATTGTTTCATTACTGAATGATACTATTGATCTGCAATCATTTGCCATTACTAATTTATTGAAATATCAGAACGTTCTCGGGGTTATAGTGAGAATACATACCTGTACTATGCAGGGTTTATTTTCAATTAAACAGACACAAATATTAAATGATACATTAAAGCACAACGCACAAACTACAGCGGTAAAGCATCCTGGATAGTATAAAACGCGTGCTATCTTGATGACTTTGAAATCAAGACATACTGATATCTGACGCTAATATGCAATAACGAGTAAGCCATATGTGTTGCTTTATTGGTTATGTTGTTCAATTGACATGAACTGTTTTTAGTTGACAATCAAAAGTTGATACCCTTACGTTCATACCTATTGTTTAGAGGCTGCAACTCATGTGTCATTGTGTGATTGTATAGAATCGTTAACAATGATGCTTTTATCTTTCAAAGACCATTGTTATTTATATCGTTATAGCACAGTAGGAACTACAGTTAGTATAAGTGAGTGTTAAGGATATTTAAGCTCATTTTAGCATGTGATTTTCATTTCTGCTTGATCGTTTTTTACAATAATAATCTTGGTAAAATTTTTATCCCCGCCAAATTACCGTTTTGTAGATCGTACCAATCTGGTCATTTACAAAATATGTTCGGTGTTTTGTTCACATTATCACCTCTGACATGAGGAAAACACTTTCATGTTTAAATAACGAAAGTTACAGTATGTTCAATTACGTACTAGCTTACCCTTATGAACGATGTTTCTGAATGATAGATGGAGTGACAAAGTATATCCCCATCAGTTGTTCTTATACCTCTACGAAAGGTCTTACTTATGTACAGATGGAGGGAGAGAATACATCCCAATCAGTTGTGCTGAAACCTCTCAAAGGTCTTACTGATAGATAGATGGAGTCAGAGAATATATCCTCATCAGTTGACAGTGATTCATCACTACAAGTCCTGTGAGTCTGGGAGATTTATTCTAGATGTCTGGAGACACTCGCAGATTGTTCAAATGGGACACGCTTAGATTGGATTCAGAGCGTAGTCTGTGAAAACATTATCCAGTGATGTTGAATTTTAATAATGGATTGAGATGTAATGTGTTTATCAATATTGACCTTTTTAAAATTGCAATTTCATTACACATATGCATACGATATCATTTCAATATGTATCAATCAATCGAGATGATTTATCTGCTAGAGGCCTTATTTTAATAACGACCTTTACAGAAGGAGACCTAAAGGTTATCCTATGGTCAAGCACTTTTTTTTGTAAAACATTATCTGCCTTGATTTAAGTTTTGAATCACAACTCTTTGAGGCAACATGTAATATGGACGTTTTTTTATCCTAAGATATAAAGGAATTATTGGTATATACGTTATCATGAATACACTGAATCAGTAATGTCTAGAAACACTCGCGGCTTGTTCAAATTGATAACACATATACTTTTGAAAGCATGATCTATCAAAACATTCAGTGATGTGAAATTTAAATTATGGACTGTGATAGTATTGTCTTATGTTTATCAATGTTGACCGTTTCTAATTTCAATTGCTCTTTTCAATACATATATATATATCCGTTATGTATGGCCTGAAGAGGCTGTGTAGCTGAAAGCGCTCGCCATTAAAATGGATGATTTCTACTTCTAAATCCATTATTTTGTTCCATTTATATATATATATATATATATATATATATATATATATATATATATATATATATATATATACATATATATATATATATATATATATATATATATATATATATATATATATATATATATATACACACACACAAATAAACTTATTCATAGTTCAAGTAATATATACATTAAAAAAACAAAGGCTGAACATGTTTCTGAGTCCCGACCGGTTTCACACTATTCAGTGATCATCATGGGGTCTTTATGACGTTGTCATTCTATGACGTCACAGAACAATGGTCGCATAACTCAAACAATGCGTACCCACATATTGGTGACGTCATCTGCATGCATTCATGACATATTTATACAAAGCAGTTTGGAAACATTTAAATGTGCAGTATTAGGTGAAATTAATGCTGTTTAATCGTGGTTTAAAGACTCTGATGAAATAGTTTTCTCTGATTTGTTTCCTTTCATCGCTGTCTGACATGACTTTGTAGAATGGGAATATTTTAAAATTTGGAGTTTTATTCCCGGCGCATCTATCTATATATCCACTCAGTGGAATGTAGCGGCAGGAGGGGTCCCTTATTTGTTGTTTGTGGACCCTCACTCTTGACCTGAGTGTATCTCCCGTTTGTCCAATATAGACCTCGTCACATCAACTGCATTTTATAACATATATCAAGTTTTTGCGACGCGCATGTCATGTTTTCCCGTACTTGGAATAACTGGCCACTTTTGAAAGTACATTGTATATTCTTTTCCTTGTAATAAATACGGGCAAGTACCACAGTTTGGTCTTTCACACCTACTAATTGATTTGTCATCCTGGCTTGACTGATCAAATTTAGCCCTGGTCAATATTTGTTTTATACTTCGGCTCTGCCTTTTACTTTTAATAAGGGATGCCTGTGAGAGTTTGTCTTTTAAGGTATCACATTTATGTAAGGGTTGGAGCGTTTCTTTTAGTTTGGTGAATATGTCAGGGTTTCTAGGGTTAAATGTTGATACAAATGGTAGTACCTTTTCGTGTACTTGTTCTCTTATTTTAAGGAGATCATTCCGATTTTGCCGCCTAGCTTTGCAAAGGGCGTCATCAATGATTTTCCTTGGATAGTGTCGCTGTAGTAATAGATAGTTTAGTTCATTTAGTCTAAATTCTAAGCGATCATGCGTATTCTTCTAGCTAATGAATATGGTACACTGCTTTTGTGTATGTCGTAGATGACAGGAGTTAAAATCGAAATATTGCTTAGAATCAGTTGGTTTATAGTACACATCCGTTTCTACAACATTGTTCGAGGTGGATACTTTCACATCTAAAAAGGGAAGCTCTGAATTGTTTATCTCCTTTGTGAATGCCAAACTTGGATGTACATTTTGCAATTCATTTGTCAAGCATTCTAAATCAGTTTCCATAGGATAAAACAATCATCTAAAAATCGCTTCAGTTGTGTTTGAAATTCCGTACTGAATACTAATCCAAAGTGTTCTTCAACTTTAGAGTACAATATTTCTTCCAAATAGCCAAGGACAAGTGTGGCATATGTTGGCGCCATTTTGGTTCCCATCGCCGTGCCTTTTATCTGTTTGTAATAGCCACCGTCAAAATGAAATGTGTTGTTATTTAAGATGAACTTTTTACTTTCAATTATGAATTACTTTGATACTCGTTCTGGTATAACTGATGGGTGTTCATCTAAACAATAGCGGATATCCTTAATCCCTAAATCGTGGGGTATATTTGACCAAGGTTTACTACATCAAAACTCACTAGTTTATTACCGCTTTCTACGGACTGGGGGAGGCTATTGAGGAAATCTGTTGTGTCCCGTATGTAACTTTTAACATGCTTTGTTAAAGGTTTTAGCAAAATGTCAACAAAAAAACTTAATCTAGGTGTTGGACATTGTGGGCCGGCAATGATGGGTCGAAGTTTTAAATCAGTTACCGGCGCTAACTTGACGTATGGGGACGATAGGTTTGTACAGTTATCAGTTATTTCTGAGCTTTTGTGAATTTTGGGTAAGCCATAGAAGTTGCTCTCCTTATGTTCAAAATTTATAAGGTAATCTTCCTCTTTTTCAGTAAGGCTGTTTGAATGTGAGTAAACTAATCTTTTCAGATTTAGAATTACTTTATTTTCTATATTTCCTTGAAGCTTTTCATAATATTCACTATCATTAAGAATGTTTAATGAGAGCTTCCTATATTAATCAGTATCCATTACAACTGTTGCTCCCCCTTTATCGGCTTGTTTGATAACAATTGATTTGTGTTTGGATAATGAATTCAGAGCCTCTCTTTCTTTACCTGTTATGTTGGATTTTACTTTCGGGGGGTTATCTATAAAAGGTAAGCTTCTTAATTGCTCAATAACTTTATCTAGGGTTTTATTCTAACCCGATTTAGGTGTGAACTTACTTTTGTTTTTCGCCAGTGACGTATCTTCAATTTCTACGTTATCTTCGAAATGGTCTAAAAGCCGTAATTTTCTACCAAAACTTTCAATATCAGTCTCAAGTTCTTGTAAATCTTTCTTTGCTGGAGTCGGAGTAAATTTCATTCCTTTCATTATATAATTTTCGTTCCATCATTTTTTACAGAGAAGTGGAAATTGTACATTACTTTCAAGACAGATCATTTGATATTGACTTCTGCTTTCATTGATTGTGATGATATTTTAAGAATAATTACATGTGAATCATGGACTTTCCCATAATTACACAATAATTGTATTTGGTTCTACATTGCAATGGGATAATACTGCTTCATTATAAGTTTTCAAACTAGTACGGTCCATTATTCTTAGAATGTAACATAGATCATGGAATCAAACAGAGAATCTTTGAGTTCTTCAGATAGTTCGTACCACCATGAATCACTCGAATCAATCTCATTTGGTTCCTTACTTTGACTTTGATGACTTTCAAAACATTTTCAATGGTGTTAAGCTCTTCTGAAGAGGCAGGAACATGCATAGCCTTAAGTGATTGTAAAGAATCAATGTCTAAATGTTGTTGGATGTGTGAACAAAGTCATTGTCTAGTTGAAAAACAAAGGAAATTCCGCATCGTATATTTGAATTCAACAGGCCCTACTGTAAACACTAACTGTAATTCTTTGAATTAATGAGACCTGTAACTTCCAAGAGCAGCGTTATCCCGAATTTCCCACTCGCACTTACACTACCACAGACGACGAGAACTTTGATCTCAGCTTGACCATAAGTCGGTAAATGTTACTGCTATGTAATTCACTTTATATATCATATTAATAGGTAAACAATAACAACTTCAATTTAATGGGGAAAACGACACCAGACAACGGACTCGGTACTGAAAGGAAGCACTATGAAGTTCACAAATAACCATTACTTTAAGCTTAAGATAAGTCACTCTATCGAAATATCATGCTGCCATACTGAAGTACACATATAAAATCGATAGTCACATTAGTTTCGTTAACATGATTTGAATGCTGCCAGTTAAAAAGGACCTTAGACTATATGGTAATAAATGGATAGCTTTCACGGATGGTAAATTGATATATTGTCGAGGTTTTTCTATGACAGACCTACATAATATTCTTAAGAACTTAAATTACTTTTAAAATAAAAATCATCTTATTTCTTTACGAACATGTGAGACTTTAGATAACATAAAACTTTTACATCAACATAATTTCTCCGTTTGAGGTGTTTATTTCCATGATGACATTTTACAGAAGTCCGTCTAAAGGTCTACCTACAAGCTGAAGTCTTAAATTATTTCAGATTGAAAGTTATAAGTTACATATGTTGTAAATTCAAACATAATTGATATCATACAATCAAATATATAATCTCTTATCAAAATACCTAATACTCTTTCAAAACATTCATCTGGCGAGATTAAAGTTTTGATTCCAAGCTCCTTGAGACAACAAGTAATATGGACGTTTTATTTATCATGAGATATATATATTAATATATATATATATATATATATATAAAGTACTTGTATTCATACCTTTTATCAATGATTCTGTATTGTAGATATAACGATGTTGATATAATAGAATGACTCTGGGAGTCTTTGAGTTACGAATATCTTTCAGTTAACATAATGCTCAATGGCAACTCTCTTAGTAAATTATATAGGTCTTCTTAGTGCATTGTGTCATTATACTTGGGGAAATCTAGTGTGATTTCAGGTAGATGGATTTGTTTTACATGTGTCTACTTCCTTTGCTTGGACGTCAATGTTTGTAGAATATATTAATGTTGATATTTGATTGGTGGTAACCATGAGTCACACTTTAACAGACCAATGTGTTTAAACATATGTAAATATCAATTCACACAAGCCACTTTAATATATCATGACGAAAAGTAAAGACAAGTTAAATAGCCCTGTCAGAGAAAAAAACAACATTTCTTGATGTTCTTATATGGTTACTGTAATGTACTTAAAAACCACTGTTGAGGAAATATATTAACGTACTTGACTGACGCGGCAGTGTTGTCAAAACTGGCTTCTGTAAATGATTTCCTAATAACTCGGTATTACCTCCCATGTTACAATGGTTATCCAATAGACGTTCATGTAGGTCAGCTTTTAAATCCTTATGAGGTTTGACAGAAAGACGTTAAAGGACCAGATACACATATACACTTTAATATGAAATACACAACAACATGATGGCATACACAACAATATGATTTAATGCGAATAGGGTTTCAAATCATTATTATACACCCATTAACTGTTATTTTATTTTCTGAAACAGTAGTAAGCACATAAATAGTTAAAGGGGCAGTAGCACGTTTTTTCGCTCAAATAAGTTGATGAAATGTATTTGAAAACTAATTTCACCAATAGTAAAACATCCTTCTCTCTTCGGAAAATAAAGTTCAAAATGAGTGTACATGTTTCGGTAAAGCCATGAGCATTGTTTTTGTAATACAAAATAATAAATTGTGTTCACAATAAAATGGCCGCCATGCAATTTTTGCTTTATACGCAACATAGATAATTGGTTTGTGTAAAAAATATGTTTTACCCTCCAAAGTTACTTTAAATGACATAAACTATCATTATGAATGGGGAATTTGAAAAAATAAATTTTGCAAAAAATGGGCTACTACCCCTTTAATATACATAATACATAATAATACAGGGAAGGAAGTGAGTGGAAATCATCAATCTTCTGAAAGTAAGACCAATATTCTAATCATTATGGAAACGCTAACGCTGATTTATTTCTTATTGTTATGATATTTATGATATATTATTTACTATTCAAGACAAATATCTTTAATTGATGTTGTATTGATAAACACACAATGTTAGTCATGACCCTGCTAGGAATTGCTGTCTTGTTGACTTATAATGATTAACTCAGTCCAGTTACTCGCTGAAATGTCATTGCTGCAGAAGTGAGCTAGCGAAGGTTACTGAACCGAACATCATCCACATTTCCATAAGTAGGAAGTCAACAGACGGAAGGGAGATTTAAATCTGAGATAGAAACATGTTTAGAATACACGTATGTCCAATCAGGGATTTGTGTTAAAGTAAGTATGCTACAGACGTCCATGTGAAATACCATTTATTTAACATTAGTAGATTGATATTAAAATGCAAAATATATCAACATTATACAGATCAAGAATGTTCGATTCATTTCAGAAGTATGTCCTTTGAAAACATTTACAGGTTGTGAAACATCATGGACACAAACTGAGGTGTCAGCAAAGATTTGAAACAATCATTGATCTATTTTAACAAGAAAAGTATTCGCGGTTGTATGTGCATTCTGTTTTTTTTTCATATTCTGGACGTTCAATGATAGAATAGGTATGATATGTCAGTCTGATATATGTCTAACCAATTGGTTCTGCTGAAGAATTGTTTTCTGTTCTTTCAAAGAAATTTCACAATACTTAATATTTTCATTCTCCAAGTATATATTTGTGCATAATATGCCCTTAAAAAAGAATTGAGGTTATACCTCGAATTGTTAACCTGTGAGTATATGTGCCTACACTGATGTCTCACACCTTATATATATTTGATATATATATATAACAATGTAACATTTGATTGGAATATATCGCAATATATTCAAATCGTGCACTGTTCTAAAGGCCAAAGAGGAGAAAAACAAGACCCTGCATAAATGAGATTGCCTTCAAATTGCATTTTCCCTCTCTAGAAATGGAACATTAATCACTTCCATATGCTACCTGTAATACGGGATATATATATATATATATATATATATATATATATATATATATATAGTATATGAGGGATTTGCAGAAAGAAACTGTTTGACGTATAGTCAGAACAATCGCATAAGACAAATATGGAGAAGGGATAAACAAAAGTACGATGTGCAAAATTTTAGATGGTGTATGCTTGATTTTAACGGAAACATTCTTTTTGAGGATATAATCCATGTAAAACTTCATGATCAAGAGCACTTCAGAATGGTAAAGTTATCAGCACAAAAGCCAACCGGAACACTGTCATAATCTGTCATATCTGTATCAATTATAAATTAGAAATCTACTTAATCTGTCTGGTTTTTTTTTGGTTAAAATGTCTTTGAATTTTATTTTGAAAACATCGATCAATATCTTAAAGCCTGTTATATGACCTCGTCCATGTATTGGATTCTTGAACTTATTTACTTTTTCCATATTATGGGTTTGTCTAGTTTGCCATTCAAATAAAGGTCAACAATAGAATCAAAACACTATGTTTTCTCATCCACAAAACATAGAGTGTTTACAAGTAATATATTGGTTGCATAGGGTGACAGCCATCGTGATTGGAATATTGGAGTTAACACATGTTACATATTACCATCAAACACTAACCATTTCAAAATCAAACATTTTCAATTCTTAAGTAAAGAATTGCACATTCAAAATGCGTTGAAAAACATGCTTGAGGGCATTATCATATATCCGTGAATACAATTTGTTTTCCCTCTAAAATCCAATTAGTATTACAAGACCTGTACATGTGTTTGTCAAACAGTAATCTGCTCAGCCAATTCTATCTCCTTAGTAAACAAATAACAAAGTCTTGTGCTGTGCTCTCTCCCACAGAATAAGATTGACATTTCGCTGCCATCTGCATACTGTGTGTTAATCAAGTAGAGACCTGAGAGTAATTGGAAGGCCACAGGTTTATAATGGTTATGCTGTCTTACTCGTCAGAAGTCATTAATGATATCAATCTGTTATTTTGATATTGGATTGTTGTAATTGTCTTCGACTTTCAAGATATTGCTAAACATGAAACCAAAACACCAACGTTTGATTAAGGCTGCTACAGAAAATACCTACCAAATGTCAAACTTATGGAGAAATTTAATTTCTACGTTTATTACTTAAATACCCATATCGGTTTCCCTGAATGATGTTATTACATGTCAGTAAACCGATAATCTTTTCAATTACTTCTATATCGCTACTAAGCTGATACACTAATCCACAAAATCCTCTATTTTCAAACTCTTACGATTGTGCTTCATGAAAGTCAAACGGTAATCATTCATTAATTCTATCCACTTACTTAATCATTCACAGAATTCGTCTAAAGAGTTCTTTTAGACACCTAGTATTGCTTCAAGTATTAAGAAGAATGACAATAATTGAAAGGTTGGGTCTACCCATCAGCAAATATGTACATGTGTTATCTGAATCATTCCTGGTTATTTACATGCCAATGCTTACATGTACATATACATACAAAGCATACTTCATTCAAGAGATATTCCGGCGGAGAGTTATCTGTCATATTACTGATGCCTTTTTTCTCTTAAGTAAAATTATGTTTGTCGTTATACTTTGGCCCAATGTTTTCATTTGAGACATTGTTCACATGGAATTGATAAATTGATTTATCCGGAATATATAAAAGATGGTGATATTGAGTTTCCAATAAATAATAAATACATAGTAAAATAATTAAACACCGATAGGATTAATTCGATCATAATCAAACATCAAGAGGTTCACATGTGTGGTTGCATTAGAATAAGTCTTAAAATATATGCCGAATGTTTTTTCTTTACCATATATTATTAAGTATGAAACTGTTTTCAGGACTTTAAACATCGATCTATCTAATGAGTCAATTCCCTATTAAAGTGAATAGATGCAGGTTGGAACGAAAACTTAATTGATTTCAAACTACCTTTACTGCCCATAATCTTTCCATTGAAATAGACAAATGGGATCATGCTTTGTTGCTAAAATACTTGACTCGTAAACCATGTGACCAAGATTGTATCATGCACAAAAGCAAGTCATTACATTGATGAATAAGAAAGTTAAAACAAAGAGTGTAGAAACTGCATTCTAGCTTCAATTTAACAATTGACTTTTCACAAATGATTTCGAGAACATTCAATTACTCTATTACAATTTACAGAAATACCAAAATGCCGTGGAATTGTAGTTTTGCCTTTGCCCTGGTATCATGGGTCTCGGCATTATCCAATTGCTCAGGATGTCACTTTAACCTTTCAGCAAACAGAAGCTGACACCATTTCCACAGAACACATTAGGCAAAGGAGGACATAAATTTGAAACTGTCATAGGTCGATTGTTCAATAGTTCTTAGAAGATTGGATTGGGGTTGCCTTGAACTTTTGTTGCTGTTTCACAAGCATCAAAGAGTGTGTTATATATAATAAGTGATTGATGTCCGTAATTAATTTTTCTTATAAAAATAAACAAACTTTCTTCACTGTATAATGAAAACTTTAGATGTCTAACATTTGTGTTTCCCTTTTAACTAAATAGCATATTCTACTTTCTTCTTTGTAGTTCATTACCGTGTAAACTTCTTAAATAAATTGTTATGCTGTTTATAAACGCTCAATAGGCATATATACATTTCAAAGAAGAACAGAGATACGTCTGAAAGGTTTAGGATGATTTTACCAAAATAACTTCTGATACAAAAGGCAAGAAAAGACATTACACGTACAACCTTAAACTATTACCAATCATTCAAATAACACAATTCAGAAATGTCCATGTCCTCCTGTATGTCTCGTGTTGTCAATGAGCACCAGTCAAACATCTACATTCCAATCACAGACGAGGCAACATTTTCCTTTAAATCAGTTATCCCATTGATGGTTCATTCTTTTTATTATGTCTCTATATATATTTTAGCATATTTCATATGTGAAGAATATGAGGAATAAATATAATTGTATGGATTTTCAGTTTTATTGTGACAATTCAACCGTGGATTAGGGTTTGTGTTCAATGCTGCAGTGCATTTCAGTGCACCATGGATCGTTAGTCCAACTATCATTCAATGCATTGTATAGCCACGATGTTACTTTCTAAATGTAAATGTCAACAACAAAGAACACCATAAGAGGCTCAAACGTTCAACGTCAGCTATACTCGACTCGTTATGACAAATTCAAAGGATAAAGTATACTTACAATGGAGAAATAAATAATCCAGGAAATTAATCCTCAAGAATATCTGAAAATAGAATAATACAGAATAAACCACCATTCCTGAATAAAAATAACATTTTCTAAAAAGTCCTTTTCAAACATTATCTTGTCAAACGCTGTATCAAATACAGAAACGAAATAGCTTACATCATACGATCAAGATTTGTTTAGTTTGATGATTAAGTTGCTAATACTTATCGGTCTTCTAATGTTTCCTATAAACACAGTATATGTATCATACATGTATACTGCACATACGGTTTTCACGTGGCAGCTTTATATTTTCCATGCCTCTAACAAATTTACTTTCCGTGCTTCCTTTTTGGGGGCTATTTTATTTGATGTGTAAGCTTTGAAACGATATGTTATATATGACCATAACATCTTAAACTTATTTTTAACCCAACTTTAAGATGTATTTATATAAAATCCTGATTTGTAAGAGTAACAAAAGACACAATAATGTCATATTTTTAATGTTTTTAAATCATTCCAGTCTCCCTAGTAGTAGTACATGTTATTTTCAAAGCAATCTGTTAGCTCTATAACACAGGTTTTTTTTATCATGTTTTTATATACAAACAACGGTTATTGAACACTACGTAACTGTTTTCATATAAACCATGTATCAATATTTTAGAAACATCATTGTCGCAATATGGAGTTTGACATATTTTGTTTATCGTTCATAGAGAAATGTTTTTTTAACTGTGTGAGGTCCTTGAATTCATTTTCTTGAAAAAATTATATTTTTAAGCTAAAGTAATTACATAGAAAACCATATGAAGTGATAAACAGTTTTCAAAACAATCATATTTGAAAATTATCACAAGCATCGCTTCTGTGGAGGCTGAAATTTCTTCCATGTTTAATTCCTTCCATATACATGTATGTGTGCTTTGAGGAAGACATTCTGTATGGAAAGAGAAATAACACTACAGTAATGGACATTCAATGTATACAGGAGTGTCCTCTGTGAAGTCGTATACTAAAAAGCCATGTGTGCAAGTATTGTTTCATAGATGAGCAATACACAGTCAAATCAAGCCAGGACAAAAAGTGGTGGAATCCTTCCGGATTCTCCCGGATTCTTCGGGATCCACCAATTTTTTTAGAGAATCCGGAAGGATCTTGAAATCGGATTCCACCACTTTTTTTTCCTGTGAAGTGGATGACAGGTGGGTGTCACAGTTCATAAGGCAGAGCAGTATCAAAAGAATAGCTTGCAGTTATGGTCGGTCAATGATGGTTTCCAATTATGTACTTGTGGATAGCCACTATTTTTATGCTTGGTTTATTACTTGAAATGATTCGTCTGACAATAGATCAACTTGAATATGCTAAACAAAGGAACTTTTTTCTGCTTTATGACACAGGATACAACGTGGTCCAAGAATAGAAAATTAAATATATTTCTGAAGTTGAAAGTGTTGAAACATGCAGATATCACATTTCCGTCAAACAGTAAAGACAATATTTATCTTATCAATACACCACTCTGACAGTTTTCATTACTAGTCCTAGTATCAAACTGAACTACTGCAGTAGAAACTGGGTCGACAGACACAGAGAGAGGTTAACGGTTCCTTGACACCCCTCCACTCCTCCATTCGGATATATATCGATCAACGTCCTTGTTTCCCGTTTCTATTGACATATGCCAGTGAAATAGGATAATGGTGATTGTGTATGTTCCCAGGGCTATGGAAGGCGCTGTTAGTGCCACATACTTCTATACCATGTATTAAGTTTTAGAAATTACACTTTATTTTATACATATATATATTCACGTCTTTGTGCCGTTATCTCAATCTGGTATATGTTCCCGATGATAAACAAGTTTAGTATAAGCAGCAGGATAACAGCTGAGATCTTTGTGTCAGATTGAATAAAACATACATGAAGTGTTAACAACTTTATCTTGTTATTTCAAATAGCACACCGAGTTTAATCGCTAGTCCATTAAGTACTTATCAGTTTTAAACCCGTTTGTTATACATCTTCTCCCTAGTGGACTCCTTCACACCAACACTTAATCATATGTATACTTTAGGATTGCATTTAAAAGTGTCTTGACTAACTCTATCTAAGTGCAAACATCATAAGTCGTTAAAAGAAATTGCGTCATTTTAGCACTCAAATTTGTTAAGTGTTTTGTTGTTGCAAACATCATTCTATGTGTAACTCAAGTAGAATAAAATATAGGAAATATATTTATTCATTAGAACTACTTGCCATTTAGATAGTGAAGAAATATAACATGGTTACATTTGGGATACCAATAGTACAAATTCTTGTACTTTTTTGGGCCGAGTCCCATGCGGGATTCGAACTCATGCCCTCAGAGTAAGGCAACTATCGCTAGCATTGACTGTACCAACAGGTTACTTCACGACCATTTCGCCTCGACAAAATTGAGGTCCAACACTCGATAGTTAAGCTGAGCTATATTTATTCAGTTTACAACATTAAGATGTATTGGTTTTCTCAGTCAAAAAATAGAACATATTGTCTATTTCATATTGAAAGTTTTACAAACTGGAACCTGCACTATCTTCCGTTTACCATCGTATCTACTTTATCTTATGAAATCATAACAAGCTGACTCTGTGTATTTGTTTTTGCGTATTTGTAAAAGGAATTACATAAAGCACTTTGCATCACATATTTTATTATCAAGTTAGGTGATTCTATGAACATGCAAGTACTTGTATAAAAATATATGCCATTTTGGATAGGTATCCACTTCCCATTCAACGTCTTAGTCCCATTTACAATATTTTTTCAAATAAAAAAATATAGCATGCCTTGTTCCGGAACATCTACATCTACATCTACATCAGATATCTACATCATATATCTACATGTAATAGAAGGGATACATCAGTTCAATTCACACTGAACTGGTTGACATTTCTATTATTTGAGACGTCAATCATTTCAAAAGTCCCTCTCACATCTATTTCATCGTGAAACTGTCGCATTGACGTGCCCGAGGGGACCACAAACAAATGAATATTGATTGTTTCACCCGACCACGTGTACTTGTTTTGTTACATTGTTTCTTTGGGTTCGGTTTAATCAGACATTTTGTCTATGACTATATATGACTAAATATTTTATTTAAGTGGAATGTTTATGCTTTATATTCCCTATTTTATTAAAAAAAATATTTCGAAATGTGTTCATAATTGTTATGATTGAAAGCTTTTGTTTAGGATACATCATGATGTTACTAGACATTGTGTATTCGTGTTTTGAAAGCCAAAACCAAATATTTTATTTACAATCCATCTACTATATCAGGACATTGACATGCTTTTGTCAAACAGAAACCTGAAAAGCAAATATCTTTTCAAACTTGACAAATAGTGAGATGTTCTGCACAGGTGATTTACTTTCACCACCAACTGGCTACTGTATATCAATTAAGTTGAGGTCTGTTGGTAATTAAATGACCACTTCGTAAATGATTAAGTCATCACTTTTACAGTAGTTAGTATGCACTGTATATTTAACATTCATGACACACCTTCCGACAAATGTGTTGTGTTTCAGTTCCTTGCTAATGTTGTCATAACTGGTAATTTGTAATTCAAATTGGTATTATATAAATGGATACACATTAGTGCAAAAAATAGAACCATATTTTCAGTGACAATTACACAGAGGGGCAAAAGAAACGATACCGAACTTTCAACAGAAACAAAAACATCAACAAAAACTATTCCTACTGGATGAAGTCGATTTTAACTATACGTGATGAGGATATATCTAAGATATACATGAGAATATGATACGTTATATTGTTTTTATGTTCAAACACACACAGGGTTTTAAACATTAATTTCAAAGGGTTTTTTAGGTGTTTTTTTTAAGTTTGCCATTTAATTTGAACTATTATGAAACATGGACATTTTGTTTGTGCAAGATGTTGTCAGCATAATACATTATTGGACTCAAAGTCGATATACCATCGTTTCTGTATATAAAACAAGACAGAAAACTATATTTTATTCTCCTATCTCGCCAGGTTAAGGAGATTTCGAAACAAGTATTCTACAAAGCCATGTTTTTTTTCGAAAATATCAACAGATAATGTTTCAAAGTTATAAATAATGTTTAGTTGACTTTACGATACATGGTGTTACTATGTGTCAGTCGTCAGTCTATCTATCCCATGTAGATTAAAATATGTTTTGTTGGTATCATATCTTTGCCCATTAGCGTATAGAGTACATGAATCTGTGGCTATAGACAAACGTTTTGATCAATGTTAATCGATTTCATATTACTCAGATAATTACTTTGATTAACGAAGGAGTATAATGATTCAGAAATACAATTATTTCCATGAAAACAGATGTCCATTTGCTTATCTTGCTTCTTTACTAAGTTGTGAATGAAGTTATGTGATTGTGACCATTCCTAAAGGGGAAATGGTCTTGAAGAATCAGGAACACTAAATAGTTTTTGGTCAGGATGTTCACATCTCAACTAATGTAGCAAATAATATACTTGATTTGTTTCCCCTTTTACAATGAGAGTGCTGTTATTGCAAACGTAAAAAGCCTACCTCAACTATTAAACAGCCGTAATGCTAAAAGCATTCAAGCATCAAGACTTAGATGGCCAATGGAATCTCTTTATTGTCGAATAATGTTATAGTTTGTTGTACAATTTTACTTTATCCCATAGTTTATGACCTGAACGAGAGAACAAAAGCTAAATAGCATCATTAAAACAATCAGAACAGTTATGTTATGCCACACGCCAAATAGATCAAGATATTGTAAGGGGCTATGTCAACCCTGGGGGGTATGATAGAAGGATGTTTCAAAACCATGCTGTTCATATTGAGTCGATCAGCTAATACTATATGTGAGAGTAACATGCAATATGATTTTAGTTGCCGAAGAAATATAAGTCAAAATCGTAAAACCATTTAACACCCGAGTGAACACATTTTGATGTGAAGATACTGAAATCCACAGACAATGCCATCAACATGTATTTCCAAAACCTAACTTTGTCATAATCTTAGACATGTATGGGAATGGTAGTATGAAAAGATTTTTTTTTATATCTGTAACAACTGTCTGGTTCGAGATATTGCACAGTCACCAGAGATTTCAGATAATCTCTTTCTTCTACCATGACATGTAACGATTTTCCATTGGCTATACCAGATTAACTGTACATCTCAGATGATCAGTATGAGGAAGACCACTTCCCAAAGGCTTTCCTTGGTTTGATAGATCTAATCGATCATCTTCCCCTCTTCTATTGACATATGCTAGTGATATAGGGTAATGGTGATTGCTCGTGTTCATTTTTTACTATCAGGATTACTGACATAGGGCTGCCCATGTAATGAAATTCAGAAGTTGTGAAAGATATGAAAACGTTATTAATTGCTGATATAGAATTTAATTAATAAAATCATTGCTATCATACTGAAGAAGATAAAATAGCTTCAATATATCTAGTTTGTAGGTTCCTCATAGACCAAGAGGTTTGTTCCATGCAAAATATTTGACATTCAGAAGTTATTTTAGTCACAATTCATTTTAGAGTAGAGACGTTTTAACTTGGCAAGATTAAGAATGACAGGTTCAGAGAATTTGAAGCAACTCTATATCATCCAACCCAGTGAATTATATGGCCTTTACATATAAAACGTTTAGTAAACTTTCACTGGCGAACCCAAGAAAGGAAAGGCAATACCAGAATAATATACAGAAGGCATATATTAATGGTTCGCAAGGCTTTTCAGTCAGACAGCCGTAATCGATCATGTTTCTTGCTTTTCTCTTCTATTGACTTATGTTATTAATATGGAGTAATGCTGATTATGTATGTTCTATCTCTGGACTGTGATAGATGTGTTTATGTCATATTCTCGGAGCAATATTATGTTTTGGCAAAAACTCCCTTCGCTCTAGAAAAAGAACACATCACATCACACCAACAACCATATAAAATTAAGTTTGGTCCAGCATGTTGTATATCAACAAACTGAAAGATAATTTCTTTATCATTCAGGTGCGTCATTTTCTGCCTGTTCGTATTTCTTTTCCAGGTTATAAAATGTGTACACTGTTTCATTTGCAGAATAATAGCGATATTCATCTGCCTTACAAAAATTCAAAGAAACAATAACTGTCAAGTCACGGAATTTGTGTTAATAACAACAATAGGACACTTACGAAATGGTGTGAAAAGAAACGATACTTAGCTTTAAATCGACATTGCCTCTTCAGTTTTAATTAGAATTTAGAGAATCTTTAGTTCCATAAGTAATTATGAGGGGGAGACATTGTCAATTACAAATCGCCCAACGTGAAGCTAATCACTGCACCAATGAATAATTCCCTTTACTTACTGAAGCTGAGCTGTATAAAGACACATGTCTGGAAGGTTCAATAGAGCTGCAGTAACCTTTTGTGAAATATATAGGCATTGATAAAAGTGCTGAAAAAGGTTATGTTACGATGAGACAGACAACCTGAACCTGACAAGATGATGAAGTCTAATGCTGGAAGCAACCAAGATGTCAGTGCAAAAAGGTTTGCGGAATCCACGGAGCTGATTGACGCGGAAAGTTAACCAACCAACTTTTTCTGCATAGATTATATGCATTCTACAACAAAAAAATTCAAAAATGGTTTCATGAAAGTATGACGTGAGAAATCAGCAACAAGAATCAGATGACGACATATCAAAGCCTTTTGTATGTTATTGCTCAATATCCTTGGTATTATTTCATATTTGGTATCCCTCATTTTGAGTTATTTCACATTAGCAAATACTTGTTTGTATTCATTTTCAGCTTTAGAATTGAATTACATGTGTTTCAAATCTCTCATGAATTACATTGGGTTTCAATTATTGAATGTTGAACGACAGTCAACAGTGAGAAATAGACAACCAGCCTGTGTATGGTTCATTGTAATGCTGTTATTTTAGAGAGTTACATTGCGAGGAATTGTAAAAGCTATTTGGTTATAATTAACTACAGTACCTCATTAATGTGTGGCTTTCATGCAATACATAAGCCACATGTTGAATAATAGCTAATAACACGTAAAGGACAACGTGCCCTTATTTAAGATAGTCTTGTCTCTGTCTGCAAGTTTACCATGTCATAAAACTCATCTATGTAGTCACAATTTGCTCACCTACAGTGCCTGACAAAAGTCATGGGAGTAAAATTAAAGTATTCCCGCGATCGTGTCGGAGCACAGTTAGGTCGTGATTGCGTTATTCCTGCGACAGGAACGCGACTGTCTCCCGCCAAATTAGCATCTCTGTTGCACGATAATTGCGAGATGATTGCATTAATGTAGGCGGAGCTATTCCGATGCGTCAAGGTCGCAAATTAAGCCGCTAAGAGCTGATTGGTCTACTACTGTAGTGGGCGGGCGTAAAAATGTTTAGAAATGTACATTTACTGTCAAATGATTGTCATTGCTTCATGTCGAATAGATACCATAGTGTTATGTTGTGGAATTTACCGGCGGTAACATTTCTTACTTGTATACATTTTGTATGAGATAATCTGATAGAAATAGTGACAAAGTGACACAAATTAAACATAGATGTATACATTATTTTCAATACGACATAAAAGAACTAAAATGTGTTTAAAAACCAGCCATTATTTGGCTCATGAGACAATGTTAAAAAGGTATCCCTTGATTTTAAAGGTTCATGCTGCTGTAACTAGTGACTTTTCGTTGAAAGTCACTTACTAAACTTGTATTAGGTTAATGGTATTACGCACATTACAACAACAACTATTGACTTTAATGTTTCAGTGTAACAATACCTGTTCCTGGACACCAAAAAAGCAGAAGTTGCAAAGGCAACTATCACAAAGTAGAGAAACGTTATTTGAATGAAAATTGCTTTGTTGCTTTGTTTATTCACTTGTAATAATTATCACGTTTCATAGTTCGGCAAAACCGATTGATAATGGTATTAGTTACACGGTGGTTTGACAGGTTGCACGGAATTGTAAGGCACTTGTATCTTCCGTATTGTCCAAAGTCACCGGTACCCCTATGCCCATTGCATCACCGTGTCTACCAACTCCAATTCAAATGGCAATTAGCTTTAATCACATCAAAGCATAACTTTTTCTGTTCTATAATCGTCACTCATTTGTTTTAGTATGTGTTTGTAGGGAGACTTCTTCCTTTCTTGCCGATCCCATCATAATAAATACCTTGAAACCAAAAGTTATATTAATTACATGAGATCAATCCTTTGAAGATTGTGGGAAGGGTACGATGTGTCTTATCATGCATTACGTAGTGCAATATATACACATATAATGAAATACACACATGACATGACTGTAGAACGTAATTTTTAAAAACGGCAGTTTGTTTATATTTAATTGCTCTTATGCTATTTGCCTTTTGTGTTAACGATCTGTTTAAATATCTCTTTTTATGTTGTGTATATGTGACACGTTTTTAACAGTGTCTCATAAGCTAGATACTGGTTGATAGGTAAACATTAAGAACTTTACTTTTAACGAACATGTAGTTTTATCCCCCCCCCCCCCCCCCCCCCATATTATGCCAGAGGATATAGTCATTGGCTCCGTCTGCGTGGCCGTCCGTCCGGGGGGGGGGGGGGGGGGGGGGGGGGCGGGGGGGGGGGTCTTATGTCTGTCTGCATGGCGAATTAAACTTGTTATCTTTCTCTCTGTGTGTATTACAAGGAAGACACCGTTCACTCGAAAACGTTATACAATATAAAGACACCAGGTGGTAAATTCACTCAGGCGTAGATTAACCGTTACGCCCGCACGCCCCTTGTCGCAAACCGTCGCATTAGGTGTCGGCCATAACCTTGCATTATCATAAATAAGCCAAAGACGTATATCCATCTAATTCCTTGTCTAATTCCTTGATGAAACAATTGATATCGGCACTTAAAGGTACATCCATTGTGTTGTTGGGGTCACATATGCTAAACGTTGTGTTATAAATTTTGTTATGTTATTGGGAGGTACTGACCGTTGCAAAAATATGCTATTTTGATCTTAGTCTACTTAGTATATTGACGGTATGTAGCGCCAATGATTTAAACGTAATTTTGGAATCTTATTTATAACAGACAAACTGATAAATTAGGGTTGATCATATTTAATATGTCATATAACTACTGTGCATGTAAATGGGACGAATAGTTTTGGTTTCTGCATATGCATAACGATGTTAGTCTATTTTAATTGGAAACTAGTAATTATGATATATTTGGTTATTCGGGATGAATATGCAAGCCGAGTAAATTTATTTGCACTGTAAACAGCACATATGGTGTGTTATACCGTATTAAAGCTTAAAAACATTTTAACACAATGGATGCACCTTTAAAATCATTACCATAAATACGACCTTGTGCTGTAAACATTTCTACATGTTTCAAATAAACAACCTGTAGAAATATTGTCTTGATATTTTCCCAAATATATGACGATACACAAGTTGAATGAAACATTTCAAATCTTTAGACTGAATGTAACCGAAAACGAAAATAAATGCATTTGGAATTTGAAGGCGGTAGGTTCACTAGACCAGTGCCTTTTTCCGGGATTTGAAGTTACTTTCTCAGCATAAGGCACCAACCACCAACACTGACTGTACCAACAGTTTACCAATCGGTAACCATGACCTCGATCAACGTATCGCTTGAATGACAAAAATATCAACACTACATGTAAATAGAAGAGCATTACTAGCAGTTGAACGAATGACGATGCGTTTGTTTCACACACTATTGGAAATCAAATTTTAAATTCATTATATATTACTTGTGACAGAGAGTTAAACAGTAAGTTTATTAAAATGTCACGCATAAAACTCATTTACACAATATTGCACAAAGTAGAAGTAAATGACCAGCCAAATTGACTTATGAGACACATGTAGCGTTTTAAAACATACTGTTTACACACTCATGTCATATCGAGCGAGACAATAAACCCGGCGAGACATAACGAAGTCGAATAAGCAATCTGCTTAAAACAAGGGATGGGTTGTGCATTGAAAGTGGGTTGTGTATTGAAAGCGTGTGTTCATTCGTTAGTAATAAATGATATACCTGATTACGTAACATAAATGTAGGTAGTCGCGCGTTTATCACAATACATGACCCACTCGTCACCCCCTGATCAAGCGTAATAAAAAATTCTAAATATTCACGATTTGCCTTGGCTAACGCTTATGTACGTGTAATATACATTGATAGTGTCAGCGACAGTACGTTTTTATATTACGGTTTTATTCACTTAATTGAAGGCAAATTTACTTATACATGGAAGTTCACAAATTGTGTGCAAATGCGCTGTTCATTAATTGAGTAATTATCAGAAAGGTTCAAGTATTGAACCTTGTTCAGTATGGTATTCTGAGTCTATTTGAATTGCTTAAGACGCGCGATAATAAAATACTTTGTGTTTTTATTGACATTTTCCATACCGACAATATACTTCCTTTACTTTGATCTTCGAATGTACATATCATTGCATCAGCCAGTTATTTAATCTGCATGATTAGATACATAGTTAGATACATGTCGCACTTTTTGGATACATTGAGTAAAGGATACAGGCATCTCAACTTCACTACACAGTTATTGGCCTTTACACTTTTGTTACAGATCATTCAGCATGTATCTCGTTTTTTTCTGTCAAAAAGCAACAATCCCTTAATCTACCTAAACTACCATTCTTCTAGCCCCAATTCTTAACTAGTGATTTTGTTTTAACTAATATACACGCAGTGCTCTGTCAGCGGAAATATTGGTACGCTCTCATACTAAAGTAATACTATTGAATCGGTTATGTTAATGATGACTGAATGGGTTTCAAAAAATCAATGATATAACATGTCCGGCTACATGTATATAAATGAAAGATTACTACATGTATGTTAACGATTTTGATTTATGCATCTGCGTGTATAATAATTACACCCTTCATAAACGGGAGCGAAATAAGATAAGCTAACAGTTTAATGTCACTCTACTGTCCAGAATAACTAACACATTAAGAAATCAAACCCTGCTGTGATGTCTTTACCTACAGGCTAATACATAATGAACACACTATTTTAAGCAGTCATGAAATGCCAATCTGATTCTGCGAAATCCACCCCATGCATGGGTCAAAAAGGAATGATATTGTAGGGGGTTATGTCGATCCAGAGAGGTATAAAAGAGGATCATTCAATATCAAGTTGTTTATATTGAGGATTAGCTAAGGCTTTACATGAGGATAACATGCAATATGCCTCTAGTTGAGAAAAAAATGTTAGTCAATGTCATAGAAATACCCGACCCGCAAAAATATTGGTCTGGGGATACTGAAATCCACAGACAATGCCATGAACAGGAATTTCCTAAACTTAACTTATAACCTAAAAAAATAGGGACTATTGTCTTGGGAATGGTAATATGAAAATTGAAATCTATATATCTATAACAACTGTCTGGTTTGAGATATTACACAATCACCAGAGCTTTCAGATAATATATTTCCTCTACCAAGACATGTAACGATTTTCCATTGGCTACACCAGATCAGCTGAACATCTCAGATGATCTGTATGAGGAAGAACGATTCCCAAAGGCTTTATCTAGTTTGATAGATGTAATCGATCATCTTCCCTGCTTCCCTCTTCTATTGACATATGCTAGTGATATAGGCTAATGGTGATTGGTCCTGTTTCTTTCTCTACTCTCAAGATGACTGACATAGGGCTGATAATGTCATGAAATTGTGAGAGTTGTGAACGACATGGTTTCTAAAAACGTAATTATTCGCTGCTATAACACTGAATAAGACAAAATAGCTTCAGTATGTCTAGTATGTAGGTTCCTCAAAGGCCAAGAGGTTTGTTTCATACAGCATATATGACATTTTGAAGTTATGTTTCACTCACAGCTTTTAAAGGCATTATTGATTGGCAAGAATAAGAACGACAGGCTCTGCGAATTTGAAGCAACTTTATATCATCCATGCCAGTGAATTCAATGACATGTTACTCCTAAAATGTTTTGTAAACTTTCACTGGCGATCCACAGAAAGGAAAGGAAATATCGAAAACCACAAGCAGATGCTAAAGGGTCCCATGGCTTTTCAGTCAGACAGACGTAATCGATCATGTTCCTTGCGTTCCTCTTCTATTAACATATGCTGGTGATATGGGCTAATGATCATAGTATATGTTGCTATCTCTGGACTGTGATAAATGTGTATACACCGGGAGCAAAAGAAAAGATAATAACAGAGTCAAACACAAACAATTTCTGCTGGATAAAGTCGATTGTGAATGTCTGTGATGCTGATATACAAGAGATATAAAAAAAATTATTCATGAGAGTATTATACTTAATAGTTCAAAAGCGCATGAGGTGCTGAAATTTATATTTCAAAGGTGTTTTCTGGATAAAATGCTTAGTATTTGAGGTATTTTTTTGTTATAAAATAGGGATACTATGATGGTATAAGGATGATCTCGACATAATGTACCTTCTTGGACTTAACCAAAACGCCCGTTGCATCTATGCTATCTTGCCTAGAAGATTTTGAAACGAAGAATTCGTAAAATGTAAAGTATAGATAAAGTTAGCTTCTGTAGTCATGATGTAACTCTTTTTCAGTTGTACCTACCACTCGTGGATTGAATATCTTGTATTTTGTATGGTGACATTTCTTCTGCCCTGTATGTTTGTCATCATCTCAGAGCAATATCATGTTTCAGTTAAAATACTGGCTTTTATCATATTGAACGCATGTAGGTGTATAACATGAAAATTGATCAGATAAACAGTGTATTTTTCCAATAATTGAACAACCTGTGACATCATATGCTTAATGGTTTTATTCACATTAAAAACAAGTATTTGCCTGAGGATAAAGTGTGAACATTATTTCAGTTGCAAATTAATACTGATATTCACAAATCATAACATAAAGATACAAACACTGTCATTTTCCACAGGTTTGCAAAAAATAGCGTTCATGGTACCAAATAACCGGTTTCAAGGGAAAAGGGATTCATAACCTGAGATTTTGGGATTCGTTGTACTGCAAAAATACTCTTGATGATTTTCAGTTAAAACCTCGATGGTAGGTCATACTTAAACATGAAAAGACAGCAAAGCTTTGCATATGATCAGTTGAATTTGTGAAAGGTATCACTCCCTAAGGAAAATACTGACAACTTGACACGATCGTGTGTGTGTGTGTGTGTGTGTGTCCTTATACAGGCTGTGCATGGTAACTTGTCTAGTTGACATGTATTCCTTGGAGAATAAGTGTCAAGAATGCACACAGCTGAGAAAAAACGTAAATGTAATTCTCTAAAATTGTCGTACAGTTACTTCATATGCATGTAGAAGCACACCTGTTTTAGAAGATGGTAGAAAGAAGATCTGATAGACAGAAAAAGGTTATTGTTTACATTGTTCAACACCAACGAAAGAATATAAATATATATGGATCTATAAAAACTAACCCAAACTTAGTAAGTAGTAATTATTGAACAAGAGAATGACACATTATAAGTATATGATGGAAACTAATGTTTATAATATTTATTATCATGAGACCGATTCCATTGCTTAACCAGGAGGGTTAGTAATTGGGTTTAACCGATTTTAGGTACTTGTGAATCCATCTGAAGCTATGTTTCATCTGTCCTGCACTAGTTGAGTTATCACTAGCACCTTTCCATATCACCAATTATTTATTCTCATAAATCATAAATCGATGCGTACATTAGGATTACAGACATGAATAATACAATAACATTAATTTTTATTTATTGATCACGTGTACAATAGAACAGTTAAATACAATGTGAGGCAATTGATCTGACAATAAGTGCAGTAAACCTGCACGTGCGATTCATCAAAATGGTGTAATATTAGGGACGAATCAAATGTGAATGATATAAAGTAGATCTCCAAATTATTTCAAAACCTTCATTGATAACAATGTCCTTGAAACGACATTGACAGAGAGCTGAAAGGTAGCAATACTAAGCTCTTGGTTATTGTACATGTTCTTTCATCATATTTGCTTTAGTTGTTGACCAACAAAAACTGCTCACTTAATACACTCGATGCTTATATCACTTGGAAGTTTACCTTTATGGAAATAGTGAAAAACATTCCATTGCAAATACTATAAACTTGATGATGAGCACATCGTGACCTTCATTGATGTGTTTTATGACACGCTCAACTGCCTGACAATGACATTCTAAGACTGTCACTGATTAGGGCACGTTGTCCTTTACGTGTTAATAGCTATTATTCAAGTGTAGCGAATGTATTGCACGGCAAACACATATTAATACAGTAATGTAGTTAACCAAATAGCTTTTACTTCGTAATTCCTCGCAATGTAACTCTTTAAAATAACGGCATTACAATGAACCATACACAGACTGGTTGTCTATTTCTCAGTGTTCATAATGACTGTCGTTTTTAAATGAATCGCAACATCCAATATTTGAAAACCACTGTAATTCATGAGTGTTTCGGAGCACATGTAATTCATTTCTATAGATGAAAATGAATGAAAACAAGTATTTGCTAATGTGAAATAACTCCAACTTGCCAAATATGAAATAATACCAAGGACATTGAGGCAATAACATACAAAAGGCGTTGATATGTCGTCATACTTTTATGAAAACAGTTTAAACATTTTTGTTGTAGAATGCATATATCTATGTAGAAAATTCGGTTAGATATCTTTCTGTGTCAATCTGTTCAGTGTATTCCGCAAACCTTTTGGCAATGACAATGACATCTTAGTTGATTCCAGCATTAGGCTTAATAATCTTGTCAGGTTCACGTCTAACGCTCTGTCTAACATAACCATTTTCTGCACTTTTCTAAATGCCTATATATTAGACAAAAGGTGACTGCAGCTCTTTTCAACCTATCAGACATGTGACATATTCATTGGTGCAGTGATAAGCTTCACATTAAATGTCAGGTATCTGTCAATGTTGATTGATACTTATGGAACTAAAGATACTCTAAAATTCAAATTAAAACTCAAGAGGCAATGTCCATTAAAAGCTATGTAACGTTACTTTTCACACCATTTCGTACATGTCCTATTGTTGTCATTAACACAAATCCCGTGACTTCAGGACATGTTTTGGAAATTAAATGTTGTTACAACCAACGTAGTACTTCGTGAAGTGGCTTCATAATAATCTGTTCAAGTGATTTGATTGCTGATGAACTTTGCCTTTGAACTGTTGCCTAGAGTGATTAATTAATATATAAAAACAAACAAAACTTTTTTTATTTTCCTAAAGTAGTGGTTGCTCATTTCATTCTTAAGTTTCTCTGTGGAATCGTACTCACCACGATAATTGATTTTAATTGAAAAATTTAAAGATATCATCACATGAACAAGGCTAATTAAAACACAAGGTTAAAAACGCAGCGTGAGATTTAGGCTGCTCTCAGTACTTTGAAATGACAGGAAATTGCAACGAAACAAAGCATAACCATGATGAAATACATTTAAACAGCACAGTTTATTTTAAGGTGGTCATGACCCCTTGTCTCTTTTGTTGTACGCCAAAAAAATTTCTGGCACGTTACATATTTGTCCCTTGCATATGTAGTGTAAAAATTACTTCTCTACATCTTGTCCAAAAATATTATCCATAATGTGTTCTGTTAAGAAAAAGTGCCAACATGATGATTTTACGTAGGAAAGCTTGCATAGTTAAACAAACTTTTGTTCAGCAGCTGTAGATAGGTTCTACGGAAAAAGTGATCTACCGATATATAATGTGCACATATGCAAACTATGACAATGTATATGATAAAAGGTTAATTAAAATGATCTTTTAACTAAGTGGCTTAAGTGGTATATCTTTTAAAGATCTGTGATATGTTTACTTACAATACAGTATAACAAAAGATGTGAGAATTTCAAATCATTCCATATGTTCAATTCGTTTATTTCACTAAAAGGCCTTAGGCCTTACGTGATGTTATAAACAGTAAGCACTATTCCTATCCTTATGTACAAAGTTATTTCACCACAAAGTATTTCCCAGTTTGTTTTATGATCTCGTCATGGACATTTAACATTATGGGATCAACCATACGTTCTGTGAAACAAGTTCAAACAAAAGGTAAATAAGAACACTAACTCATTAAGTTACATATATGATTCTAATCTAACCGACGATATCCTACACTAGTAGATGCTCTTCAAATTCAGCAAATCGTTAGAATAAGCATGACTACTGTTACAAGAAACTCCAATCTACTCGTCAAAGCACTTTCTGACAGTGTTGACTGACATTCAGGTTGGTGATAAATCTTTTAATGACACCTTCTCATCTTTTTGTAAACGCTCACATATTCATTAACTCTTCATTACTTGAGGTGTCTTTGTTTTCAGGGAAATTGATCATAACTGCATTTGTTTACATAAATTGCATATCCCGTAAACAAAGGACAATACTGTTAACACACCATATTATAAAGAGAAATAGGCAAATAGTGCTAACGAAAATATTTCCAAGACAAAATATTAGTTTTGGACATATGGTTTGGGATTCCTTAGTTCTGTGTGATGTAACCGATTCAGGGACTTTGTGAACCTAATTTCATTGGAACGCTCTTTGTCAGTTCCAAACTTTTGTTTCTGAAAGTATCAAAAGAGATCCCTTCATATATGAATGTTAAAACACTTAAAAAGCATACACAACCTTGGCCTGTGTATGTCATAATTCAGCAATAATTAACCAAGAAATCCTCAGTTTTACCAAATTTCAAAATGTTCACATGTGAAACATGTTTTATGGTAAACAGCTATCAAACAAGTATGACAATAAAAGGTATCATCAATACTATTTGCCCAATGCGCATTAAGGATAAATCATTTACACTTTACATACTTCACTGTTTTTGGAGTTTATTGATAAATGCTTAATTGACGACCTAATGGTTCCTTTTGAGGCCATACCCAACATGGTTTCATAAAGTATTAGAATCCGATGACCTAGGCACTTTTTTAATGATAAATCAACAATCTTTGAGTGTTAGTGGCTATTTTACATAAGATGATATCAGGAACCATGGAGTGTCACATACTAACCAGAGCAATGCTCAATTATAGGAGAAATATGTCAGATAAAAATCAATTACATTTGCTTATTCTCATGATGTATTTATACATTATAAGAGAGCTAAGCACATACATCTTTTGCCGAGGAAAGTGAACCATATCCGCTGGATTTTCTGCCTATTTGATATCATCATGCATCGAAAGAGTTTGCAATAACAATTAAATAAACTATGGTAATACTATCTTATACAAAACCGACTGTACTTACTTTTCTGAAATGTACATGCATCTTTGACTGCCGACATTAATGTCACCTACCATCTTGGTTTAATGTATCTATACTGTCTAGAATAAAGAACACATTAAGAAATCATACCCTGATGTGGTTTCTTTAACTACAGGTTAATACATAATGAACACACTCTATGCAGCAGTCATGAAATACTGATTCTGCGAAACCCATCCCATACATGGGTAAATAAGGGGTGATATTGTAGGAGGCTATGTCGATCCAGAGAGCTATAAAAGAGGGATCTTTCAAAATTAAGTTTTTTATATTGAGGATCAGCTAATGCTTTACGTGAGGGTAATAACCAATATGCTGTTAGTTGCAGAAAAATTGTAAGTCAATATCATAAATACCCCCACCCGCTAAGATATTGGTCTGGGGATATTGAAATCCACAGACAATGTCATTAACACAAATTTCCTAACCTTAACTTGTAATCTAAAAAATGGCACTGTTGTTTTGGGAATGGTAACATGATAATTGAAATCTATATATCTATAACAACGGTCTGGTTTGAGATATTACCCAATCACCAGAGCTTGAGATAATCAATAAGGAATGGTGTAGGGGATTATGTCGATCCAGAGAGGTATAAAAGAGGATCTTTTAAAATCAAGTGTTTTTATATTGAGGATCAGCTAATGCTTTACGTGAGGGTAACATGAATTATGATTCTAGTTGCAGAAACAAATGTCAGTCAAAATCATAAAAACACCCGACCCGCAAAAATATTGGTCTTGGGATAATGAAATCCACAGACAATGTCATAAACAGGAATTTACTAAACTTAACTTATAACCTAAAGAAGTAGGCACTGTTGTCTTGCACTGAATGTTAATATGAACATTGAAATCTATGTATCTATAACAACTGTCTGGTTTGAGATATTACACAATCACCAGAGATTTTAGATAATCTCTTTCTTCTACCGCGACATGTAACGATTTTCAATTGGCTATACCAGATCAGCTGAACATCTCAGATGATCTGTATTTGGAAGAACGGTTCCCAAAGGCTTTATGTAGTTTGATAGATGTAATCGATCATCTTCCCCGCTTCCCTCTTCTATTGACATATGCTAGTGATATAGGCTAATGGTGATTGCTTGTTTTTCTTTCTCTGCTCTTCATATGACCGACATGGGGCCGTTCATGTCATGTAATTCAGTAGTTGTAAAAAATATGATTTCTTAAAATGTAATTATTTGCAATGTCTGTTATAAACGTTAATCATTGTTATCATATTGAAGATGATACTTAAAGGTCGTGTTGATGAAATATCTTAATATGGCTTGAATGTAGGTTCCTCATAGGCCATGAGGTTTGTTTCATACAAGATATTTGACATTCTGAAGTTATTCACAACCTATTTTATGGTAAAGGCTTTTAAAGTTTGCCAGACTACGAATGACAAGATCTGTGAATTTGAAGCAGATTTATATCATCCAACCCAGTGACTTTCATATGATGTTTCTCATAAAACGTTTACATACATTTCCAATGGGGATTCGAAAGGCAATATAGAAGACGACATGCATATCCTAATGGTTCTCAAGGCTTTACAGTTCGACAGATCTAATCGATCATGTTTCTTGCTTTCCTCTTCTGTTGACATATGCTGGTGATTTGGGTTAATGATGATTGTATATATTACTATCTCTCGATTATGGAAGATTTGTGTGTGTCATATTTAGACAAAACGTACCATAATCTTGCATGCGCTGCATGGAACCTGTTTTAGACCATTTAACATATCTTGCTGTAGAAAAAGGTGAATAAGATAAACAGTGTATATTCCTATTAAGTTTTGTTAATATTTATATCTTATGCTGAATGCTTTTATACACATCAATAAACATCTTAAATTAATTTTGGTCAAATATATTGTATATCAACACTCACAAATTTTATTTTTGTATCATTCATATTGACAAGTCCTGTGAAATAGGTGTCAAGAATGCACACAACTGAAGAAAAGGGTAGTTTGTCAGTTGATTGTTTAGATTCTTATATAGAAAGGACATATGTTAGACACAAAATAAGGATATTTCCTTGTTCGTTTTACATCGTTGACCATCAACAAAAGGACATAAATCAATGAATCTATAAAAGTCAAACCAACTGTAGTCAGTAGTAGTTATTGAACAAATGAATTGCAAATTATACAGCGTATGATTGAAAACCAATATTTATAATAATGAGACAGATTGCAGTTTACTTTTGTGGAAATGTTAAATCATCTATGTCTGACCCAGTATCTAGATTATATAGGTGAGCACATCGTGATCTACATTGATGTGTTTTATGACAAGGTAAACTGCCTGACAATGACATTCTAAGACCATCACTGATTGGGGCACGTTGTCCTTTACGTGTTAATAGCTATTATTGTAAATGTGGCGTATGTATTCCATGAAAGCCACACATATTAATACAGTAATGTAGTTAACCAAATAGCATTTACTTTGTTATTCCTCGCAATGTAACTCTCTAAAATAACGGCATTACAATGAACCATACACAGGCTGGTTGTTTATTTCTCACTGTTGATAATGACAGTCGTTTTTAAATGCATCGCAACATTCAAAAAATGAAACCCAATGTAATTCAGGAGAGATTTGAAGCACATGTAATTCAATTCTATAGATGAACATTAATGAAAACAAGTATTTGCTAAAGTGAAATAACTCAAAATGACGATTGCCAAATATGAGATAATACCAAGATATTGAGGCAATAACATACCAAAGTCAGTGATATGTCGTCATATGATTCTTGTTGCTGATTTCTCATGTCATACTTTCATTAAAACATTTTGAACATTTTTGTTGTACAATTCATATATCTATGTAGAAAAAATCGATTAGTTTACTTTCACTGTCAATCTGTTACGTGGCATCCATGAACCTTTTTGCACTGACATATTTGATGCTTTTTCCACCATTCTTAATCATCTTGTCAGGTTCATGTTCTCCATGCTCTGTTTCATTGTAACGGAACTTTTTTCAACACTTTCTTTTATTAAATGCCTGTATCTTACACAAAAGATTACTGCAACTCTATTCAACCTTGTTGGCATATGTCTTCATATTATTCAGGAAGTATTCAGTGATTAGCTTCACGTCGGGCGATGTGTTATTGACAAAGTCTCCCACTCGTTAATGTCACCTAAAATAGTTATCTGCCAATGTTGATTGATACTTATGGAACTAAATATACTCTAGATCTAGAATGTAAATTAGAACTGAGGACACAAGGTCAATGCTAAAGTATAGTTCCTTTTTCTAGAATTTGTTATGTGTCCTAGTGTTGTTACCTTCATATTGAGAAATGTAAACTCCGTGAATTGAGGACATGTTTAGGAAATGAAATGGTGTTACTACCGACATGGTTCTTCGTAAAGTGACTTCAAAACAATCTGTTCAAGTGATCTGATTGCCTGACAATTAACCTTCACATTGCCTGAAGTGCTTTATTCATTCATAGAACGAAAGGGATTTGATTCACGAATTTCCTTGTTACTCATTTCATTCTTCAGCGTCTCTGTGAAATCGTATATGAGCACGGCTAATTAGACAACAAGGTTTAGAACGCAATACTGGAAATAACCAAAAAATGCCAATGGAAAGTCATTATCAGTCGCTTGATGAAGATTAATTGTAATCTGTAGGGTACAGAGACAAGTACATACTACATCGAAGCAAAACATAACCGATATGAAATACATTTAAGCAGCGACATTTCCCAAAATCGTATTTTAAGGCAGTTGTTGACATATTTTGACGAAGAGAAACATGCAAAAGGCTTCTGGCAAGAGGTAACCCAGGGACGGATAACTCTTATCTCCTGTCCGATTTTATTATTTACACCAAACATACAGCATGAGATTCTATTATTCGTGTTTGATTTCATATGCTATAACAGACACACAAAACTCGATGGGTTTTAAGAAAAAAGTGATGTATATGATGTGCACTAATGACAATGTTAATACATGTGGGTCATGAAAGGTTAATAATATGATCTTTAGACTAATTTACTCCCTTCGCTCCGCATTTTACTGCTTGCGTATGTTATGAAGATATGTGATATGTTTTCTTAAAATACATTACTAAAAAGAATGTGAAATCATTACACCAACAACAATGGTTATCACGTATTCATGTTCCCACCTGATATTATAAACAGTGAGCTCTATTCCTTTCCTTATGTGCAAATTTATTTCACCACAAAGTATTTTCCTCGTCATGGCTATTTAACACCAAGTGATCATCCACACGTTCTGTGAATCAAGTTCAAACAAAAGGAAGTGAGAACACCAACACGTTATGTCACGTATATGACTTTCATTTAACCGTGGATATTCTTCACTAGAACATGCTGTTAAGCAAATAGTTACAGTTAGCGTGACCACTATTACAAGGAACTCCAATCTTCTCGTTGAAACACTTTCTGGAAGTGTTGACGGACATTTCAGGTTGATGAAACATCGTTCGAATCAATAACATCTTCTCATCCTTGTGTAAACGCTCACATATTCATTAACTCTTCATTACTTGGGGTGTTTAAGTTTTCAGTTTTCATCACTGCAATTGTTTACTTAAATCTTGTTAATAAACGAAAACATTGTTTACACACCACACTATAAAGAAAAATAAGCAAATAGTACCAACAAATATATTTCCAAAACAAATTATTTGCCAGTGAACATAGGGTTTGGGACGTGTACTTACATTCGCTTTGTTTTATGTGGTAAAATAGATTTTTGGGTTTTTGGAAAACCTGCTTTCTTTGGGACGCTCTTTGTCAGCTCCAAGCTTTTGTTTGTGAAATTATCAAAAGAGCTGCTCCCAAATACAAAGATTACAGCATTTAAAAAAATACATAAATCTTTACTAGCGTATGTCATAATTCAGCCATAATATACCCGAAAATCCATAGTTGTAATAAATTGTGTTGTTCACATGTTTAAGATGTTGTATAGTAAAAAAAAACCTATCAAACACGTTTGACATTAAAGGGAGTCATTAAAACTAAATGGCAAATGAGAATGTCCTTATCTGCCTATAAAATTGACAAGTGTCTGCCCATTTAACGTTTATACTGTAGTTTACGATCTTAATGACACACTAAAAGGCTCAAAGTTAATGTTGAACGGAATTGAACACACGATGCCAATAGATCACGATAAAGAAAGTAGTTGTTTCTTTATTGGGGCGAATAAACGAGGAATATTCCGAAACCTTAGACATCCTATACTGCATTGTAAATTTGCAGAATAGATAGAATGAATGAGTGAGTGAGTAAATGTTTAACGCTGCTTGGACAATATTGTACCATTATTGGCGATGAATAAATAGAAATAGAAATTAGTTAGGCTAGTTTGCTAAAATAGTTCTATATCTGTTGTACAATGGAGCTTTGATCAAATTGTTATTCCAGAGTCAGTTAACTGAGTGGATAACCCTTCTAGAATACAGTCAGCAGAGGTTTCCAAAGTTTTAAGTTGATAGATGCAATCAAACATCTTTCTTCGCTTGCCTTTTCTATTGACATACACCAGTGAAATAAGTTAATGCTGACTGCACATGTCTCGTCTCGTATCCAAAGTTTACTCCAGAACTTGCAATGATCCATATAATGCCTTCATATATGCCTTATAATTATGGAGCACAGTGGTGTAGTGGTTAGCATGTCTGCCTCTCACGCCAACGGCCCGGGTTCGAATCCCGGTGGAGACACCAAACATTTGTGACCTGGGTCTTATACTGTATTGTGTCCTTGGGCAAGGCACTTCATCCACATTGCACCCAGTTCACCCAGCTGTACAAATGGGTACCTGGACATGGGAATGTATGGACCTATACCTATACTATATATATACCTATAGGCAGCACCGAAAGTATGATTCCTTCAGGGTAATAATAGTGTAGCGCCTTGAGCATGCATCGTGCATGGATATGTGCGCATTATAAATATACTATTATTATTATTTTTATTATTATTATTATCGTATTCAGCATATACTACAGAATGATAATGATACAATACCTTCCAAAGTATAATATATCTATAAACGGATAGCTACACAAAAAACAAAATGTTCATGTGTACCAAACTGAAACAACAGTTAGAGAAAGTATCAGTCTCTCGTAACCATACCTAGCTTCTAATGCCTGCCCTGATCTACTTCAGTTTGATCATTTTATCATTTATTATTCAGGAAGAACAACTTAATTTACGTTGTATCGATGATCAATCATATTTTAGTCATGTTCCTGTATAAATTGCTGTCTGGTTGACTTGTAATGATGAACTTATCCTCGGTCCAGTGACTCCATCATATATCATTGCTACAGAAGTACGGCGAAGATAACCGAACCGAACATCATCAACAAGTAGGAAGTGACCAGACGGAAGGGAAATTTAAATCAGTGATAGAATCATGTTCCGAATACACATTTGTCTGATCAAGGAGTTGTGTTAAAGTAACTATGCTATAAAACATTAAGAGACTCATAAACACAAATTGATGTCATCAAAGATGTAAAAAGATCATTGATATATTTTAACAATAAAATTCGTCGTGGTTTTATGTACATTATGTTTTTTGCATGTTCTGCACGTTCAGTAGGTATGACATGTCAGTCTAATATATTATCAATTCGTCACTAGGTCAATAAATAATGTCTTACCAATTAATTCTGTTCTCTCCATCTTTCAAAGACATTTCACAATACTAAATCTGTTCATTCCCACAGTATATATTTGTGCATTATCTGCCATTAAAAAAGAATTAAGGGTATACCTCGAATTGTTAACCTGTGAGTATATTTGCCGACACTTATGTCTCACATCTTCTGACCATTGGTAGATGAAACAATGGGACATTTGATATGAAATATATCGCAATATAATCAAATCAGGCACTGTTCTAAAGGCCAAAGAGAAGTAAAGACCCTGCATAAATAATGATTACTATTCTGAAGAAATGGAACTTTAATCACCTCAGTATGCTACCTGTGATACTTTGGGATTTGCAGAAAGAAACTGTTTGACGTATAGTCAGAACAATTGCAGAAAACCATTTTGAAGGAGAGATAAACAAATAGTGACGATGTGCATTTTTTCAGATTGTGTGTGCTTGATTTTAACATGGAATACACAAATATTAAGGATATATTATCCATGTAAAACTTCAGGATCAAGAGCACTACAGTACAGTAAAGTTATCAGCACAACAGCCAGTCAGAACAATCTGTCTGTTTTTGTTAAAATGTTTTTGATTTTTTTTTTATGAAAACATCGATCAATATATTGAATAAGGCCTGATATATGACCATACATCATGAATGTATTGGATGCTTGAACTTATTTACTTTTTCCACATTATTGGTGAGTCTAAATTGCCATTCAAATAAAGTTCAACACCAGAAACAAAACACTACATTTCTCCATCCACAAAACATAATTTATTTACTAGTAGGATATTAATTTTGTTGCATAGGGCGACAGCATTCATGATGCGTATTTGAGATAACATAATATGCGTTTCTTTTGATTATTATACAATTTTTTTTAAATATTTCAACATCAAACTTCTTCAATTCTTCGGTATTAAAATGCACATTCATAATTTGTTAAATAAGGCCTGCTTGAAAGCTTTATCAAATATCCATGAACACAATTTCTTTTCCCTCTAAAATCCAATTAGTATTGCAAGACCTGTGCATATGTTTGTCAAACAGTAATCTCTTCAGCCAATTCCATCTCCTTACTAAGCCAATAACAAAGTCTTGTGCTGTGCTCTCTCCCACAGAATGAGATTGACATTTCGCTGCCATCTGCATACTGTGTGCTAATCAAGTAGAGACCTGAGAGTAATTGGACAGCGGCAGGTTTAAACTGGGTTATGCTGCCTAACTCGTCAGAAGTCATTGCTGATATCAATCTGTGTCGGATTGTTGTAATTATTGTCTTAAACTTTTAAGAAATTGCTAAATATCTACAAAAACACCAATGACTGATGATGGCTGCTTTAGAAATATATGTATACAATAACAAAAACTTACCAAAATAAAATAAAATTTTAAAATTAAGAAGAAAGTTCATTTCTAATTTTATTACTTCAAGACCTTTGTCTCTTTCCATGTATGATGATATTACATCTCATTTCATCTCCTTTCAATTACTTATATATCCATACTTAGCTAATCCACTGATCTTATCCATAAAATCCTCTAGTTTCATTCTATTACCACTGTGCTTCATAAATGTCAAACGGTCATTCATTCTATACACAAATTAATAGAAATCGTCTAAAGAGTTCATAAGTAATAAGTTTGAATTTCACGCAGACACCTGCTAGCATTCTTACAACTATAAAGAGCAATGACGATAATTGGAAGCTTGGTTCTATTTATCAGCAAAGGTATACATGTACATCTGCATTACTCTAGCATTACTCGTGGTTACTTTCCTGCCAATGCTTACATATCCATACAATCCATACTATATTCCAGATAATTTTCTAGCTTAGAGTTATCAGTGATATTACTGATGCCAGTTTTGTTTGTCGTTATACTTTTGCTCGACGTCTTCATTTCAGACATTGCTCGATCACATGGAATTGATAAATTAATTTATCCAGAATATATACAAGATGGTAATATTGAGTTTCCAATAAAGAAAACGTGAATGAATAAATAATAAAACACTGATAGGAAAAGTTCGATCATAGCCAAACGTCAAGAGATGCACCAGTGTACATGTAGGTGCATTAGAAAAGTTTATACTAATGTGCAAGATGTTTTTTCTTTACCATACTACATTTTTCACCAAACCTAAAATGTAAGTAAATGACCAAATGGACTGATGAAAGTAGATATTATGTGAAAACACCATCGTGCAAACAGTGTCTTCAGTAGAAAGTTCTTCAATAAGTATGAAATTGTTTGCAGGACTTGATCTGTAAACAGAGTCAATTCTCTGATATAGTAAATAGAAAACCATCCTGCAAACAAAGCCTTCAGTAGAAAATCCTTCAATAAGTATGAAACTGTTTTCAGGACTTGGTCTGTCAAAAGAGTCAATTCTCTGATTAAGTAAATAGAAACAGGGTGGAACGAAAACTGAATTGATGTCAAATTACATTACACTTTCAAGTCGGCTATACAGAAATAGACAAGTGGGATTATGCTTTGTTGCTAAAATACCTGACTCGTAAAAAGTGAGACCAAGATTGTATCATGCAAATAAGCAGTTGATAAAATTGATTAATAGGAACGTTAAAACAAAGAAACTGAAATTAAACAAATAATTCTGAATACTTAGTTACCGTCTATGAACATTCATATAGCTGAATGTCTGTTATGTAGTTTTTAGTTCCAAACGTGTAACTTTATCTCTATTTTTTTGATAGGTGTCTGTCCCTTGATCAATAAAGACACAACTCTGTTAAATATTAAATCATCTGCAGTTTGTATTAAAAAAAGCTAAAGACGCTATATGAATGTTTACACTTGCAATCTTGGACTTAACATCAATTAATCAACTTGATGTGAACAGAGGTTTTTTAAAACGAAATCGGCATCTGTAATGCCATTGGCTTCAGTTCGATATTTAATTGTTTAATTTCTCAATGGGAACTAACGATCAATTTTACAAAAGGCAATTGCCAAATCGTTTTGCAAAACAAATTCAATGGATGGATTTGCTCAAGAGATTTAGGAACGAAGGCAATGTTTAACATAATTTCACCCTAGCTTGATGGCAATGGGCATATAGTCAGCCATAAACTTTAGTATGGGACTGATGGTATAGGTTATTCGATAGTTGCATCCCGTTGTTATGATATTATAATAATGAATGCCGTTATGGCGTTAATATAGCCGGCCTCACATCTTTATGCACCTTGTAGTGGATTGGGTTGCTGCCATGGGCTGCGCATTATTTTCCTGGAAGGCCACTGTCATCACTTCAATGCCAACCAGCACAAGATACCCACTTACTGCTGTGTGAAAAGAGGCACACGCGGAATAAAGTCACTAACAATAATGTTTCGGTCTTTTGCAGGGAATAAACCTACAAAGCCATTGTTGCAGAAGTTCACTGACAGAGACCGACTATGCTATGCACAGGTCAAGTGCAATGTTAATACATTTATTTTTATATTGATTTTTCTTATTATTTCAGTAAAATTTAACGCCTGTAGTGATCCGTTCCTGTTCATGAAATTGTAAACTACTTAATACAGTTAAAATGCTGTCGAGAACGCTCAATTACTCTATCATGATTGGAGGAACAATTTACAGAAATACCAAAATGCCGTGGAACTGTAGTTTTGCCTTTGCACTGGTATCATGGGTCTCGGTTTTATCCAATTGCGCAAGATGTCACTTTAACCTTTCAGCAAACAGTAGCTGAGACCATTTCCACAGAACACATTAAGCAAATGAGGACATAAATCTGAACCTGTCATTGGTCGATTGTTCAATAGTTCTCAGAAGATTGGATTGGGGTTGCGTTGAACTTCTATTGCTTCTTCACAAGCATCAGAGAGTGCATTACGTATAATTAGTGAGGTAACTGATGTTCGTGTTTTATTATGTCTTTCTAATGAAATGAAATGAAACAAACTTTCTTCACTGTATAATGAATACTGGCGTTAGATGTCTGACATCTATATCTTTGTTTTTCTTTTTAACGAAACAGGATTGTTGACTTATTTATTTGTAGTCCTTACAGTTCAATCGTTTTCAATACATTGTTATGCTGCTTCATCCTTAAATTACGATTAATATGTATAAATTCTGATATACATTCTTTCTTTTGTCAAATCATGGCATTTCACGATAGTTTAAGGATGATTTTACACACAAAAAAACATCTGAGCACCAGTCAAACATCTACCTTCCAATCTCAGATGAGGCGGCGTTTACTTTTAAATCAGTTATCCCATGGGTTATTTTATTATATTATATCTTTATATATACTATTACATTACATTTGTGAAGAATATGAAGAATAAATATAATTTTATGAATTTTCAGATATAGTTTGACCATTCAACCATGAATTAAGGTTTGTGTTAAATGCTACAATGCATTTCAGTGCACTATGGGTCGTGTCCAGCTATTGTAAGTAGACTTCAATGCATTGTATAGCCACAATGTTGTGTCCTAAATGTCTATGATGTCTCAAAACAGAACACATTCGAAGGCTCAAAAGTTCAACAATGTTACATGGAAGGTTAAAAGGATAGTACTTACAATGGAGAAATGAATAATCCAGGAAAGAAATCCTCAAGTTTATCTGAAAAATAGAATAATACACATTAAACCTAAACTATATCAGAATAAAGGTATACATTGTTTTGAAAGTTCTTGTCAAGCATAATCTTTTCATACGCTGTATTCAATAACAGATCATACGATCAAGATTTTAGTTTGATGATTAAGTTGCTTATACGTATCGGTCTTCTAATGTCTCCTATAAACACAGTATATATATATCATACATGTATACTGATTCACTTCCTGTGCTTCCTGTTTTGGGGGTTATTTTGTTTGATGTGTAATTTTTGGAACACTATGCTATAATAGACAATAACATGTTATATTTGTTTTTAGCCCATCTATAATTTCTTGCTTTTGTGGGGACTGAACTTTGTTCCATGTGTACTTAAACTCAGTCAAAATTGATGTCTTAAATGGAGAGAATTGTGATATTTACATGTCAATATAACCTTAAGAACTGTTTCGCATTGTCCTTCAACATGTGTGTGCTATAAGAAATTTGGCATGGGTAAATAGAAATAGCGGTACAGGAATGGACTGTGTAATATTATTTGCATAAGACATTCAGTGTATGCAGGAATGTCCAAAGCAAAAAACGGATGACAAAATTCTTCGTTGACACTCTATGAATTCGTATACAAAACACAAAACCTGCAAGCGTATTGCTGCATGAGACATCAACAGACTAGCAATACATATTCGAATCTAATGGTACATTTGAATGACAGGTGGGTGTCACAGCTCATAAGCCAGAACAATAACAAAAATATGAGCTTGCTGTTATGTTCGGCCTTTACTGGTTTCCAATTAAATAAAAGTGGATAACCACCAGTTAAAGGTTTAAAGCGATTCGTCTGATACCAAACTACTGGAAGATGCTAAGAAAAGGAAGGTTTTTTTCTGCTACATGTATATTAACAGATTACAACGTGGTCTTAGGATAGAAAATCAAATGTAGTTTAGAAAGTTGAAGATGTTGAAACATACAGTTATCTGTTTTAGTAATCAAATTTCAGCCCAATATAATAGAAACAATAGTTTGTCTCTTCAACAAAGCCATAACATCATAGTAACATCATTATAACATATTAGTCTGACAATCGCCAAACAAGTCCTAGTATCAAACTTAACCACTGCAGCAGAAACTGAACCGACAGACACACAGAGAGGTTAACACTTCCTTGACACCCCTCCACTCGGATAGATATCGATTAACGTCCTTGCTTCCCTTTTCTGCTGACATATGACAGTGATATGGGATGATAGTGAGTGTATATGTTCCGAATTCCGTTTGTTCCCATGGCTATGGAAGGGCTGTGTGTGCCACATTTACATCATGTATCACGTGTTAAAACTATGCTATATATATATATAACCATGATTGTACCCTACTGTGCAGAATTAAGGACACCGGATTTCGTGAAATGTACGCGAAATGTGCGCGAAATGTTCACGAAATGTGCGCGAATGTGTACTTAATTCTGCACAGTAGTGTAAACCTCTATACGATGTGCTAAATGTAAACATGTATGCGTATGTTTTCATTTAAGGGTGTTTTCATGTAAGTATTTATCCGATTCAAACTGAATACCTTGATCATACTCAAATCAAAGCATTAAAATACATTTTAATTGTTTTAGTTTTAATGAGTTTTTCAATTCATCATACTTAGGTTAACATGTATATAGAGGTTATCATGAGAGTGTGTTTTGGTATGGTCAATATCCTGCATTAGGAATAAACATTGTATTTTGCGAGCCTTGGCGAGCTAAATACATTGTGTTTATTCCAAATGCAGGATATTTACCATCCCAAAACACACGAGCTTGATAACTTCTTTATCATACAATGTCATTCTTCATTCATTTTGCGCAAAACAGCATGACAACATTAATTTCAAAGTTGAACTTTACTGTAACTACGCGTATTGATATATGCAAATGAATTGCTTAAATTGCTATTCCAACAGTAAAATGACACAAAATAACGCCTCCTAAATTATGCCCCCAGTGAAAATAATTGTTATTTTTGGCATGATCATAATATTCAATGTTTTTAATACGCTTTCAAATAAAAATAAAAATAAAGGTGAGGACAGCGAATTCGAACTCGCGTCCTTTCGTGTAATCATGAGTGTAGGGTAGCCCATCTTGAAGGAGCGAGAGTTGCTTCCCTTCCGCCCGGTTGCAAATGGCGACTCACACATCACACAGAGAGCTAAATGTTAGGCAGCGAATTCTAAAATCCCCTTTTCAAAATTCACATTATGGAACAGTGAAGATTGACGTTCGATTAATGAATGTGACTCAAACTGCCTCTGTTACCTGTGAGTATCTATAAATAGTTTGCTCGGTAGATTTCAACTCGCGATGACCATGTTATGCCAAAACATTTGGCACTGCTTGATCATAATAAACAAAGTTTGCCGCACCATGCATTGCACACTGTTTGTTTTATCATTTCTCAAATTAATGTACAATAAATAAAGCATGTATATTTAAATGAAGCTGTTTGGCTGTTAGAACTGTTACGACAATTTACGTTTTTTTACAAGCGTTCAAAATGTTAATGCGGGTGACGTCATTAACAAAAGAAGTTCCGTCACTTGACCTCTGTAATTTGCAGCTTTATCCGTATATGACCCCAACGGATACCGAAAATATCCGTAGCCTTTATTCTACCGAGAACACCATCCATTGTATGATAAACAGTAATAACTAACTAGTGTAAAAGCATGTTTCTGGTAGAATGTTCCTAAACCTGTCGTGTAATTAAACAGAAAACATCAAGTTATCGCTTATCATTCAATAACAGAAGTATTTTTTTGTTTCACACTAATAATACACAACGTGAAGTAGTATAGTTTAGTTTATATGATTAAACAATGAATTTAAGAAAGTACATGTATATTGATGCATAATAAACTTATCAACATAGCATTTAACGTTATTCAATATGATATTTCCCAATTACAAACGACATCATTACCAGCTTGCCTATCTTTATGTAGGAACAACTAACAGTCAACAGAAACCATGTGCAATACTCCTTTCATGTAATTGAAATGTAACAACACTGTGGTAATATTTTCCCTTTCCAGTGTTTGCACTGTTATCTCAATATGTTATATGTCCCCGATGATAAACAAGTTGAATATAAGCTGCAGGATAACAGCTGAGATCAGTGTGTCAGGTTGAATGAAATATACATGAAGTGTTGACAGCTTTATCTTGTTATTTTAAATACCACACCGAGTTTAATCTCTAGTCCATTAAGAACCTATCAGTTTTAAACCCGTTTCGTTATACATCCACTCTCTGGTAAACTACTTTTGTCAGTGCTTGCACCAACCCATATTCGTATCTATTCACTTAAGAAAATCATCGTGCAAAAGCTTCTGGACTATCTGTTGTATCTAAGTACCTACACCATATAGTTTGGAATCGTTTAAAGAGAGATCTAATTTTGGCACTTGTTTTTCATTGTTAAAAACGTCATCTTATGTGCAACTCAAGTAGTGTATAAGAAATAAGTTAATTTATTTTCATTGATATTTATGAATTTTCCCAGTCAAAAATAGATCAGACCATTCATTTCAAATCACAATATCAGAGCAGATAGAGTTACCGTCCCTGAACATGATAGCATGCTATTCTAGATCTACATTCGAAATGTATATGTAACGCTGAATAAAAAACATGTTTTGTATGACTGTATATATTTTGTATCAGAGAGAGAACGATTCATCCCAAATTGTAATAGTGACAAGAACAATATGCTTCAACACTGTGTCAATGAACCAATAGCATATTTCTGCTAAATCTCTTCAACAAGTATTTGAATGTATAGAACAAAAGAAGGTTACTCTATAAACACATTTCTACTTTGGGTCTTTGGCCTTTCTACAAACAATCCATCTTGAATCTTGAATTTTGAAATTACAATATTTACAAAATGGAACATGCATGGTCGATATTAACCATAATTTAGTCAACCATCTTATGATCAGCTTTCTCATAAGTAATAACACGCTGACTTTGTTTATTTTTCATTACGTATTTGCAAAATGTACTTTACGTCACACATTCTATTATAACGTTAGATGTATTATATGAACAAACAGCTACATGTATAAATATGCCATAGATATGCAACAGTTTGAATAGCAACAAATTGATACTTCGTCGTTTTAGTCCCCATTTACATTTTGTTTTATCAAATATGAAAACCATAGAAGACTGTGTTGCAGAACATCTTGGTATTTACATTTAGTAGAAGGACAACACTTGTCAAATGCACACTGAAACGTTTGACAATTGCATTATTTGACACGTCAATCGTTTTTCGAAATCACCTCTGATATCTATTTCATTGTAAAACATTTGCATTAAGGTGGGTCCGAAACAAATGAATTCATTGTTTCACGTGACCATGTGTGATTGGGTTTCTCAAACTTGATTTCCATTGGTTCGGTTTTATCAAACATCCTGTGTATGGCTACTCTATAGGTTTCATGTAACTGAAATGTTTAAGTGTCTGTGATTATGATATGTCTGATATATACAAAATTTGATTCATGAGAGTATGATACATCGTATTTTTTTATATGTTCAAACACAAATAGCCTGCTGAAATAGTTAGCTTAAAGGTATTTATAAATGTTTGCCTTTTAAGGTGAGCTTTTATATCGAAATGTTGGTATAGGGGTAATGTTGTTTTTCAGGGCATTATCATTTGCAGAAGCCCGAGGTCTTCTATTAACTGCCCGACGAAGGAGAAATGATAATGCCCTGAAAAACAACGTTACCCCTATTATAGCTCAAATGGATGGAATTTGTTCTTTTGTTCCCGAATTCTCCTACAAGTTTTAAATACAGTTGTATAAAACAGCAAAAACCGCATCGTGCTACCATCGATAACCACTGTTACCTCACAAGTGAAGAATAACGTCACAGTCGCTTGCCTTTCACGGTTGTTTCAAACCCGATCGGAATGTCAGCCGTTGATCGGGAAAACGAAAGCAGTATATAACTAATAATTATCATACTGATGCATAGTCGTGTTTTATTATATAACCATTCAGTAAAATAATGAAAATCTACGAATCAATTATATATTTGGCAAGTTTAGAATGGCTACCTAAATCTAACATTGAAGGTCTACTGGAGGTGACTGATAAAGATATTCTTCTTTATTTTGTTTAAAACACTTAAACACAGTGCGGTTGTATTGTCACATCGTGTTTATTATATGATTTGGCAAAATAATGTGTCCTCGTTTGAAAGAAAGACATGTAAAACGTTTTAAAATATTCGAGTCGATACGCTCATTTGGTCGCCATATTTGTTTAAATTGCAAGAGGAGATTCTAAAGTGACGTCACTTAGAAACGAAGTGATAATGGTCCGTCATCAACCTTGAGAGGGCCGTTATCATTCGCAGCGTCCCGCTCATTTCTGATAACAAGAGGGCGGTTTCATGATAATTCCATCCATTTTAGCTATAATACAGGATGTTGTCGGCAAGATGTCCCTTTTTAACTTGATATTGCATCTTCACCGAATGCTGTCATAAAATAGGCCAGAAAATTGTTTTGCATTCTCCTATCTCACTAGATTAGGGAGATTTCAAAACAACTATTCTACAAAAGCTGTGTCTTTCAGCAACATGAATTCATTATGTAAAAGTTTTGATCAACGTTAATCGATTCAATTTTATTCAGATAATTACCTGGATTAATGTAGGAGTTAATGATTCACAAATATACATTTATTTACGGAAAACAGAATCAACATAGATGTCCATTTGCTTCTCTTGTTTCGTTACTAATTTGTGAATGAATTAATGTCAGTGTCTCCATTCATAAATGGAAATTGTCTTGCAGCATTAGGAAGACTAAATAGCCTTTGGTCAGGATGTTCACATCTCAACTAATGCAGCAACTGATATACTTGATTTGTTTCCCCTTTTACAATGAGAGTGCTGTTATTGCAAACGTAAAAGCATACCTTAACTATCAAACAGCTATAATTCTAAAAGCATTCAAGCATTAATACTACGATGGCCAAATAGAAGCTCCCTTTTCTCTAATAATGTTATTATTTGTTGCAAACCTCTACTTTTATTACATAGGTTATGACCTTAACGGGAGAGTTCTATCACCGATCTATCGGCAGCTTCCGCCATATTGGTTTCTCGGGATTAAATGAAATGAAAACATACTATATTTAATTATAATTAATTAATATTTAATTTAAGTTTACACTTTTTAAATAATGAAATATATACAATGACAAACATATTAACACATAACATACAATAAAACTAATAAACAATATGCTGTTAGGCTGTAGCGAAATGTTCCCCCATCACAGTGTTGATGAATAGCTTCAGATCTCATCGTTTTTATTTTCCAACAAATGTGCACTTGTCTTTATCAATTGGTGAAATATAAAGTCATAAACATATTAACTTCTATAATATTTGTCAATTTGATTGAGTTTTAATCATGTATTAACAGCATATATTACCCAAATGGTAGAAAATAACCGAGTAAATATTTTTTTATATGAGCACATGTGCACATATCACGTTTGCCTAGCACGATTATTTCACAGCGGCTTCCCGTATTTTGCCGTCTGTGACGTCATAAAATGATTGTTCGTGACGTCACTGTAGCTTGCCGTCTTATAGAAGTGAGGAGTTTCCTGTAGTTTTCTACGCGAAATAAAAGGAATAAAATGGGTAATAAATAAATTATTACACTCGAAAGTGTGCCATATGAATACAAAACTCGTGCAAATTTGTGTATAACCCTCGCTCTCGCTCGGGCAATACAACAATTCACACTCTTGTCATATGACACACTTCCTCCGATAATAATCTGTATATATGTAAAAACGGGAATATTCTCTTGAATTTCGTTTCCACATAAAAAAAAACAAAAGAACCCTCCTTTTAGCGAAAAAACTAAAGATAAAAATCAGAACAGTTTTTAAAGCTACGAAGCCAATAGTTCAAGATGTAAGAGGCTATGTCGATTCAGAGAGGTTAAAAGAGGAATGTTTGAAAACCAAGTTTTCCATATTGAGTCGATCAGCCAATACTATACGTGAGGCTAACATGCAATAGGCCTTTAGTTCCAGAAGAAATATAAGTCAATATCATAAAAGATTTAACACTGAGATATTTGATTCCACAGACAACGCCATCAACACGTATTTCCTAAACTTAACTTTGTGGTAATCTCAAAACATGCACTGTTGTCTGGGGAATGCTAGCATGAAAATTAAATTCTTTATATCTATAACAACTGTCTGGTTTGAGATATTACACAATCACCAGAGCTTTCAGATAATCTATTTCCTCTACCAAGACATGTAACGATTTTCCATTGGCTACACCAGATCAGCTGAACATCTCAGATGATCTGTATGAGGAAGAACGATTCCCAAAGGCTTTATCTAGTTTGATAGATGTAATCAATGATATTCCCCGCTTCCCTCTTCTATTGACATATGCTAGTGATATAGGGTAATGGTGATTGGTCCTGTTCCTTTCTCTACTCTCAAGATGACTGACATGGGGCTGCTCATGTCATGGAATTCAGAATTTGTGAGAAATATGACTTGTTAAACTTATTTTTAGCAATGGATGTTATATACTTCATCCCTGTTATCATTTTAAAGAATATATATTTAAAAGATCATGTTGATAAACTATCTTAAATTTATCTTAGAGTAGAGGCGTTTTAACTTGGAGAGATTAAGAATGAGAATTTGAAGCAACTATATATCATCCAACCCAGTTAATTCTATGGCCTCTTACTCTTAAAACTTGTTAATCTGTCTGAAGCTATGCTCCATCAGTTGTTCAGTAGTTATCACTAGCGAATTATCATATCACAAATTATTTCTTCTCATTTACGATTAACAACAATTTCCTTGTATTTATTGAATCACGTGTACAATAGATCCGTGACAGTCAAGCCATTGAATTGACGATAAGTACATTAAACCCTTCACATGCGAGTCATCAAGATGGTGCAATATTAGGGACGAATCAAAGTGGGAATGATGTAAAGTAGAACTCAAAATTATTGCCAAACATTCATTGATAGCAATGTCCTCAGAATGACATTGACTGAGAGTTGAAAGGTAGCAATACAAGGCTCTTGAATATCGTGCACATACTTTCACCATATCACCTTTAGTTGTTAACCAACAATAACTGCTCACATACTACACTTGATGCTGATATCACTTGAAATTGTACCTTTATAAACATTTTTTATATTTTTCCATTGCAAATAATATAAATTTGATGATATGTAAAATCATCTGCGTCTGACCCAGTATCTCGATGATATAGGTGAACAAATCGTGACCTACGTTGATGTGTTTTATGACACGGTAAACTGCCTAATAATGACATTCTAAGACCATCACTGATAGGGGCACGTTGTCCTTTACATGTTCATAGCTATTAATATACCCCCGCTACGAAGTAAGTGGGTGTTTATAGCGGTCATTCCGTCACATGCGAGTCATCAAGATGGTGCAATATTAGGGACGAATCAAAATGGGAATGATATAAAGTAGAACTCCAAATTAAAGCCAAACATTCATTGATAGCAATGTCCTTAGAATGACATTACCTTAGATGACATACTGAAATTATAAACATTACCTATAATGCACTTGATGCTGATATCACTTGAAGCTTTACCTTCATCAAATATTATATTTCCATTGCAAATAATATAACTTTGATGTTATGTAAAATCATCTGCGTCTGACCCAGTATCTCGATGATATAGGTGAGCAAATCGTGACCTACGTTGATGTGTTTTATGACACGGTAAACTGCCTAATAAGACATTCTAAGACCATCACTGATTGGGGCACGTTGTCCTTTACATGTTAATAGCTATTATTATACCCCCGCTACGAAGTAAGCGGGTGTATATAGCGGTCATTCCGTCACATGCGAGTCATCAAGATGGTGCAATATTAGGGACGAATCAAAATGGGAATGATATAAAGTAGAACTCCAAATTATTGCCAAACATTCATTGATAGCAATGTCCTTAGAATGACATTACCTTAAAATGACATACTGAAATTATAAACATTACCTATAATGCACTTGATGCTAATATCACTTGAAGCTATTTCCATTGCAAATAATATAACTTTGATGTTATGTAAAATTATGTGTGTCTGACCCAGTTACTCGATGATATAGGTGAGCACATCGTGACCTACGTTGATGTGTTTTATGACACGGTAAACTGTCTGACAATGACATTCTAAGACCATCACTGATTGGGGCACGTTGACTTTTACGTGTCAACAGCTATTATTCAATATGTAGCGTATGCAACCACAAATTAAGAAAGTAATGTAGTTAACCAAATAGCCTTTCCTTTGTAGTTCCTCGCTTTTCCTTTGTAGTTCCTCGCAATATAACTCTCTAAAATGACGGCATTACAATGAACCATACATAAACTATTACTCACTGTTCATAATGACTGTCGTTTTTAAATGCATGGCAACAGTCAATAACTGAAACCCAATGTAATTCATGAGATATTTGGATCACATGTTAATTACTTTTATAAATATAAATGAATGTCAACAAATATTTGCTGACGTGAAATAATGTGAAATGATGACTGCCAAATGTGAGATAATATCAACGACATTGAGGCAATAACACACAAAAGGCAACAATATGTCATCATATACTAAACCATGATTCTGTGTTGCTGATTTCTCATGTCATACTTTCATGAAAAGTTTTTTGACATTTTTGTCGTACAATGCATATATTTATGAAGAAAAACTCGGTTAGTTAACTTTCTCCGTCAATCTGTCCCCTGGCTCCCATGTAGCTTTTTGCACAGACATCTTGGTTGCTTCCGGCACCATGCTTAATCATCTTGTCAGATTCATGTTCTCCAAACTCTGTCTCATTATAACTGGACATTTCAGCACTTTTTTATTCTTAAATGCCTATATCCTATGCAAAAGACTACTGCAGCTCTATTCAACCTTACTTACTTATATATCTTCATACGTGTCAGCTTCAGTAAGTTACGGGAATTATTCAGTGGTGCAGGAACTAGCTTCACCTTGGGCGCTGTGTAATTGACAGTGTCTGCCTCTCAGTAATGTCACATAAAATAGGTGTCTGTCAATGTTGATTGATACTTATGGAACTAAAGATTATCTTGATCTAGAATGTAAATTAGAACTGAAGACGCGATGTCGATGCTAAAATACTGTTACTTTTCACACCATTTCGTATGTGTCCTACTGTGTCCTATCTACACACTTAGAAATTTAAACTCCATTACTTTAGTGCATGGTTAGGAAATTATATGGTGTTATTACCCACAATGTTCTTCGTAAACTTCATAACAATCTGTTCAAGTGATCTGATTGCTTGACGGTTAACTTGAACTGCTTTATTCATTCATAAAAACGAACGAAATTTAATTCACTAATTTAGTAATTTCCAAAAGTACTTGTTACTCATTTCATTATTGATATCACCTGTGGTAGAGACAAAACCACGTGGATGATAAAAGGTTAATTATATGATCTCTAAACTAATTCACTTCCTCCGGTCCACATATAACTGCATGTATATATTTTAAAGATATGTAATATGTTTACTTAAAAGACATTGTTACAAAACATGTGACAATGTCAAATCATTGCACAGACAACAATGGTTATATGAATGTTCCTACCTGGTGTTATAAACAGTAAGCACTGTTCCTATCCTTATGTACAAGGCTATTTCACCACAAATAATTTCTCGAGTTCAAAGAGTTTCTTGTCATGGACATTTAACACTATGTGATCAACTACACGTTCTGTGAAACAAGTTTTAACAAAAGGAAGTGAGAACGCTAACTCATTACTTAACAAATATGATTCTCATTCAACCCGGGGATACCCTTCACAAGTACATGCTCTTCAGCAAATAGTTACTGTAAGCATGACGACTGTTACACGAAACTCCAATCTACTCGTTAAAGCAATTCATGACGGTGTGTATGGATATTTCAGGTTGGCGAAACATTGTTCGAAGAAATGACACAATCTCACTCTGTTGTAAACGCTCATATATTCATTAACTCTTTGTTACTTGAGGAGTTTTAGTTTTCAGTGAAATGGATCATCACTAAAATTGTTTACTTAAATTGCTTATACTGTAAATAACCCACAGCATTGTTTGCACGCCACATTAGGCAAAAAATAGTCGTAGCAACAAATATATTTCTCAGAAAAAGTATTATTTGTCAGCGAACATATGGGATGTGTACTTACATTCACTAAGTTTTACGTGATAAAACCGATTCAGGGTTTGTTTTATGAACCTACTTTCATTGGAACGCTCTAATTATCAAATGAGATGCAATACAATATGATATACAAAGATTAACCTTTTTATTCAAGAAGCATAAATAACTTTTGACTTGTGTATGTCATAATCCAGCAATTAATTATTAACCCGAAAATCATTGATTGTAAGAAATTGCGTTGTTCACATCATGCTGTATGGTACACAATCTCAACTATCAAACACGTTTGACACTAAAGGGAGTCATCAAAACTATTTGGCAAATGGAATGTCCTTATTTCCTAATAAAATTGGCAGGTATCTGCGCATTTAGCGTTTAAACTGTAGTTTACGATCTTAATGACATACTGAAAGGCTCAAAATTACTGTTGGACGGCAATAATAACAGGAAACTGAACAAACGATGCCAATAGATCACGATAAAGCAAGTGGTTGTTTCTGCCTTGGGGTGAATAAACGATGAATTTTCCAAAGCCTTACAAATCCTATACTGCATTGTTAATTGGGCAATGTTGTATCATTAGTGCCGAAGACACAATAGAAATCAAATAAGTTGGGTTAGTTTGCTAAAATAGTTTTGTATTCGTTGTGCAAAAGTTTTCTAGATACTATCTCTTTATTGTGGATAAATTTATATAATTATATGTGAATATGTTTGTTCCTTCATAAGGTGGATAGTGCTTTACACATGTCCTCTTTAGTGAATATTATTAATGTCTAGTGGATATATACTATTAGGTAAAGCTATCAGATAATCTCGTTCTCCCACAGAAGACGTGGGACGATGTTCCACTCGTAAATCGAGACTCGGTGAACAGAACAGAGAAGCTCCTAGAATACAGTAAGCATTGAATAGCTGTTTCCAACGGCTCAAGTTGATAGACAATCAAACAATGAAATCAAACATCTTGCTTCGCTTCCCTCTTTTATTGACATACACCAGTGATATAATTTAATGATGATTGCACATGTTTCTTCCTCAAATCTTCCGATTGCTCTGGAACTTGCGACTTGCCTTCACGTATTCCTTATAATAATTATTATTTAATAGCTATTCAGCATATACTAGAGGATGAAATAGATAACAACTTTCCTAGACAAATGAGTTTCAGCCATCAACATCAGTAACACTTCTCAACATTGAACATGAACAAGTATGTTACAGGTCAGAATAATGCAGAGTGGCTAAGGATTTGTTGAAAACCACTGTTTCGAGTATCAATTTAAAAGCTCAAAGTGCATTAAGTCCAGTGATAGGCGGAACTAGATTAGGGAATCCTCAGATGATTTTTCTGACGTATACGGTGATAACACCAAGAGAAAATCTCATATATTCTCTTTATGGAGACATGTTTACAGACAACCAGGAAGTAATAAAGGGTTTGTTTCTTTACAACACTTAGGATAATCGCTTTCTCCTGATATCAACTTGTTTTTGTATACATCCATGCCGTTACCGAGTATGTTTAATCCGTTATGGATGGAGGAGTAGGTATATAACTATGTATTTTCCCAACGAAGAAGTTGTATTTAACTGCCCTTCCAAGACTTTTCTCCTTTCAAATCAAAATTTATTAAAAAGCATCAGACCCAAGTACAAAACATCTATAAATGTAAGCATAAACAAATGTAAATTAAACAAACATTAAAACGCTAATGAAAAGTCTTTCCAAATATCCATTTATCCTTAAAACGCTAACGAAAAGTTTAACTGTTTTTTTCAAAGGTGAGAATATCAATGTAGTCATTACAGTGACTGAAATAAGACAAAGTTATACAAGTTGGTTTGTAGTTCCCATGAGCTTTCCAGTTCAGTTCATCTTTATTGAAATAAGCTAGTGATATAGAATGGTGAAACAAATTTGTATTCCATTCTCTAATTTCACACTTGTACATTCAGTTTGTACGTCAGATGTACATGTACTGGGCTGAATTGTTTCTACCCTAGAATCACTATTTGCCAAAACTAAAACATTTTTAAAAGTATTGTTTTTAGGGTTTGCCATATATTAGATGCCTTCCAAAATATCAAAATGTAATATTTTTTTATGAAAAGCTAAAAAGCCAATTCTTAAGGACTGGATGAATAAATGAATTCTGCATTTTGAAATAAATAAGTTAATTGAATCCATTAAATTAATAAAAATTAGGAGCATTTCTTCATAAAAATATACAGATCCAATCTTAAAGGACGATTTCGAATCGGATACAACGAATACTAGATAAAACAATGTATTATATGACAGCAATGACATACTGGGATGTATGAGTGAAATAAAATGTCTAACAAGCTACAGTGAAAATAACTTTTATCATATAATGGAGGGTGTTATCGATGCAATAAAGCAATCTGATAAACTTGGTATCCAAATCTGATAAATATGCAAAACAGGTCAAAGGTCAAATACACGAAATACTTTCGCAAAAATCCACTCTTTTCATGCGAATCCTAAAACTGAATTTCCGCTTGAAAGAATGGATATCCGAAAACACGAATCATATCTGAATCTTGCACAGCGCATTTATAGTTTTAACGAAGTCCAGATACTTGTATATCTGTTTTAAAAATCATTCATAACTTCAGTGCGTTATTGACCAAGAGCAAGTAGATTTGAACAATGTCCAGTGTTCAAAAGTGATATTGATGTGTCAGTGTGTGGCCTACCGACACGCTTCGTCGATCGCACTGGCATTTTGGTAGTTCTTGGCTGAGCATACGGTATTAGGTACATAAAGGATACCTACTGTCATTAACAAATGAAACAACACAACTTCACAAATAATTACCGTTTAAGTGCTAAAACTGTTCTGCTGCAAACCCAATCAACCCTGCAACGCAGCTTCCAAAACGTTTAAACTAGAGTTAATTACCTTGTTCTAGTAACGTGAACAGGTGATTTATGAATGATTTTTGACTATTCGAAAGATACGTATGAACTGATTGAAAATATCTTCATTAACAAGAAATCAGGGAACCAATTGTCAATATTTTTAAAGAATCGCACATATCATGGTTTTAAATTGTATTAATCAAGAACTATTTCCAAACACTTCACATATATCGCCGATATCGTGACCATCACTTTGATGTACCGTCTACGAAATTACTCCGCTAAAACTTGGTCAACTGTTTAATGACGTTAACACTACAAAACTCTTATTTTGATAATGACATTATATGATAAAGTGATTATTAAGCAAGTGTGTTTCCGTATCATTAATATCATATATTAGGAATAAAAAATAATGTATTATGCAGAATACAATTTTTATTCCAAATATATGATATTAATGATACGGAAACACACTTTTTTAATAATCTCTATTTGCAGGTGAAATACCAGGATCAATCAATGAAAATAAACCGTGTTATCAGTCACTAGTGAAAATAACAATGGAACGTGTTTTCAGTCACTGGTGACCGATATAACAATGGCCTGGCGTCATAAAACAATGCTCCGACGTCATGACACGTTCATGACGTCACATTGGTGCTGAGGCGACAGGCTCATTCTGGGGCCGACTTAACGTAAATGCAAGTTGATTTCTGTGAATATGCAAGGATTTGGTCATATAATAAATAGACAATTTGTCTTTTCTTGACAAATACCAGAAATAATAGAAATATAATAATAGAAACTTAAAATAGCATCACTCGTGGCTGCGCCACTCGTGATTATATAAACTTTCTACCTCACTCAATGAGATAAACATGGTTTTTGTCACGAAGAGCCAAATATCCTCTATATATTTTCACTGCGACCAGTGACTGATATAATTTGACGTCATACAACAATGGTCTGACGCAGCGAATAAGCTTATGACGTCACAGTGTGACGGGCTGTTCCCAGCGGGCACTCGGCGTGAAAATGACCCTTTTCGGCCGTAATTACAAGGATAACATCATAAAATGAAAAGAATATCCAATATGATGGACATCTTCCAAAGTTTGCGTACCGAAAGTTTGTTCACCTCCTGGTGTATTTAGTGCAAATATCATGTAACTTGGCATATCTTTGAAGCATCACCTCAGAGCGACAATTAAACCGATCGTTTTGCATTTTTGCATCCCAAAAAAAATAACATGATCTAATTTGATATCTCATTGTAAATAGTTGCAGAATCGGCATCTCTTTGAAGTGATGAGGGTCAGTCTTTTTAAAAGTACAGTTGTTATTTTCGTCTGCGAAATATTAAGTAAGTGGTCAAATGGGTCATATTTTCAATAGTAAAACGTTTAAAATGAATTAAATTTAAATTTTTAAACTTTGACCCTTTCATTATTGACATGAGAAAAACTGTTACCCATGGATGTATGATGATTCATTGTCATTCTATATGATGTAAGTTTATTGACGTTAAAGTTTACGTCAGTTTACATGATATATACACTAAGATTCACATGTAGGTGAACAAACGATCGGTACCCCGCGGTACTAAACTGAGGTGCAAAAGAAAGTATATCACTCAGTTGATTTCTATTAATTCAATATTTTAAAGAAATTTGATTTTGGCACGTTACAATAACACCTTTCGGTAGTAGTTTGAATAACTTAATGAGTGACTGTTTTATTTGTTACTTAAATATCATTATTTAAAGTAGATGGGGGTAAGAAATGAAATGTACACCAACATGACCCCTACCATGTTCAACATGTTGTAAATGTGTGCAGGACGAGGCACATTTATTGATTGTCACACAGAGTATGTGTTATATGTCGATGAACAGTTGTGTTTTGTCAAAATTAATTTGGGGGAATTTCATTTTTTTTTTTTTTTAATCTTAATTTTTTTTTAAATAAATCCGTAGAGGTATTCTTTGACTGATTTAATGTTTTGGACTAATTTGCCAAACTAGTCAGTTTTTTAATACGACGTCGAAAACTCGAGATATGTGACTTTGAAAATTATACATATGATAAATACAACTGAGTGATATACTTTCTTTTGCACCTCAGTTTATAAAATGTAAATTATTGATTTCCCAGAACTTCATGTAAACATAAGTAACACAATTTTTTTCCTAGGCTTAGACCTTTTCGGTTTTGGTGATTATCTTACATTGAGATATCTGTCAGTCAATCTGTTCAGGCGATTCCACGAACCTTTCTGCACTAGTATCTTGACTTCTTCCAGCATCTGTCACACATGGCTGGTCCCAGTGACGTGACCATGCTCTGTCTCATCATAAGCGAATTTTTCCCAGCACGTCTGTGCATTTACATGCATGATCGCTGTAAGAACACTGTACTGAAATGTGTACAGTTCTATTCAAACTGACAGTCAGATTGCTTATTTGGCTGTCTGCCTAAAATCTCTAAAAAAAATGTTCTGACATGGTCGTCAATACGGTTGCAACTTCTCATCATATTCTCGCCTGTAAGGTTAACTGAATGGAGAAATAGACGCAAAGAGGGTATGGACGAGTTCAAGTTGATGCAAGTGCAAATAAGTTAACTTTCAGATAATCATCAATATATTTTAGATCTTGAAGGAGTTACCGGAATAAAATCAGAAATAAATCGCGTTTCACGTCAGAAAACATTAGATATTGTTTGGGCATTACAAACGGCCATCATGACTTTGTATATGTATTACTTTAAACATTATTCGTCTACGTTATCAATTAGATTAGTACATATTTGATTACGATAACAGATACCCCGTTGTCTTTTGAAATCATTTGCTGACCATTGCATACCCAAACTAAATAAGTTATAGGTAAGTATAAGTTTAATTGAGGATGTATTATATGTGCATCCACCACAGCTAAAGCGCAATGAGTACAGCTCCACTTGAAAGGAAAAGTCTTAATGGCATCCACATTTAAATTAGGGGTCTATTTATCTTAACTAATACTTATGAAACAAAGGATATTCTAAATGCAGATAAAAAGGAAGGCTTGATGTCGATGCAAACGCATCTCCACTTTTGACATAATTCCATTCTTAACTACTCACTGAATGATGTATACTAGTGAAAATAAAAAGACATAGCGGCCTGCGTGTCAATGCGATTGTCTCTCCTTCACATTTTTTCTTCCGGTCATAACTCAGACACTTATCAAAATTTACGAAACATGATACAAAAAATCACAAGGTGTAGATATGACTTATTTCATCATATACATAATTTCTTAGTCGTATTTATATTACTTTCTTGCATTCCTAGGGCACTCAACTAGGGCATCAACTCATTTTAAAAGTGTATCTACGATGACATGCTGCTTTCACCGTCATACTTGTCGACTATGATCCCGAGACATGCCTTTTACATCTGAGACCTACATGTATAAATGAAGGATTGTTTGATGGTTTCTATGGTAACATAATGTGAACATTCACTCTGAGGGAGCATTTCTCCTCAAATACAGATGTTCGAACAGCTCAAATATGATGCCCGAATCACAATTATGTTTTGTGGTTTTCATCAAATTATGACTTTGTGCAATATCTTTAGAATTGTCATGTTGTCCTTTCTGAAGTGTAACTGTTTTCATAAAACTGTCGTGTACGTTCATACGTAGGACTATACATTGATGTGCCTTTTACTATTTTAAAGATTTCTTCTTTGACCAATATTGAAATCATTCAGTAGAAGAGAAACACCTCAAAATAAATATGCCACGTATACAGAGATTTCAAACATATTTTTGAGTTACTATTCAAAAAACCTACTCAATCAATGTTCATTTGTCGCAATTCAACTTTTTAAGAAGTTGATTTAGTTGGTGAAGTGAGATTAATTTGGGTTCAGCGCCGCTTTCAAGAGTATTTCACTTATCGTATACATGCTCCCAATTAAGTTCGTAACATGTTGTGTTGGCTTAAGCATGTAGACACAGTGTTGATTTCAATAAATCTCTCTTTTGAATAAATGCACTAGATTACTAACATGCAATCTGCCAGGGCTGGATATCTATTTTAGCTTATTTTAAGTTTTAAGTTATTTTCGTATCTGCAAATTCCTTTCATTCTTGCAGACAACGTACTGCAACTTTTTAAACGTGAAATATATTCAACACATTAAATCAAATCTAACATGCACAGGAAATACGAACATGTGCAAATAATTAAAATGCATGAACTGATATTGCGATATCAGTTCATGCATTTTAATTATGTGTGTAACATTGCTTCTGTGTTTCCTTGGTTCTGACTTATTGATTTGAAATGTTGTTTATATGGGTTGTCTCTCTTATTTCTGACAAACTTTGTCCATTAACATGGCTAACAATAACATATGAAATTGTGCTTTTTAAAAGTGTTTTATAGATAGAGTTATCGTCAATATAAATACAATGGTTAACTATACTTTCTTTATTTCTTATACTAATATGTAAACGTATTGTTTCGCGTCATTTTGAATACAATACTAAAATATAAGTCCTTAGTACGAAATACTGCATAATACATCTCCAGTACGAGTGCTATGAATACTAAAACTCTGTATTGTGATGTTTTTAACATAACATGTATTCAAGTTGATGTCAGAACCTCAAATCATGAAATCCTAAATGTTTTGATCCCAGACATATTAAGTGGTTCTGATCTATGTTGTTTATAAAATATGAATGTATTACCCTAAACTCTCGAAATATGTTTTAGATGTGGAAATGGATTTATCCCCTAAAAGCACAAACAAATCTGTACAAGAAGAGAATTCATTTCACGAAGCAAATGCAAAAAGGAAGACTATATTTATTACTTAGTCGACGTCTTTCCACATCTCAGGAACATCAGATACATTGACAGCGTTCACGGAGGCTTTACGGTGAGACTGAAGATAATGATCATCTTTATCGATTCCATCTTGCATTGTCATATGCTGGTGATGTAGAACAACGATGATTGCATATGTTCCGAGCTATAATTCCAGGATTTGGACAGATGCTGTTCATGACATGTACTACATCGTGCTAGCTTAGTTGAAATGTAGTGTTAAGACCATGTGCTTACAGCATGACACACTTATGTCTCAATCGTGAGATAGATGTGGGAACATAAGCAACTCAAATCACAACTAAGTCAAGAGTGATTTTAGTGGAAAACAATATCAAAGCTTCATAACACTTTCTATTCGAACTTGACCAATATATATTAAAGTTGTGTTGAGAGAGTCGAAGATGCGATTTACAACGTACGGTTTCTAGATTCATTACATTTATACGCTCCCTAAAAGATTAAACGCACTGGTTAATGTAAGTTGTAACATACTTAAATCTAAATCCAAACCAAGATATAAATGATTTTGACAGCAAAATTTACAGTGGCATTCATTAAAATTTAAATCAATCGTCAAAACGCATTACGTATTTTCAAAAGAACAAGGAAATTCAAGTGCCAATTGACCCTAACGTGACAGCAACTGCCAAAAGCAGCAAATTTGCCGGGTTTACGGAATGTGTCTGCACATACCATTTTGATGCAAGTTACAACGGCATTATGCCTTGCTCGTGTCCGTTGGTTTTCTAAGGTGAAATTGCAGAAGATGGAAAAGATCCTGATGTTGTGATGAGTCCCGATTCATGCTTGAACGTCACGTCTGCAAACTAGAGTATATCGACGTAGAAATGATAGCTACGCCCATTACTGTGTATCACAATTTGATAGATTCGGAACAGAGTGTGCAATGGTTTGGGCGGCCATTTGTAACACTCACAAAACTGACCTTGTGCACGGTCAAGGGAATCTCACAGCCATTCGATACAGAGATGAAATCCTACAACTTTACCTGCCTCCAGTGTTTGACCAGCAGAGGCCTGTCTTCTAAGAAGACAACGTCAGGGCCCATACACTACGTACATTCAGAAAGACACAAAAATAAATATACAATTTATAATAAACTTCAGTTGATGGATAACGTCATCGATTGAAAAACAGCGTCCTTTTTGTGGCATGTTTCAAACAGAACAGGAAAGGACGTTTCAATACAGTAAATATATCAGTCATCTCAATTTGATAAACCACAGTCTCTCGAAGACTAGAATAAAATGAATATGCACATGATTTGTGTGTTTCCAATACTGTTTATCGAGCCAGCATTTCTTGTACTGGAATAGTTAACTGAACCCACTTTCCATACCCCCCTTTGAACTCTTGTATAGTGTTCATACATGTATAATGTTCAAAATGTATTTAGAAAGTTAAGCAGTATCCGCAGTAGCTCTTTGGATGGTTTCTACATTACCTTTCCTTGAAATCTTAAAACAAATCTTAAATCTTAACCTGTCGTTGATTTCTTGTGGCTCAGAAATGTACGTGAATACCAATCGAAGTGTAAAACCCACAATCTGTCCATTTGGGATGTGTGAGTATACTTTTTACAATTTGTATGATATGAAGTAAATGTAAATATTGAAATATGCATTATGTGACAACGACATTGACTCGATTTCTTTAATGGACAAATAATTACATATTTACGAATTACTCTTTGTACACAATGTCTAATAAATCGCAATTTAGCAGTGTTCTTGTGAATGTAAAAACTCAAAAATGACTCACATGTCTCTTTTACTGGATTGCCTGAAGGCAAAATGTATGAAATGTATCAATTTCTTTTTCATCGTTCTATTTGTATCAGTTTTGAATTACGGCTTGAGAGGAGATTCCAACAGGGCAGTATATATGACACTTGTGCTTTACACAAACAAATAAAAGTCCAATATAAATCATGTGGATTACTCAAGCTTGACATATCATTTCCAAAATACCCCAACCTTTTCTATCATTTCTATCTGGAATGAGTTGAAAGCTTAACAAAACACATACTTGACAGGGCTTTACAGAAAGGGAAATATCGAGATACACAGCAAGAACCATGTCAATGATTTCCATCTATAATATAGTAATAGATTACCGCAGCTGACCCCAATTTCTTGGTGATTCATGCTAAATATGTTTTACTGATATCTGTATTATATCTTCTACACTAGTTACACTCATAAATATTGACGGAATTCCTCAGTAAACGGATAATATTTATTTTATATTTACCTGTAACTACATATGTCTAACCGTTGAAAGGGGGATTATATTCACATTTCCTCAAGTTTAATAACATTATTGTGACTCATTTATGAATGTCATTAATTCCAGTTAACAGTATAATCGTTGATAGTAGAGTCAATTACGCAAGATTAAAGGTTCGTTTTAGTGACGGCATTTTAAACTAATATTGTGACATGATTTCGGTGTATCCTTGATTCTGATTGGTTGATTTGCCTATGTTGAATGACAATGAATACCCGCAAATTACTTGGGGCGAATCACCGCGAACATATACATCATGTTTACAAGATTCGGCCCGACTCAAAATTTTATTTTTATTTTTCTCTTAATATGTGCTCAAATTTGACAGGTGGCATTGTCATTTTCTAACTTGTGTATAGCAGTATAGGTCACAAATAACTCTCAAAATTAATTAGTTTCAAGTCACTTAAATGTTTTCAACTAGTAAGATTTGTCCAAGTTTCACGCCTTCTTCCATGCGGTTGTGTTTACCGAATGCCGTTGCCATGGCATGACGTCATAGTGATCAACCGTTTTGACGTCACAATGCTAGCGTCATTGTCACAATGGGTTAGGGCAAGTTAAGATTTTTGTTCCTAGGTATTTTACTGTGTTGATGTCGTAGATAAATGTTTATCGCCATCTAAAAGGATACGTGAATATTGTGAAGTGAACAAACTTGAGTGGCACTGTTTGAGCTTATGTGTAAATTGTTGCTAATGTAAATATTACGCCGAGCATTTACATTTATTTTGACCTGACCACACCTCTTACAAAAATGGAACAGTCGCAAAGTCCTTTCCACTCAGAGATAGGTACGCAAAAAGAGAGTTCGTTTCAAAACGCCTGATTACTAACGGTCATGTTACAATATCGATAAATAGTTGCGTTTGTAAAATTTCCGGGATTCATTGCTATTCAACATCCGCAAATTTCAGCGTTTAAAACCTCCGGCTAACGCCGTCGGTTTTAGACTTAATTTGCGGGTGTTGATAGCAATGAATCCCGGAAATTTTACAAACGCAACTATTTATCTTATAAATAACATATGTCTGACAAAGTGGTTGCCAAGATAAAATTACATGTACACATGTGAACATATGATAAACACCTGATAAGTAATAACATGTAGTTGATACTGTATGATTCACAATGCATAAGGAATAGTTGTAAAAATTTATTTTGGACATTGGAATAGGAGTAAGAATAAGAATTGATTATTCACTTTGCAGTAGGAGTAAGCGTTTTATATGATTCTCATTGCTGTAGGAGTAAGAGTTAGAAGTAGGAATAACGCTTTTATATATAAAACAAGTTTTTGTCTGAGTCAGTCATTTGTCATGTAAACAGCTAATAATCCGTACCTGAAGCAACGGTAAACAGTATTTGAACTCCGTAATAATTGCTTTTACCGGTCAAAAGGTTATTCAGAAATCTAATATCAGCCGCAACTTCGGTGCATTAATAATTAAAATGTCACTCTCGTACATCTCAGCGAACTATTGTTATTGCAATTCAAAACCGACATAAAATCAGAACTCCAAAGTAGCTCATCGTATTCTGGAGATAGAATTATCATCTCATGTTTCTGGACGGTTTAATCAACGGGCTATTCAATCTTCTGTGGATTACTATGAATCTTCATATTACTAGTTCAACTAATGTAAACATGGTATTAATGTTCATTTGCTTTCAACGTATTTTGACAATGTGTAAAGTTGCTAATTCACTGTATCAAAATGTCTGTTGGTGTTACAAATTACGCTAATTGTGGACATTCATTGTTTCTATCACTTAACTCATTAAAGTAACTTACATCAACATTTCAGATTCTAAAGTATTAGCACACACACACAAGTGTTTACCTTTTCAAAGTTGACTTACATTTGTGACTTTGAAGATTATAAATTGTAATTTTCTTCAAATGCATTTATCCAGGAACTGGTGATATATCATCTATCATTATCATCTAAGTCAAACGATCTCCTCTTGGCTGATACAAAAATCCTCAAGATCAATGTCCGATCCTGACAAAGACACCTTAAGGAATAGGACACATTGGCACATTTCGCAGAAAACAACAGATACGCGGATTTAAAATTAAAGATGAAGATATTCACAGAATAACATTACATCAGTTCTGCTGCTATTGCATGTCTGTTCAATCCACTTTAATGCCATTTAAAATTCTTGAAATTCTTCTTCTGCCTATTTATACTAACATCTGTATCGATTTAATCTCAAGCTAGGTGTAGCCGTTACAGTACATATATTTGCATTTTAAGTATATGGTAATAAGAATAAGGTATCCGGTTTCGATTAGCAGTCATTCTGACAAATTGATTTCCTGGATAATAAGTAGAAACGAAACGAGAAGAGTATGGTATTTCCGGACCAGTTCTTCAAGGTGGAACTAATCAAATTGGTTATGCAAAAAAGGATGCATTTGATGTATATTCACTGTTTAAACCGAATCTAATGAGACATTACAAGTCAGAAGGTTAGCGACCTCAGTTCGAGAGTGTGATAAACCATACTATCAAATACCGACCTGTTCCTGTTTTACATAATCGATCAACAGAAACCCGATCTTCAATCGATCGTCCATACCATAAGTAATAGTCCATTTCAGTATTTATGGACACATGACAAAGAGTACTAGAATTTAGAATTTCATTTTATATTATTTCTTTCACAAAGACAGGTTGCGTTTTAGAAGGGTTATTGTAGTCTTCAATATATTTTCATGTGTTCTTAAAAGGTAAAAATGATCTAGTATCTATCTATCTTACTGGTTGCACAAACCTTCTGCAATGCATCAGATAGAATGTTTTACAACGACCACACCCTGTATACATACAAAGGCCTAGTACTAGTAGAGATAACTGAAGACATATTGACATATGCCATTCCATTTGTCATAGTTACATTTCCACATTTCTGCCTCAGATTCTCAGATTCATAAAAGAAAATCAAAGAAGTCTGGGATTTTTAACCTCTACAAGGTCAAATTTCATATACAGTTATTCGACATGACACATGACGATGTCGTCAGACAGTGCAAAACAGTCCATCGGTCTGGGTGAATATAGCTTCATATAGGATTTAAGAAAAACAGAAGCAATGTGTAAAGTGTGAACCATGACAGTATGAAATCTGAAAGTGTGCACAATGACATTATGAAATGTGAAAGTGTGTAAGCATGGACACTGTTTTATTATGATATGTAGATAAGGAAGTAATTACAGTTATATCTCCATCATTAATAAACTGACTGGCAAAAGAAAGTATAACACTCACTTGTTTTCGATTAATCTAATATTTTAAAGAAATTAGATGCATTTGATTATGACACGATACAATAACACCTTTCGGCAGTAGTTTGAATGACTTAATTGGTGACTGTTTTATTTTTTAACTAAAATATTATTATTTAAAGTAGACAGGGTAAGAAATAAAATTTACACCAAAATGACCCCTACTATGTTCCAAATGTTGTAAATATGTGCAGGACGAAGCACATTTATTGATTTTCACACAGAATATGTGTTATATGTCGATGAACAGTTGTGTTTTATCAAAATTTATTTGGGTCATTTCAAAATTGAAATTTTACATTTTAATAAAAGACAATTCAAACCGTGTAGAGGTATACTTTGACTGATTTAATGTTTTGGACTAATTTCACAAACTTGTCCGTTTTTTAGTACGACGTCGAAATCTCGAGATATTTATCTTTGAAAATTATACATATGATACATACAACTGAGCCATTTACTTTCTTTTGCCCGTCAGTGTATGTTCATCATTGAACTTTATCTTTTGTCATTCCAGTTCATGGACAGCAATTACATCCACTAGTTACAGCTGACACATGTTTTTTTTTTATAGGTCAAAATGGAATTGTCAATATTCTCTGTAAAAATACTAGCTATAGAAAGGGGAATAAGTGTGTAAAGTACTTTTCACTCAGTTACACATAGATAAATAGACTGGACAGAGAATGATTTACAACACACGTGATCCCATAAATATGATATAATTGTTATAACATCCTCTACCAGACACTGTTGGGAATCCAAAATAGACACATCGATTTATGAAGAAAATTAATAGGATGCGTAAGGAAATGCAAGTGATAATGACATCACTTAAGAACTGATTCGAAAGGGTTTCAGACAGTCTGAATTGTGCCAATAAATCTCCAGGAATCAGTAATTGCTCCTACAGATGGAAATACATGATGTTAAGTTCCATAATCTTCTTCAAGAGACATTTAACTGTCCATTGGCTGAGTTTCGATGATTATGAGAACTTAAATCAGAATGGGAACGAATTACTTTTTGTCGGAAGTTTCACATTTAGAAAATATAAATGCACCAAACAGTACATTTTATTGATACTGTGTGTTCATGAAGCAACAACATGTTTTGAATTTATTTGATGAACATTGTTTTACAATTACAAGACATCATAATCCGTGTGTGTTACCTTGGTATTAAGTCGTCCTTTGGGATGTGTTTAGTTGTGCTAAAATGCCTATTTAAAAGGGGCAGTAGCACGTTTTTTTGCAAATTTTATTTTTTTCAAATTTCTCTTTTATAATGATAGTGTATGTCATTTATATTTACTTTAAACAAACCATTTATCCTTAGTGGTAATAATGGTGTTGCGTATTAAAAAAACAATTGCATGGCGGCCATTTTATTGTGAACACATTTTATTATTTCGAATGACAAAAACTATTCCCATGGCTTTACGGAACCATGTACACTAATTTTTTTAACTTGATTTTCCGAAAAGAGAAGGGTGTTTTACTATTGGTGACATTATTTTTCAAATACATTTCATCGACTTATTTGAGCGTCAAAACGTGCTACTGCCCCTTTAAGTGATCTAATACATTTGACATTAGACACGTTTAGGTTAAAAATGACATGGTAATTGACAAACCAAAATAACCCAATGGTCCAGAGCAAATGCCACACAATGTGAAAACTAAAGAAAACAATGTTACATTGCATGTTTACTCTATAAATATATATATATATATATATATATATATATATATATTTGTCGAGGTCACGGTGACCGAATGATAAGCTGTTTTGAAGAAGAAGTCATTTCCTTAATACCTCTTTAGGATGTAATTTTGTTAATGGCATATGCTCAGGCATACTATCATACTTACATACAGTTGATGTATGATCGCAAGAAAGTTTGCGTGCTTTAGGGGCATGTTTCTTGGACTGGTTTGAGTGTAACATATCATGACATTCATGTGGGAAATGTTCTGTAGCATAAAAGTAATTTTCTTTCAACTGTGTCAATATCAGTCACATAATCCCACGTTTCAGTGAATAACCGAAGGAACGCTTTATTGGGATAGTGTTGATGAGTTCAACACCGTAAACAACATTTTAGAACAAGTGTCTGTGGCAGTTATTGATCAAACCAACTTCCAGAAAGACGGATACACCGACATGTTAACGACGGAAACCGCGTCCAGACCGCCAGAGACACAGCACCATGAGCGTTACTGAGATTGATGTGCCCTTTGGAGGAGTCGGTTTGGTGAAGGGCATGTGATAGTTTGGATTGCTATTCATGCAAGATTTCGTAGTGAAGTGAAGTGAAGAGATTAAGCTCATTCTTCAATCCAAGTGTAGTTCATTCTGCAACCTGTTATGAACAATCGCGGACAAGTGCAGCTCAGGTTCCAGCATGGCCATCCCCGAATCTACGCTGCACTTCTTACCAGAGACTTCCTGTACCGATCATTTCCTTGTCAGCAGTCTCACCGAGTCTTAATCCCATAGAACACTTGTGGAATGAACTTGATCGCCGTGTTCATCAACGTCGATGTCAGCGTCGTAGTGTTAACCTTGGCCTTAAAGAAGGAGTGGCGGAACTTCCGCTAATCCATACCTTGCATGTGCACAGACTTAGAGTGTACTGACTGATGAAAATTTCAACATAAATGCATTCAATTAATATCCAAATATTGTTGCTTATCATTTTTTCTAACTTTAAAATTGAATATGTGGATCAGTATGCATACTACTATAACGGCGCTACGAGACCTTCAATGCCTCTTTAATACCATGTGAGACCAAATTATATGAATAATCTACAACACCGAGGACACATGTTAGGACAACAATTTAATTTACTTTTTTATTCTTATTTAGTTTGATCTTCAAACGACATCTATATCACCATCATCAAATTTAAAGCTTAATTTTATTGATCATTGGTGTCACAGAAATACATATTTTTCATTTATAACACTTACTTAAAAATATAATATATAGAGGACTACTGACTGATATGATTTATATCTAATAATAAAATGAATGCACAAAAATGAACACAAACATTGATATGTCATTGATACTATGGTAGGTATTATATCGAGAATATCGAAACGCAAACAACTTAGTACCACCAAGCATCAACATTTATCCAATCCCTTTGACTAGACCATGGAACGTTTGTAATCACCATTACCCTATTTCGCTGACATGTATATGAGGGATCGATGACATTCAATTGAAAATTATCTGGGAACGGTCTGACAGAGTAAATATGGACTTCAAGTATGTGTGTCGTTCCGGTCTGACAGGCGATATATAGACTACAAACAAGTATAATGTGTAGATCCAGTCTGACAGAGGATATATGAGCGATATGTATGAGGAGCTCCAGTCTGACAGGGGATATATTATAAGTTGTATGCTTCTCACGAGGGTAATATGGTCTCATGTACCAGATTTATACCAGTGTCGCCCGAGCCTTCATTTTATAACGTCATCTGACCCATGATGCGACACCTACTCTTAGCTAGGAGATGTTACTATGACAGCGGGGTACATAAAACGTAACGACCGTTAGCCAATCAAAAACGAGTATTTCACTGTAAGGAAAGGTAAGTAGTTATGTATGTATAGTTCCAGTCTAGGGAGTCAGTGTATGTGAGACATGGGATAGAATATTATGGGTTATGAAATATCAAAGATATGATCAAATATATTTACTAATGTACTTAAAGAGTTATACTACATGTAATAATGTATGTGTTATTGAAGTAAGTTGTTTCAAGATGTGATCAAAGGATCGATCTGAAGTTGGTTTTGATTTAACAGTTCTATTCAATTTATCAAATTATATTGATACATAATGTAATTAAATGATTAAAGTTACTAGTAACCAATCTGAGTGATGCTGTGTGGATGATTATAGATATTCTACAACTTAATTAGCCATGTTATTTGAACATGGTTAGTTGAGATCATATCAGTTCATGCTTACAACTTCTTAACTTATTTCATGTAGATGCGCAAGAGATCATTTAGAAGACCTTTAAAATCCTTTTTATTGATGTATATTTATATAATGACAAATATGTGCACTGTCATAGAATATACGTAGTGCTATTAGTTATGGCTGAATTATACAGAAACAAGAGGATGACAATAGAACCATTATATGTATAGTTGATTTCAGAATCCAATTCTGTTACTATATCAGATAGAGGATTACGCTTTATTTATGAACGAATTGTGTATATATTTTATTTGTATCTTCGAATGATGGTAACAGTTTCAAACAATACATCATAACACAAACTTAAAGTAGAATTCACTCCATGCAGAAGCTCTAAAAAAATGGACAAGGAAATTCACCTGTCCAATTCCTGAGATGAGAGTTGGGAACACGTTCAATCATCATGATCCTCTATCATTAAGGTAAGTCAATAGACGAGGGAAGCAACTCGATCAATAACGCTTATCCGACTGTAAAGCCTCTGGGAACAGTTAACCTCTGTGTGCTCTCTTCTTACAGATCCTCTGGTATGTTCATCTATTCATGAATAGGAAACGCGAAATCGTTACAAGACTATGTGGAGAGAAAGTGCTAATCTGAGAACTCAGGTTGTACAATATTTCACTTCAGACAGCTATGATGGAAACTTTTCAAACTTTGTTGCATGAATCACATTGGATATTTGCAGACTTTACATAACCTATTTGGAGATCCTGATGTCTGAAATACATGTTGATAATGTCGCTATGTCTCGGAAAAATGTAATCGTCCTCTTCGGTCTATTAATGTTCAGGTTATACATAATGTGTTGTGCCATTGATTAATGGATACTTTCGCTTCTGACATCCCTTTCCTTAACACCTGCATGTATTTCTGTCTTAACGTTTCTCTTAAGCACCTTTATCAACAATGTTCTTATTTGCAGGCAATAGCAACATTTATCTATCTAAATTGTGTTTTTTCAAATCCTATTTATACAGATGCAGATAATGTAAACAACATTTACATCAAGGATGGTTGTTATTCAAAGAAAAAAAATTGTTTTCATGTCCGTGAAGACAATCTTATTAATTATGCCACTTAAGTGATTCATTGTTATTTGCATTTGACTCATCATAATTAAGTTGCATATCTATCGATAGTATCCAATAATAGAAACCAATATATCATTTGAGTTAAATTCAATGGAGATGACAATGCCGTCAATGTCATAATGGTCTCTGTTCAATATATGCATGTTACCCAAGCAAGGATACGGAAAACCAGCTGTGGAATCTGATAGGAGAAGCAACTGCTTACTGATTTAACCTATTTGACTGAGAATGATATAATTCCATTGGAGCATTTCGGAATTAATCACTTCTAACGTGAAAATGGTGAATTCGAGGAGAGGAATTCAGTCTCAAAGGGATCCCAGTGGTGAGCATCTAGTTTACAATCAGTAGAGGAAGTCGTCCGTCACTTTGAATAATGTTACCAGCTTGTTTCCAAAAGCTTCCAGGATAAACAGACATCACTTGCGCTCAGTTGTTAACACAGCTTCTCATTTATATGTCAGCAGCTTACACACTGATTGTATCTAACGATTTGTTTCATTCCTTTCCTTTGTGAAGAGTCATAAGTTTCTTTTTATAAATAATAGGATAGACACCTATGAATATTTAAATTTAACAGTATTAAACATGCGATTTATATTTCATATGGGTCTGTTTGGTGGCTTTTCATGCATTCTGATTAAACCATTTATGAAACTCCATGAACTTTTAGTAGGAGTTTTGAGCTTCATATCACTGTCTAAATGGTATATCTAGAACATGGCTTAACAGAAACAAAAGGTTGAGAATGAATTCTTGACTGCTCTAACTGAATATGTTAGGGAATAATAGAGAAACGTCTCGGCATACAATCAATGACAGAACAATGACATGTATGATAGAGAGATATGTCATAACAAATTCCAATGTCTTTGTGTAAAAAATCTAGTTTGGCAGTCGAAGACATATATCTTCTGTGTATATACGAAGATGACATAGATTAATGTATTCTAAACCACTGTCCAAAGCACAATAGCCAATCTGCAGTCCAAATACTCTAAGATCCGTACTCTTTGCAGTTGGCTTCTGAAAGTCAATCTAATTTCAGAATTCCTTTAGGATAGATCCAGTCACTACGTTCTCTATTGACTTAATGGGAGTACGCGACTGGCTGACAAATAAACGTGATTTTCACATAAGCAATGAATCCTGAAGAATGGATATTATATAAATTAATTGTACAAATGATATTTTTTAAGAATAATGTCGGCTCCAATTTAAACTAAAAATCATTAATGCAATTTAAACAAATACCAATAAGTTAAATTGCGTCAGTTTATCCTACAAAACTGAATCGGAATTAATTAATGGCACTAGGTGTACATGGAAATGGTCAATATGCATATGCCATGCTCTACCTGTTACATCTGCATTTCATTAATTTACCTAAATGTTAGTGACAGTTGCAAACTCTGCTCAAATAAAACGATGTGAATAATTTGAATGTCACGACAACACAAAGGTTTTCGGAATTTGGTTTAAGAAGTTGTACATGTAGATGTACCTCTAAATGTATGTAGTATATTGGAAGAAACAAACGGTTTTACAGTACTGAAAAACTGCCAAAAATACTTTCATACAAGTAAGATGTGGATTCACCTGAGATTTGAATGCGGGCTTTCAGTTTTTTTATACATTGATCTTCAACCTTCAACCTTCAACCTTCAACCTTGACACGGGGAAACCATAAGCTTGAGCTTTGGAGTACTAAAATCGTCAATAAGTTTTGACAAAGCAACCCAGTAGAGTCTTGCTACCTTATAATCACCCACTTAATCAGTATATATAATATCACTCTTCTCAATTATCACAGAGAAAGCAATTAGAATGGTATGTCAATCTCTATCTCAAGTACTTTGAGAGAACATTCACCAAACGAGTTGGTCCTTTACTTAGAGAAGAGATGGACTTGAATAAACAGCTTCTGTCTTTATAGTGTTTGTCCAATACTAATGGCACGAGGAAAGGATGTCTCATAATGAAGTCACGTTGCACAAAACAAATACATTTGTTTTCTTTCATGCAATTATGTTATTTATAGTTTACCATGATGTGTACTTCATCATAAACATGAAAATATAAATAAGTACAAGTGCGTAACAACTCTATTATAGTTACATATAACCTATATTATCATTACGAGTAGTCAATATGCCTGGTGATCATCGGGAGCATTATTATAAAAACCTCTAATTTCAATAACATACTTTTTTGTTGTCCACATGTTTTAGCCATCAAACGTAGTGAAGAAATCAGTCTGACTTTTTTAACATATTAATGTAAAATGCTTTAATATTGTAGCATGATATTTAAGATATTTAGTACCAAACATTTTACCTTTTAGAAAACCGTAATAATGTTAATGTTGATTAATGAGGAATTCAATATTGCAATAGAGGTCGATTAGAATATGATAATATCTATCGATTTCCAGAGGCTAAACTCAAATTGTTTTTAATACATATGCACATAATGATAAACAAAGACACACTGCATCTATGTTATACAGTAGCAAAGTTTCGGTAAAAAGTCGTATTACTGATCAAGAATCCGTTTAAGGATCTATTACGAAACATCATTACCATTTCATAAAGAACTAGTATATCCATGCAAAAGGTTCATATTAATATCACCGTTTTGTATAACAGTTTATGGAATACAATGCCAGCATTGCAAATTCAGAAACATTGCCAAGAGCAGAAGAATGTTGATGTATTAGACACCAGAAGGCATTTATGTATAGCTGCCACAAGCACATACATACATAATACAAGAGGATATTTATATCGCACATGTACACTCTTTCAAGCATGTAATGCTTGCTCAAGGCGCAACACATATTATTACCCTAAAGGACTGTACGTTCGGTACTGCTAATAAGCGCTCCGTGCGACCCTTTAGGTCCATACTTTCTGTGTCCAGGTACCCATTTAAACAGCTATGTGGACAGAGTGTATTGTGGATGAAGTGTCTTGCCTAGGGTCACAACACAGCATGAGACCTATCATGTTGTTGTTGTCTCAACCCGGATTCGAACCCAGGTCTCTGGCGTAAAAAGCCAGCACGCTAACGACTACACCACTGTGCTCCACATACTTTTCACATGATATCTTTCCATATGAGGCTAATGTATTACTTCCAAAAGTAAACGACATATTGCCACGTATTCATTTTGCAAATACACTCTTTTCAGAAGCGATGACAGTACGATGACAGAGAATGGGCTAAGAATGTTTGTAATGATCATTGCCCTATATCACAAGTATCTGTCAATAGATGGGAGAAGCAAGGAACTCGATCAATAGCGTCTTACTGTAAAGCCTCTGGGACATTAACCTTAAGCTATCTTCTGTATATAAATCTACTCAATAACAGACAATAGAATATAGGAAAAACAGATCATCCGGAAGCTCCAATTTATAAAATATATCCGATTCTCATAGCAATAGAAACATCGAATACTGTTCCAGCCCTTTTTTTCTCTTGGAGCACGGATATGTATATATTGTTTGGAAAAAATTATATGTAAATCTCTAAATCGTTGACTAAATACTTCGAAGAAAAGCAAGATATGTTTTTGAAAGCGGCCTATTGGTAAGTTTGTAAGTGTTTAATCCGCACCAGTCTGTAGTAGTAAACTGGAAGCATTTCAAAACGAAACGCTTCTGACATGGACAAACATAGGCCGAAGAAAGAACTCTAGTCTCAAAGGGATCCGAGTGCTATAAATCTAGGTTAGAATCGAGTTATTTGACATGAAGTAGAGGAAAGCATTGGCAATTACAAATCTCAAGTGAAGGCAACCAGTGCATTTCATCTGAAAGGTGGTTCACACTTTAACTTTACTTTGACATATATATATATATATATGTTTGAAAGAGTACAGATAAAACAGGCAATAGATTATGACATACACTAAACTGAACACTGGTTTTTGGAGGGATACTCATAGATTGTTCATGTTCTGCATACCATGAATGACCAGTTATAATACTTTCCTCTGATATAAGAGGCTTCAGCTTATATGACATAAGAGAAACTAGAAACTAGGCAGGGCTTACAAAAACATAACAATAGCAATTGTACTTGAAACATTAGTTTAAGTTGTGAAGGAACAACTGTTTACTGATTAACATGTTTGACTTTTACACATATATTTGGATTAACGCCTGTGCTGCAGAAACAGGTTATCTGACATACATTTCAGAAGAAATCGCTTCTGACGTGGAAATGTTGAGGATGACGAACAGACGATCCTTTCAAAGGCATACCAGTGGTATACATCTAGTTTAGCATCAGGACAGGAAGTCAGCCGCCACTTGGCTTCCATCTTTTAGCACGATTTCTCATTAATATGTCAGCAGCTGACACGTTAACTGTTTATTACGGTTGGTTTGATTCCTTTCATTTGATAATTAATGTCACTAGTTTATTCTGAAATCAAGGTTGCTGAAAAACACTGTATTTGTTTTCATTCTGTTGCCGACATCTTTATGGACATTTACCTGTCCATTTATCACTACAAACGGTGTGTTGTGATCACAAAATCAATTGTGTTCATTGTAAGTGACCATTGTTCAAAGATACTGAATTATGCTTTTATGCCATAAACAATATTAATATCTTTGTGCAAATAGGTTCATTAACGTGTAGTAACCTGGAGATGCAACTGGTCCTTATATGATTTGACTCCCATACATATCATGTGTCGGAATTACATAAATATCTGACAAGAACATGTTAACCAATAAAGGATTTATGATGTGAAATACACATTTACATTTCCAATTCTATTCATTGTAGAACAGTGAAAGTTTCTGCACAATGCGGATTCGGTGGTGGGTTTTCTACATATTGTTTTCTAAATTCAACCTTCGGAATTTATGTTTTTATAACAGTATTAGTTTTAGCTTGGAACACAAGTAGGGAAAGAGTTATTCAAATAAGCATTGATAAGGCTGAGATCGCCATGCATATTGTAATCTGAAGCTTTTTGTTCCTCTGCTACCTTGATATTGTCTCCTTCAATACAAACAAACCAAATGAACATGTATGATGTTCTATACATGTAATATATGTCGGTTGTATGACTATTGGTAATCCAACGAGAAGACAATGTATAACTTAAATTGTAGTATAAATCAAGCTTGAATTTAGTATGCATTTTAAAAGCCTAAGATTATTATCATGTAAAAGTTGATCTCCTGATACAGAAAAGCCATGTTTAGAAAAGTTCATTTAAAGCCCCCACGGTATTCACGAACATTTTCAATACCTCCACTTATTGCTTTCAAGTCGTTAACTTCTCTGTTCCTATTGCCATTAACTGATGATAATTTGCCTTAAGTGTTCCTTCGAGGTTGTAAAATCCGGTATTCAATTCAACATTTTGGCAACAATATTTGAAAATAAGGAGCTATCATCGGTCATTATTTATTTTAACCAACATGAGAACACCTAAACATTGTAACAATGTACCATTGCCAGGATCTCAAGACAATAGGAATGAACTCTTTTGAATAAATGTCATTTTTCTTATGTTCCTCTATTTTAAAGTAGAAGTGGAGAAATAGCAAATGCTCAAGGACACTATTTACAAATAGACATCCGGTAGTAACAAGTCTTACCATATAAATAATCGAAACTGATACGTTACGTTCTTTATATAGCATTTCATTCCTATAACTATAAGGGGGTTTCAACCATTCTAACCATGAGTATATAATGATTTTAAATCCATGACACGAAGAACAATCACATATCTGAGAGTAGAAATGGGAACATATACACAGGAAAAAAGTGGTGGAATCCGCTTGCCAGATCATTCCGGATTCTGCCGGATTCAACAGGATCCGCCGAAATTTGGGAGAATCCGGAAGGATCGGGCAAATGGATTCAAGCACTTTTCTTCCTTGTATACTACCATCATTAGCCTATTGATATCCAAAGTGGGAAGCGAGGAATTTTGTCAATATTGCATATTGGACACATGGGTGCCATTTCTTTACAGATTGCTTATCTTACATAGCATGAGTTACTAACTCTGCTTTCGATTTCTATTAATGCATTTTCTGTTGAAAGAAATATTCCAACTCAACAATTATCATTCAAGTGTGTACTTTAATGTAGAAGGTTTATTCCTTCTGGGACATAAGTTGTTTACAACCGCTCTCTGACATCATTGTCATATTGTAAATGCTCGTCTTTATCGAATATCAATAATGATATGAACTTGTGGCTTTAGAATATCATGTCAACGGGACATTTGTGAATACTTTGTAGTCGTCCGAATTTATCTAACCTAACTGATGTTATTAAGATATCAGAAAGTTTGGAGCAAATATCTGTTCTCTAGAACTTCATGTGAAGAGAACACATCTGACTTGATTTGTGTAGCCTTTGTTTCCATTATAACGTCAAAGGAACTACATTATGGTTACTTATATACAAGTTGTATGTGATATAAGTAGCTATGGTAAATTAAGGGCTTTACCAATCACAAATTGATTACATAGATTCATAAATGTCAAGCTCTTTTTGCGCAGATACAATGTACTGTTCCTGGGGATGGGAAAAAGTTAATATCTCAGATTTATTACTCAACCGTGGTGAGATCACTCATTAGATAACAATGAGTTGGTTACACACATGTGTGATACCACCGCGTGCTGCTGTAACGTCATAATCGGCGTCACAATGTTAGCCGTGCGACTGCAATGAGGGTGACCTATTTGCAAGTAAGCGTCACTGAAAACGATTTTCTTTCAATTCGGTGCTATTTACATCATTGAGTAGTAAATAAAATACTTAACTCGGTCCCGTTTGATAACATGTTTATGAAACTCGTGAATGGCATCGGTATTTAACTCGCTTTCGCTCGTTAAAATTCCAAACCATCCACTCGTTTCATAAACATGTTATCAAACGGGACATCGTTTAGTATTCTATCATTATTTATTTTTTAAAACTTTCGTTAAAAATTCTAGAATTGTATGAAACTGCAGAACCTAACCAACATAAATCACGTTTGATTTGTTTTGACAAGACGTCCAAAATGGCTGAGAATTATGTCACATTTCTTGTATAAAATTTTGCTTTATTTCACTACAGAACTAAATTAAATAATGTTCATGAATTTAATATTCATATATTATTGATAACGTGCATACCATTTCACTACTTAAGTTATTAAATATGAATGTCATTGATGCATCGTATATGTATCACAACGATGCTACGAGGCAAAACAATACTTCATGTATAACATCTTAAAACATCCACATCATTTTGCATCAAATCCAAACAACATGGTTTCAACTTTAACTGACACAGAGTCCTAGAAACTTTCTCAACGATTAATTTTCTTAACCCATGTAATTTCTTTTCTCCCTTTTAAGATTGAATGAAATAGGATGAAGATTATTTAATGGATATGTAACTTCTTTATTCTCTAATGGAGATGTTTTTATGTTTCGTCAGTCAAACCTGATGACCCCGACATTTAGAAAGCCATAATGTTAACATAATTGCCACTGTAAGAGTTACAAGGCTAATGGAATTGTTTATGAAAGGTTTCAGATCTTATAGAGAAAGTATTGCTCAAGTTGTTTACTCGCTAACTTTTGATATCCATATTAAACACATCTCAAACTGTCAAGTGCGCGAGTCCCCAAATGCAACCATCAACATGGATCATTTGATATTTATTCGAAATTATTCGTTTATTGGAAATGTTTCCTGAGTAGCTCATACAAATATACATTATTTGCTGTTACGTATATGAATAGTTTTATATCAAACATGAAAGGTAAAACAATATTGCATATGCATGTAGTTTGGAGGATAAGCAATATATGCATTAAGTCACATTTAAAGGCGCTGTAGCACGTCGTTCTCACTGAAATAAAGTGATATCATAAAAAGGTAAATAAGTGTTACCAAAGTATTCTCCTCAATCAATACAAAGGATTCTAAACGAACGTACATGGTGACGTGGCAGCATTTCGGAATTAATCAAATCTAACATGAAAATGGTGAATCCATGAGTCTAAAAGTGATCCCAAATGGTTGTGACTACATACAACTTTTGACTACTCTCACACTTAGTCTTGGCAAATGATGAAGAAATTCCATTTTAAGTCGATTGATTAAAAACTCAATATCATATGCAGTATACGAAGTAGTGTCTTACTCAATAAACGACAATTCAACAGAAATGAAGAGCATTTTAACAGTAACATTTATCCAAACAATACTTTTAAGGAGGTTGTTTTAACTTTTTTACATAATTTGACAGATTGAAACATATAAACGTCAATCACCTTGACTTGACATTTCTCAAAAGATAGACAACTCACGTCTGTTGTCGAGCAGTAAGAGTTTATTTTGCTTACGCTTCATTCATCAGTGAATTTGGATTCGTCATACCAAACACAATGAATAATGGAAGCATTTGATTTCAGAAATTGAAATTAACTTATTTATTCAGATGTTTTGACAGGGGTGATATTATTCGGCTGTACTGTCTCATTATAGGGATACCAAAACCTGGTTTAAAAGAAAATAAATCCTATTAAATACAAGTTGGCAAAAAATAGGATGAATAACTCGTTCTCCTTTCATATGAAGTTTATGTCCCCCATAAAGGCACGAGCAAAATTATTTAACTCGGGATATGAAAACTGGAAGCTCGATGTGTTATACTTTGTTATATCTTGTTTTGACACTATCATCTTGACTGAAAAAAAACATGACATATTGCAGAAAAATATATCATAGTAAATACAAATTTATATTTGACGTATTATTCTATTTGTATTCCAATTTCGTTAGCGGACATTGTGTTTAACATCTAACATCATTTTTAAAAAATTACACTAATCGTTCTGTCTATATAACATGATGACATAAATTAATGTTTTCTAAGCAATGGTCCACAACATAATAACCAACCTGCAGTCCAAATACTCTAAACTACTCTGAAAGTCAATCTAATTTCAGAATTCCTTTAGGATAGATCCAGTCACTATGTTCTCTCAATGAACGGGATTGACTGACAAATTAACGTGATTTTCACAAAAGCAATATTGATATTGATAGTTAAATAACACAAGATACCAAGGAGAACAAATTGTCTTGGCTTATCCAAAGAAAACTGTAAATGGGCTGATATGAAATCATTAATGACACCACGTGTCCATGGAAATGGTCAAATGCTTTCCTCTACCTGTTGCATATATATAAGTATATACTATAAGTGCCAAAATAAAAAAAAGGATCTGAATAATTGGTGCCATGATCACAAAAATATTTTTGGAATTTGCTTTAAAAGTTGTACATGTATATGTACCTCTAAATGTATGTCGTATAATGTATTGAAAGATTTAACAAAACGTTTTACAGTTAAAATCTGATGGAAATACTGTCATAGATGTTACATATGAATCTACCTAAGATTGGACTGCCGTCGTTCATTTCTTGATACCTCATCAACCATGGAATGAGAAAGTCATAGACCTAAGTGTTGATATCGTCAATGAATTCTGACGGAAAAGCAGTATAACCCAGCAGAAACTGGCTACCATGCTTAATTGTCACAATATATCCATTTGATTGAAGAAAGTCAGTCTTAATCTGAAATAATTTGAGAGAGTATTCGTCAAAACACTTGGTTTTTTACTGAGAGAAGAGATATAAATGACTATTCAACTACTGTTTTTACAGTTCGTAACTTATAGCTATGGTAAAATAACATAATATCACTCAAAATGAGTCCACATTGAACAGAACAAATATAGGATATTCGTAATTTATAGATTGCTGTTTTCTTTCATGTATTTTTGCTATTTTTGGCTTGCCTTGATTTGTGTTCTTCATCATAAACATACTGATGTTAAAAAGTTAAATAAGTACAAATAACGACTTTATCATATTTACATATCAGTTGCATTTGCTAACTGTATGCTGTCGGGGAACAGCTTGTATAGGGTGCATATCTGCCTACAAGTTATTTTAATTTTCAGGGAATATTAAATTGAGTGTTCAGGGTTAAGAACTATTTTGAAATAGACATATATAATCTACAAATATGGTTCAATACCCATGCTCTTAATGCTGAAGACGTGCTTATTGTGAATCCTGTCTTGAGAGGAGGGAATGAATTTCAGTTTCAGTCTAGTGATTAATATTTAGTTGATAGAAATGTGCTAAAGATACAACTCGATATGATGACTTGAGTGATCATGTACTATTTAGTATGTGAAATATATCAAAGAAAGTTCCTATGCATTATCAATACTAGTAACCAATATGTCTGGTGATGTTTTGAGGATCGTGAGAAAATACTCTAATATGAATAAAATAATGTTTGGTTGACCATGTTTTTTATCCTTTAAACGTGTTTTTTTCGGTTTCTGTAGTGAAGTAATCTTTGTAACATCTTAATTATTTAAGATTATGTAATTATTTTAATATTTTACAACATTCTGAGTAAGTATTTAGGTAAAACAAATTTTACCTTTTCAAAGGCGGTAATAATATTTATGCTTATTCTTTATTAAGCTAAGAAGAATTTGATATGACAATAGGAGTATATTAGAAAAAGCCAATATTTATCGATTTCAAGAAGCTGTACTAATAGTGTTATTAATTCATATGCACATGATAAGAAACAAAGAGTATGGATAGACTTGATATTAGAGCTTTATGGATACACAGCATCTATATTATACAGTAGCAAAGTTTCGGTAAAAGTCATATAACTTATCAAGAATCAGTATAAGGATCTATAACGAAACATCACTGCCGTTTCATAAAGAACTAGTATATTCACAAAGGTATATATTTATATCACCATTTCATATAACAGTTTATGGAATACAATACCTGTATTCAAATTAAGAAAGATTGCCAAAAAAAGAATGAATAATAGTACAGTTATATTAGACACCACAAGTTAGTTATCTATATTTGACATGAGCACATACTTTTATATCTTTCCATAAGAGACTAATGTATTACTTGTAAAAGTACACAACATTTTGCCAAGAATTCATTTGCAAAAACAATCTTACCAGAAGCACTGCCAGTACAATGACAACGAGAGGGGACCTAGGAAAGTTTACAATCACCATTGCCCTATATCATTAGTATCTGTCAACAGAGGGGAGAAGCAAGAAACTCGACCAATAGCCTCTATCTTACTGTAAACCCTCTGGGACATTATCATTATAACCATTTAGCTGTCTTCTATATATTCATCTACTCAAGAATAGGCAATAGCATATAGGAAAGACATATACTCTGGAAGCTCTACTTTATTAAATATATCCGATCTCCATAGAAATAGAATACTTTTCAAGCTCTTTATTTCTTATTTCGTTGTTGGTTTCGAATCAGCACAAGTCCGTGTTGTCGAAAACTGGGAGGCATTTCAGAACGAAACGCTTCTAACATGGACAAACTGCAGCTGAAGAGAGAACTCTAGTCTCAAAGGGACCCAGGTGATATAAATCTAGGTTAGAATCGAGTAACATGACATGAAGAAGAGGAGGGTAGTAGCAATTACAAATCTCAAGTGAAGGCAACCAGTGCATTTCATTTGAAACGTGATCCTCACTTCTACTTTACTTTTACATATATAGATATGATATATGCTATGTCAACCATTGTCCAAATTGCCTTTGCAAGAGTACAGATAAAACAGGCAATTGATTATGATTTACACTAAACTGAACAGTGTTTTTTTTAGATATACTCAAAGACTGTTCATCTGCATGT